>VXAD01008436.1:3487388-3544740 GCA_013399195.1 Dicrurus megarhynchus
GGCCCGGCCTGAGGCTGCCTCGCAGGCGGTGCTTGCCGGACCCTGCTGCCCTTCCCGCCCTACGTGCAGTCCTGTGCCTCTCCCCAGCCTCTAGCGCTCGAGTTCCCGAGGCTGAGGATGGCCAGACCAGTCGCAGGTGGCCGGGGAAAGGTGTGCGGCTGATGAGGGTGTTGGAAGGAGTAAGAGTGGAGGTAGACCCTGAGCAGGAGCCACCGGCATCAGGAGCACGTGCACGGTGCCTGTGTGGGCAGACCACAGGAGCCCAGCTTCTGAGTGCTGTTCCAGTCATGCTATCCGCAGAAACACGCGTGTGCTTACTAAGGCATCTATCATGGCATTTAATCAGGCTTAGATGTGAGCTGAGCCCTCTCTGAGTGCTAGTTTGGGTTGCCTAATGAACTGTTTGACCTTAAATGGTTAGTGTGGTGTAGAGCTTCCCCAAAATTGCTCTGGCACTGGACACGGTTGCATTTCTGCTTTTGGAAGGATTGCAGAACTGAGTGTGCTCATTTGAAGATGATGGGGGTGGGGAGGGGCTTCCAGTAATAGAAGAAATATGTTCTCTTTGTTGCTCTCAAATTCAGAGGGCCCTATGGTCCCATTGGTTGCATTGCCAGGGCTGTATCTGGCCACCAGGCTGCTGGATGAATGTCCCTCTGGTGCCCTTTAATGGTGGGTTGTCGGCACTGTAAGTTGGACTGGGTATCAGGGCAAGCAGATGCCAGGGATTGCTAAACTATCTCCTTGTAGAGCAGTTGCATCACACTTTCCTTGCCATGACTAAGATGTCTCTCCTTGCTATTCTCTTCCTATTGCACCTGGATGAGCGTGCCAGGGCCAGGCCTTGGCTGGTGTAAATTGGTGCAATGCCACTAGCACAGACGTGTGTCTTCCCAAGTGTCCACGTCAGACTGATGTGAAAGTATGGGGCAGCAGCATGTGTCAGTGCTCATTAGTTTGTGGTATGTTTTTTTCCTGGCGATGAAGACAAAGTGCCTTTTCCAAAACTGGGTCCATGTTAACAATTTTGAAAACCGTATTTGAAGAAGGCTTGGCAGAATAAACCTCTAAAGAAAGCCCAGATAATGGCTGCACCAATCCCAAATTCTTGTAGATGCTATGAAGAAGAATGAAGCAGAGTAAGCACCTCTCTAGTCTGAGGAGTCAAAATGTAGAAGGAAAGGGGGAAATTAAGCTGTTGGTGAAGAACTGCAGTAATCAGGAAAGAACTGGACATAGGCAATTTTCTCAGATAAATGATCTCACCACTACAAAAACACTCCATAGTTGCATTGAAGAAGCAGCACGATGGCTTGTGGAAGCTGCTGCTCAGGTGCTGACCTGAGGCTGCAGGTCTGGACAGTCGAGGGGCAGCTCCCTCAACATTGAAAGTCTCCTGTGAGCTGTTTGTGAAAACTATACCATCCCCAGCCCTCACCTAGGGAGCCATAGGTTGTCTCAAACAGGACCATTCCTGGCATCTTTAGCTTAGCAGAGAAGCTGTGTTTGAGGCTGGACATGAATAATAAACTACTCTTTCTCATAAATATACCCATAAATGTGTAAATGTATGTGTTAGTGGGAAGATGAGAGGGAAGGTTAGCGCAGCAAGCACTGCTGGAGAGGTCTTGCAGACCATCGTTACCCATTCCAAGCATGCCTCAATCTGGCAAAGCAACACCTTTCCTGGGCACCTTGGAAAGGGAAAGCTTTTAAAGACTCCAGAGGAGAGAACTTGACAAAGGTGGTCAGATGTGGAAAGAAGCAGCACTTGGGTATCATAACACACTCCTGTACTGAGAGGATTACACAAGAAATACCTGTTTCAGAAAAAGCTGTCTATAAGCATTTATCCTTAACGGCTTGTCAGAACAAGGCCGAATACATATGCAGAGGCTTTTCTGACCTAGGCAAGGAAATAAAGGACAACAGCAGTGAAGGTTTATGCTCTCAGCTACTTAAATATCTAAACGTCTTAAGCTTTTTGTCTTTGAATTCTGTAATTCCCATGGCTGAAAAACAGTTTGGTGCTTTATTTGCGACCTTGTTAAGCATAACTACCATTTTAATATATGGAAGTGTTAGTGGTCTGATGTCCAACCTCCCCTCTAGCCTGGCCTGTGCAAGCTGTGGGTTGCTCATGCTTTGTTTTACTGCGAAGCTCAATGTATGGGCAGCCCAGGAGTCCTCTCTGCTTGCCCCTGAGTAGCTTTCTTTTGAATCAATTAAAATCTTTCTTGTTGTCTAATCCTGGTCTTTCTGCTGAAAGCATGTCCTGTAGGAACTGCCAGTTTTCCACCCTCATGGAGAAGGTTGTTCTCAGTTGTGGAGCTCAGCTGCTCTACACCAGCAAAGAGTCCAGACTGTGCCCAGGTTGCACTGTAACTGGTGGCCAGATCTGATGAGCAGATGCTGCTCTGCTTCTCTGGCTGGCTTCAGGAGGAATTGTGTCTGAGGGCAGGATTTTGGCTGTAAGCCTTGAGGTGAAGAGCTGGGCTACAGATCTGGCCGCTTGCCTGGGTGGTTTCCAGGCAGACATTGCATTTTTATTGTCTCAGATACTCTGCTTTGGAGGTCAGTCAAGAAAGCAGAATGGGGTCGTCACTTGGCAGAAGTAGAAAAGCCTAGACAAGAAATGAATGTGGTGGTACGCTGGGTATAAAACTTAGTCCAGCAGCGGAGGTGGCATCTACCTGTGCTAACCCGGAGGTAACGGAGGGCGATTTCTGCCAAGCTCTCGTTTCCCAGGCTTTACTGACCTTTCTCCTGGCAGATTGCCACTTTGCCTGCTCTGGCCCAACCACGCCACCCATCACGGAGAGCAATGCAATCAGATGTGGAGGAGGAGCAATATCTCCCCACTGCTACACAGCTGGGCTCAAGGGCATAGAGGACTACACAAAAATTCAGGCAAAGGGGGCAGGCTCAACCTGCAGGGAGTAAGGACAGGCATTTCAGCCAGAGCACAGATTTGTCTCATAACAGGTAAAGAAAATAGCTTGCAATGGGAGAAGATTTCATCATTCCTGTGACTCGCTGAAATGTTAGGAAGATGCAGGGAAGTGCTATGGCTGGTTGTGCTATAGTGCCAGTGCGCTTTGGCACCTGGAAAGGGGAGGTGGTTTTATTTTTGACATTAAGGCAGTGAGAGCAGTTAGTCCTAGTGAAAAGAAAGAAAATATTTCCTTGCTCCTGCTCTTGAAAAGAAAGAGGAAAGGTGGCTTCACTGTTTTCTCTGAGAAACTTGAATTTATCACAGTCTGCTATAGATACTCTGGCAACAACCTTTTCTACCCTCTCCAAGTAAGGAGCACAAAATCACCCCCAGGACTTGGCTCTGTCCCTGCAAGGCACTGATGTGCACAGAAGCACAATTTTGGTTGCTCTGATTGCTTTCCCTTGTGATATTTCTGTCCCCACTGCCCCAGAAGCAATGGCAAGGGATGCTTAGTGGGGACCCACCAGGGGAGGCTGATTTGCAGGGGACTTTTGGATGTTGATTTTGTGTTTCTTTGCTTTGGCTTGGGCAGAGACAAGATACCATAAAGCAATCAGGGAGTATTTCAATTAATATTTTAAACATTTCACTGAATTCACCTCCTCTGGTACCAATGATGTTTCAACAGCTACACTGAGTTATCCTGTACACAGCTCATGATGCAATTTTAAACCCCATGGCCTTCTGCACAGTCAACAAAAGTGCTAAAGCACTTTCTCCTGCAGGGACAGGTTGGTCAAGGTGTCCAGGCTACCAGTTTCTTCTACCATCACATTTGTGTGTTAGGCTGCCAGCTGTGTCTCTTCCTCTCCTCCATCTCAGACTGAGCTAATACAGGTTTTCTGTGCTTAGTGCTTGTGACAGGATCTTTTAGAGGTGTTGTTTCTTCAGGCCATGTCCCTCCTGAAGAGGCTGTGCCTGAAGGTTGGTAGGGTTGAGGTTGCCATTGGTTGTAAAGCCTTGCAAGTATCGAAGAGGGGGAGAAGTACTGAGAAATGCACTGGAGCATGCTTGGATTTTCAGTTCAGGCTCTCCAGAAGTGGATGCAGAAAGCTGCTAATGGGGAAGTGGAGGGTTTATGGTGGTGGTTTATGGCCAGGTGGCTGTCAGAGGCACAGCAGAAGAGCTCAGAGGCGACCCTGCTGTTCAGCATTGCCACTTCCCGATACTCCAGTGTGTCTGTTCGTCTGTATCCATGTCCACACCTGATGAGAAATAAAATCCTAACAAGCATGAAGCAGCAAAAAGGGAGACAACTTCTTTTCCTACAGTGAAACATTTCTCTGTAAGCCCCAGAAATGCCCCGTTCCTCCTCCAGCTGGATACCTCACTCCTTCCCAACCTCTCATTTCCTCAGACCTCATTTTCCTGGAGAAAGGTCACTACTGTTGGCCCCATGCCTGAACAGCAACATTTCAGTGACCTGGAGGACTGTTCAGTATTTCATGCTTCCTTCTGGCAGATGCAGCCCAAGACACAGGGAACAGAGGTGGTTTCCCTTCCCATCTCCATGCTGGGCAGCAGCATGGCTGTAGCTTGCAGCCATCAGTGGCACTTGACTGTGTCTGGATGGGACACACTGAAGCAGGGTGGTGGCATCTCTGCTGGCCATGGGTGGGTGGAGGTGCCTCCTGGCCTCCAGTGAGTCACAAGCTGTTCCCCAGATCTTCAGCAACAAAAGGGGACACAAGAGTATGGCACAGCAGGTTCCTGTCCCTTCCCTCCTTCCTGAAAACAGGCACCATTTGGCTCTCCTTCTCTTTCAAATCAGTGCCCTGTGGACATTGCAATGGGTTTAATTGCAGGGCAGCTAACGAGCACTCTCCAGGATTAGAGATGGAATGGGTCTAACCCATAATCATAGCTTAGGGCACCCAAAAGTCTCAGTGGACTTTGCAAGCTGATCACTGGCCAGACACAGATGTTTGATGGGAAAACACAACATGCCATCCTGAAGCAGAAACATTATCCAGCTGAGTTCTCTGGGCTGAGGAAAAAAACCCCCAAAGGCTGATGTTTCAAGGGAAAGTTAGAAATCATAGTTGAATGGGTCTGATCCAGATCTGTCATGGAGGTTTTTGACTCCCTGTCCTGAAAAGGCAGGGAGTATGCTCAGCATGTAACAGGATTGAGTTTCCACTATCTTCAGGGAAAGAGTTTTCATCTGCACTGGTTTGTTCACGTGCTCTAGGGTTTTTGTATTTTTTGTAATAATTTTTACCTTATGGCTGTGGCTGTTTTCATTAGGATCGGTCTCTGTCTCCCAGTTGTCAAAGCCGGAACACAAAGCTGTGCTGGAGGAGAGCACTGCAGTTGTGTCTGTATGATGGTGGGGCAAAGCTTCCGGAGGCAGAGAGGTACAACTCCAGTGGAACCAGTGGGAAATGCAATTTCCTTTGGGTCCCACCAAGAGCTCAGAACCCATCTGGATCTAACAACTCCCTCTGCTGCCTTTCAAGTCCTCCCTTCTGCCCAAAGTGATCTGTATGTTTCTGAACTTCTTGGCAAGGGCACTTATCATTGCTATTCTGTTGGTGTTCAGCATCTGACATAAACAGTCTCTGATCGTATTAGTAAGCTCTCAGGTGCTTCTACAGTACAAATAATAAATAATAATGAGCTGCAAGGAAGCCCTCTGAGTCTCAAGTTCAGGCTGGACTCCCACAGCTTCCACGTGAGATGTCCATTCTGTAGACCTTTCAGGGCTGCTGTTGCAGTGCAGCAGTGCTGTTGGAGAGCGGCCTCGGCGGGTGGTCCCAGCAGCCTTGGGAGATGCTGTGCAGCTGTCAGCAGACACAACTGTGTGCTGCATTTCTGAGTTGGTGGCCTTTTAATGAACAGGTCGGATCACACTTCTGTGGTTTATAGGAAGTCTTACAATAAAATATGAGAATATTGGCATGGCTCAGTAGATGGTAGCTGGGGACTGGCTTGTGTTATTACACACATTACTCTGGACAAATGTTGGTTTGATTTGGATGTAGCCAGCAAGAGCCCTGTTATGAAGAGCTGACACCGCAGCAGACGTAGCACAGACAGCAAGAGGGGCCTGCTGCGCACAGCTCTTCTGAGGCAATGCAGAAAACACCCACAGCACGTGGGGCCTGTGGGAAGAAGAAGGTTCTCTGGAAACAAGCTTAGAGCAGCATCACTGAGGGTTTCTCCCTAGACTTTTTGCAGGGGAAGGAGATGCAATGCATTAAGAGCAAAGCCCGTCTTTGGCTGGAAGCTGCAAGACTCACTTCTGTTTTCACATCCTCTTGGGGTTTCCTTTTAGTCCTGTTCCTTATGAGAAGCTGCTGAAGGTGTGGCTCTCACAGTTAAGTGTGGATGTGTGAATTAATAAGGAAATGCTGGCTTGCAGGGAAGCAAGCCTGTGCTGCTCGCCTGCTGGCCAGCTTGTCATGTTCCCCAACAGAGGTGCAAGAAGAGGAAAGTACCTGGCTTGGCACAGCAGTGGCCAGGATTCATACAGAGATACTGCAGTCAAACTCTGCTCTGGTTTATGAGTTGGGCTTTGCTGGCTCTGCTGGCGTGACACAGCAGCATCACCTGGGTACCACAGCATTTCCCCCTCTAAAGAGCATCTCACTGGGGACTCCTGTTATGAAAAAAGATGGAAACATCTTTTTCCTTGGGCAGCCTCTTCCCATCCCAACAGCAGCTGCATCTCCAGGGCTTCTCCCTCTCTGCGCCCCCATCCTGCTTGAAGAGGGACCTTTGAACAAGACCTTGCAACGCATAGTCTGTAAAAAAAATTCCTCACAAATGAACTCTCTTGGGGGCTCAGTCCTTGTCTGCTGGGCAACTGTGAACTGCTGAAAGGAAAACAGATATTGTTCAAGAGAGAGAGTCAGTCTTTGGGCTTCTCTCCCACTGCAATCTTTGTTCCTTGGCTTTGATTTCCCTTGAGGATCTACATGGCTCTGTCTCTAGCATGAGCAGCACTTGGCAGATCATCTCACACTCATTCAGCCTGTGTAGCATACTGCATCGCTGGGTGAGACAGATACCCGTCTGCTGGAAGAAAGGCAGGAACTCCAAGAGCACTCCATTATTCCTGGGGTGTTAGTTGCAAAACACAAGAGTTCATGGGTTAAACATGAGAGAGACAAAGCTTAGCCCAAAGTGACAAATCAAGTCAGAACCCAGAAAGAAACCCATATCCTGTCAAATTGCAGATTAATGCACAGTGTTTATCCTACCTGCTCCCTCTGAGCTCTCTCTTGCTGGAGAAGATTTCTGGCTGCCTGACTTGATTTGGTAGTTGAGGGAGCTCTGTTGGTGTGTCCTTTCTTCTGGGACAGTGCTCAGCAGGGGGCCAGGAGTTTGTCTTCCCTGCCCTTTGTACCCGTAGCAATTCCTGCTGACAGTGTGTAACTGTTAGTACTAGTAAAGCCACGGGGAATGTTATGAGATTATTTTATAAGGAGTGGGGGAAATAATTTTATAAAGTGGAAGTTGCCTGCAGAAGCTAAGCTGAGAAGTTGTTCTGAGGAGAGAAGTTAAGAGGTTATACAGGTGGTATAGTGGTAGCCAAGAAGATCTGAGTCTCGTTCTGCAACACCCTGCCTTGAGAGCTGGTTTGTGGGTGGCTGAGCGTAGAGATGCTGGGTCTCATCATTCCTGCCAGAGCTTTGCCAAGCAGAAGACACGTGCCTTTCATGCCAGATGGATCCCTGCTGATTTCCAAAACCAGGAGTTGAGAGACAGAGATACAGAGCTTTGGAGGAGCGAAGGGTGAGGGAGCCATGTCTCTCCACAAACTCTTAAAGATTCTTGGAAGCAGGCAAGCAGGCTCAGTGGCTATCTCCGTCTCTGACATCACTTTTTCTCTGTGGTAACACACAAAGACATCACCGAGTTTTTGACAGGGGAGCCTTAAGGGCTTCCATGGCCTGGGTGGGTGACATACAATGCTGCCATGCCCTTGCTGTCAGTACCACTCTGTTGGGGAATGACCCCTCTCCTGTTCCGATAAGAAGGAAAAGCACTGGCCACAGACTTCCCACCCTCAGGCTCCTTCACCCTCCAGTTCACCAGGGGCCACCTGGAGAGACCAACTGTGGGGCCTGAACCT
This sequence comes from Dicrurus megarhynchus, assembly GCA_013399195.1. Taxonomy (NCBI): domain Eukaryota; kingdom Metazoa; phylum Chordata; class Aves; order Passeriformes; family Dicruridae; genus Dicrurus; species Dicrurus megarhynchus. Next base: position 3,495,467 of record VXAD01008436.1, read on the forward strand.
CTGCCCTCTTGCATTTTTCAAGCATGTAGTTCTGCTGCAGAGAGCATCCTGAGAAACCATGATTAATCCCTTTCTGGGCAGAGTCGCTACAGTGTGTGTATATATACATTTTCAAATATTTTTTATTAACCTATTAGCTGAATTCTGCACAAATTCAGGAGTGGTTTTCATTAAGTTGCCATGATGAAGGTTAGCGGAGTATTCCTGCAAAAACTTTCACCCAGCACTTGTGGTGTTAAGTGTGATTTTATAAGCCAGCAGGATTGCTCATGCCTTGCCAAAACTGGGGATGCACAGCCCTTCTCCTTAAGAAGGGCAACTGCTGCAGAAGCTCGCTCTGGGTCCCTTTGAAGTCAATGGCAAATTTCCCATTGGCTTAAGTAGGAACATGTGTTTCAAGAAATGAATAATGTGAAACTTGAAAAGCAAGGGGTGGCGTGATCAGGACATGGCCTGGTTTGACCTGGAGACTCAACTTTGTTTTACTGCTACGTCTATCTCCATCTCTCAGCCGTACATTAAGCGGTACAAGTTTGATTTGTGTCGAAGAGAGCTCCATACTATTATTAGTAACCTATATTATTAGCATTAATGGGGTTAGGACTGATAAACTATGGAGATTTCTTTGTTTTCCACCGGTAATTTCCACTTTAAATTGGACTTGGACAGAGAGTGTGTCAGGGCTTATGGCCTCTGTATTTGTCATGCATGTTTTGTCCCTGCTTTTGACAAGCTGGTAGAAAAGTCTAGGAGTACAGATTAAAGAGGTCTTTGGAAAGAAATCCCTTAATAGAGGCTTGTTGAAGCAGCTGGTATTTTGTTCAGAGCAGAGTAGACAGTTAATAAAATTATGTTGATGTTGCTGAGATGAGTTGCTCCTTAGGGCTGACACGATGCTTGTGCCCAGACTCAGCTCTTGCTGGCTGCAGGAAAGTGGGTGACGATCCCCCGAGCCCCCAGAGAAGCCGGCACTGTGGGAGGGTTTCAGTGCAACTGTGATCCTCAGCTTAGCCCATGTGGTCACCCCGTGTGCCTGTGCAGGACCCGGGCAGACCTTGGCTGCCGCAGCACCAGGCGGCGGTGCGGGGAGCTCCAGCCAGGCCTAAGTTGTTTTGGTGAAAGCCACCGGTCTTAATGTCGGGGGTTTATCAAACAGCACCGTCTGTAGTGTGGGGCTGTGGCTGTGCGGGGTACGGGGCAGCTCAGCCGTGCTTTGCAGAGCTGTGCTGGAGGGCTGTCCGTGCAGGAGGGACGTGCCCGTGGCCGGCAGCTACAGCCGCCAGTCTCGGCAGGGCACCGGCCACGGCGGTGGCACGGCAGCAGGCACCGGCACAGTCCTCACCGGCCACAGCATCCTGAGCAGGCGGCGGCTCCCAGCCCCTCGGGACCTGCCGACCACGGGCCGTGTCCTTCCCGCTAGACCAGCGGGGAGGCTGGACAGGCATCGCCATGTGTCTTGCCGTTCATTGCAGGACAAATGCTTATTGAAATAATTGCCTCTAACAGCTTGGGAGAGGCCATTAGGGTCTGCCCGGGCAGTGATCTACAGATAATGACTCCCTCTGAGATTTTCTCACTCCTGCAATCCTCATACCAGGTGCATTAAAGCTGACCTACAAAGAAAAATGTTTTTCTCTTTGTCTCTCTCCTTTGTCTTTTTTTATTATTTTTTAAAATTCCTTGTAGAGTTTTATGAAATACCACTGTTACTGGTGCATTGCTCATTGCTTCTTATTGGTAGCACCAAAGGGTGAGCTTTGCTTTTTACGGAGTGAGAGACATATTTTTTGCTGATACTTTACCTTAGAAACAGGGAGACTGTTGAGGTGAGCCTCCACTGAGCAGAGGGACTGTATGGGTCTCAGGCAGGGGATGCAAATCCTTCATTGGTGGGACAAAGGTGCCAGGTGTGATGAGAGGTACATGTTCTCCCAAGCCCTTCACCGGCAGTGGCCGCAAAGGTCTCCAGCAGAAGTGAATTTTCACCTGGAGAACACACACCTTGTTTTTGTTTTTTTTAATTAAAGCATTTTGTAGGAATGTGACAATCTGGACATAATTTTCAACAGGAAAGTCAAAGTGAATTATTTGGGTTTCTCTGTTTTGTTTTAATAATGGTGAAATGTCTTGTTTTGATTTCCATGAGGAAAAAATTTTTTGCTCCCACCTTGTCATATTACTACATTTTCTGCTAACTACAAACACACTGTTCAAAACATTTAGTAATTTATCGTTATCTTTTTCTAGATGTTATTTAATACTATATCTACTTTTTATATGTGCTGTCGTGTTTTGACATCTAAGCCAAGTGTCTTTTTATTTTAGTCAAATGAAACAAAATTAAGTTTAAATGCCAAGGCAAAACAATTCAATGTTTACTGAAATTAAATACTTTCTTTATTTTTGGGAGTTTTTTGGGTTTTTTGTTTGGAATTTTTTTTTTCTAGTTTTCCGCTTTCCAATGGGAAACTATATTCTAGGTGTGAGGCTGTAGAAATCGCCTGTTTTCAGTCAGTATGCTCTTGAGCACTCAAATCAGAGCTAGCAATTAAAAAGCAAGCAAGCAGGTTAAAAAGAGTATGAGAAAAAATCATTTCCCTTTTCAGTTAATGAGGCTTCATGTGGAAGAAGAAAGAGCGGATGAAAGGCTTTGGTGTGACCTGTTGTGTAGCAGTGGTAGTGCTTAGGAAATGGCTGGAGGATGTCCATGCTTGCGGTCACCTTCTGATCAGCTCCTGGGCTGGAGTTCATGAAGTTGTGCCCAGCAGCAATGGAGAAGGTGGTGCTGATTCCTGAGGTAGAGGGCAGTACCTCTGCCTGGCACAGACATCTGGGTGCTGGGGTTTCTGTTATCAGTGTTGCTAACTTGTTGTGTGATGCTTTCACATTGTGCTGTGATAATGGCATGTATACATCACACTTTGAAGATGCTTTTTATTGACTTAATGTGAATATTATTGTCATCGTTTATTATGGGGAAGTATCTCGTAGTAATTGAAATACAATATGGTGCCATTAATCACTCTGAGTATGAAATGCTAACTTTAAACTGTTCATAGTATATTAAATGCTCCTCTAACCATAAAACAATTTGACTTGCAATCGGGTAGTTTACAAATGGCCAATGTTTAGGATTCATGGTGATTGACATTTATGTGGCAGTGTTCATGTGCTCATGTTCCTGAACAATATGCTTTCTTTGGGATTTCTGTGAAGGTACTGGGACTTGTAGCTTTCCAGTTCCCTGATGCAGAGGTGCAAAGGGATGCAAACTGCAGGCATGACCACTGTGTTTTACAGCATGTCCACTGCAAACCTGAGAGACGTGTGAGAGTCTGGATTGCCCAGTGGGCTCTGTGCAGTAAACATCGCTGGCCTTCTTTCCTCAAGACTCCTGGTGAAGGAAAGCAGTAAAGAAGGGCCAGAAACTCAAATAGTGAGGTTTTAGGCAGGGACTGCTGAAATGAAACCCATTTGCTTTCATGGGATGCTTTTCTAAATTCTCTCTCCTATATTAAGTAGAAAGGAAATAAATGCTTTTTAAAATAATTTTCAATTAAAACTTAATCCACCTACCAAAAAGGAAAAAATAATTTAAATTGATATCATAGTAAAACAATAACAGTGCCATCTACAGTGCCTTGGTCAGCTGTGATAAATCACCTCCAGGCCTGCCCAGATTCTGACTTCTCCTCACCACTGGCATCCTGAGAAGTGGGAGAGGCCCTCAGGAGCAGCTCCAGCCCAGCTCCTGTCTGCCAGGGATAGCAAAGCCCTCCGTGTTCAGTGGCCCAGGATTTCAGTGGGAAGCACCAAAGCGTTGAAGGCAGGCCGTGTCCATCCCTGTGCCTGTGGCACAAGCCCCATGTGTGCCCGGTGGCACAGCAGCACCCACGGGGACGGGTCAGGGGCTGCGTGCCGGGCAGATGTGTGCACGGGCAGGCATGGCACGGCACGGCACAGCCTGGCCAGGAGCAGGGCGGGCTGGGCAAAATACAGAATTTTAGAAAGCTCAGACATTTGCTGCTGCTGGGGCTGTGAGAAGTGCTGCTATTAAACCGCTTACAGGAGCCTCACTTTTTACTGCCTGGTTTAAAAGAGGTACTTCAACGGCATTCACAGGAGGGGAGAAGATGTGTAAGGTCATTTCACAGGGCACGTGTTTAAAGATTTTCCAAGAAGAGCAGAGCAAGGTCTTTCTTCTGGGAAGGGAGGGGCTTTTTTTTTTAGCCAGAGCTTTTATTGTCAATATGTATTTTTAATAGAAGGGAAGTGATAGAAGTGGTGGCAGGTGACAGAGCCCACTGCTGTTCAGCTGCTGACATTTATAAAACAATGCCAACATCTCTTCAAAACAGACGCTTGCTTTCCACTACTGTATTGATGTACACATTTATTTTATAGCCGACAGCAGCAAGATGAAAATGATAATGCATGAAGAAATCCCAGAGGCACAGCCCAGTGGTTTTGCAAGGCAGCCTCTTTGCCTTTGGCATCATCTGGATGCTAACGGTCCTGGATGAGTCAGTCTGAAGCAGCACGGGCTGCTCTCATATGCACTGAGTGCCCGCTCTTTCTTCCTGTTTCTGGTGACACCACCTGTGTATATCTTAAGCATCTTGGCACATTTACATTTATTTCTCAATTATGTACAAACAAACCTGGGCAGTTCGATGGCAGGTGTTGGCTGGAGAGCGCTGATCAACTGTGAGGTTGTGTAACATGGTGGGCACCAGAGAGGTGAAAAACAAGTGCACTACAGGCTACAAAAGAGGAGAGGTAACCTTCCAAGTAGCATATTGGAGCAGAATAAATTCAGCATGCAGCATCAGTATAGACTGGGGGACACATGAATGGTGGTGCCAATCTGCAGGCTCAGGCCCCAGGCCTTTGCTGGGGGAGCACTGAGGTGCCGTGGGACTCACACTGAAAGCCCCGTGTCTCAGGGCTTCCCGAATCTGGCACTGAGGTGCCTCCTGCGCTGAGGAGGAGGAGGAAGACTGCTCACACTAGGTTAGAGCCCAGCCTTGCAAATCAGCTCTTGATCAAGCATTTTTGGTCATGTAAGAATAGTCCTCGTGGCAGCAGGCTGACCTTCACTCCAGGAGGAAAGCTTATCACATCTCGTAGGATGATCCTTACCGCAGGGAAATCAATACAGCAATAAGCTTTTATTTCTGGATGAAAAATTAAAATAAAGAATATGCTATATCTATTGATTCTTTGAATTTACATATTTGGATATATATATGTTTGATGTCTGCCTTCTGTGTGCAGCTGTTTGCCAAATGTGACAGGATTTGTTTTTTAAACCTGGGGATGAGTTCTGCCCTGTGCATTTAAAATAAGATTTCTCTAAATTATTGAATATGTCAATAAATAAAGCAGAGGAAGCAGGCAAGGAAAAACCCGGAGGTCCTTGGTGAAAGGAAGTTGTAGATGCTGGTAATAGGCTCTTACAGCAGTAAAAGAGGAATAAAAAGGGCAACTAAAAAAAATGGAAGGGACAAAGAATGTAACTGGGTATCTCTGCTCTGATTTTCTCTGGGTTTGATGGTGTTCTTTGACTGTATTTTTTGATTTTCTGTGAATTTAATTCTGCCTCATAGTGGAAGGTGAAGGATAAGAGAAACATTTCAATAAATGCTGCGGCAAAGGGAGAAGTCTGAGATGTGTGGGTGTCACAGATGTCCACAGGATGGGGGAGATGGGCCCCAGGATGAGGGAGCCCCGAAGGAGCTGCCAGTGCCTGGGCACAAGGAAGGACAGTGCTAGGGAAACCCAAGGGACTGGTGAGGAGGAAGGGGGCACCAGCGTGGCCAGTGGCAGAGCTGGGGGCTGCCTGCGAGTGCCTTGGCCCTGACCCCACTGCCCCACCAGCTCTTGGGGGAGCTGATGAATAAAACATCACATTTTAGAGAATATGTGTCATCCCAGCCCCAACATTATAAAGTCCCTCACTCTCCTCTCAAGAGATCTTGCAAGAGCAACCATTTAAATGAGCGTTACATTATTTACAAGTTTCACTATTATTAAATTAATGTTACATTCATCAGGGCTTTTGTTTTGTTTTGTTTTCAAGGCAGAGCTGTAATTTGAGCAACATATTCATCAAGTCTGAAATGGTGGCTCCAATTATTTTAACATTCATTTGCCCATTCAGCTTCCTTTGCATCTGCTGGTTTCCTCCCCATGACAGTATGTCGAAGCTGGGACACATTTGTGCTGCTCAGCTGCGAAGCTGCCATGAGGGATGTGATGGAACACGTTTGATCCCAACGCGGTCAAGGCCAGCGGGGTTCCTCTGCAGGGGCAGTAAGCCGCTGGTTGCAAAGGCAGCACGTGCCCAGGTGCGGATCTCCTTTCTCCACTGGCAAACCCTTCCTGGTGTCAGACACATAACGACGGAGCTATCAACTTCCTAAGGGTAACAAAAAAAGGCTCCATCGATTTGCTGGCACAGGAGCCTCAGTACGGCAGTCGTGTGCCTGTCTTGTAGCAGTGCTTGTCAAGGTGAGTGTGGGCTAATTGGTCCAAATCTGAAAGGATGCTCTTGAGTGCTGGGTAAGCAACCATAAGAAAGCATCAGCCATTCAGCAAGTGCTGAAAATAAGCCAGAATAGCTAAAAAAAAAAATGTTTCATTATTTATTTTAATGCTGGAAGTGTAAGCTTTCCTGTCATGAGCGTAAAATCTGATCATTTATTAATGCTCCTCGCTTTGAGGCTACATCGCGTACCATCCCCAGCCTTCTGCCATTCCTGGCATCTTCAGCCTGGTCCCACAGCTGTGCCTTGCCATCCAGCACCCACGCTGCTGCCCGTCCCACAGCAGGTACCAGCACCCCCCTCTTCCCAGCCACAGGCTCTCGTAAAGCAGTGGTGGGGAAAGAGTGGACTTTTAGAAACAGAAATCAATAACCACGGTCTGTTTTCCCTTTGTCTGCTTTCTCAGCCTGGGAGATTCACTTGAGCTTTTCCCTGCAACCACAAGAGCTAATGACATGCTTCAGGTTTTGTATTTTATTTTTTTTCTTTCCCAGATGAGACAGGAGGATCTCATCTGGTTATTTACCCACAAAAGCTAGGTCCTCTGGGGTAGGCACAACCCAAACATCACGGGACTCCCCGTAACACCATGACAGGAGATGGCCCTGATGTGCAAGCACCCTTGTAGGGCCACGCTGATGTCCGTGGGATGAGCCCTGGCCGCTGTCACGGACCCCGATTTTGTGCCTCCCCTGGCACACCCTCTGGGATGCCTCTACTGCTGTGGCGGTGCAGGAGCTGTGGGGCCACATCTCTCAGGGACCAGCTGGAGCGTCAGTAGGATGCATGGCTGGGGGGGCGGTGTGGGAGACAGGATAGCAGCATTCAGAAAAATAATGAAATGTGGCCCCAGGAAGACCCTCAGCGACAGCTCCTCGGATGTGCCTGCGCTCTGTTCATTAATCTGTGATAATTAGACTTATTTGCAGAGGTTAACAGCAGTGGCACATGGTAATTAACCACTCATTCCCTGCCGAACAACTCATAAAGCTTCTCAGATGCCACAGGTCCAGCTGCAGGTAGTTTTGGTGCTGATGAGGCCCAGTGCTGGGAGGTCAGGGACACCCTCCCAGAGGGAGATGTCCCCGAGACCCCCTGTCTGTCCTAGACCTGCTGCAGGGACAAGCTGCAGGAGGGGCAGGAGGAAAACAAATTGGTACCCCTCTGTTCTTTGCCCTTCTCTCCTTCTACCCTGCCTTGATGGCCAGCCGGGGGCTGTAATTTCCCAGAGCAGGGACAATATTGCCCCAGCACCTGCAGGGCTGCTGCAGGCAGATATTTTGGCAGGGTGAGTGGGAAGGGCCCAATGTACCCCCCCAGTTTTGCAGGGCACTGGATATATGGCATAAGAGCCACCGAGCGCTGCAGTGGGTCCTGATGGACAGTATTAGCAGAGCTGTGCTCAGTTTGATCAATGTAGGGGTTAGGGAAGATGGAGCAGAAGGGTGGATTTTGGACAAGACTTCCCCTCCCCTTTCATCTCTTCTCCCCGTCTCTACCCCCACACCCCCCCCAGCGAAACCAAGCTAATTAGTCAAATAGATGAGGATAGGCCAGGCAGGGAGAAGCCCCGTTGCGTGTCCTATATTAGTAACTCACGTGGGAGTAGCCAGATTGGAAGGAGATTGAAAGGGAAAATTGTAGGTGTATATCGGAAGATAAGTGGGCTAAGCCTTTCCCCCGGCCCCGCGTGCCTGGCTCCCGACACAAAAGTGATGTCATCCTTCTCGGTGGCCGGCCAGCCACCCCTCATCAGCCCCCCGCCGTGTGACGGCCAGCGGGACGCTGCGCGGGGCTCCAGCCTGTGAATAAATGATGAGCCGCGGCTGGGAGGGAGGCAGCGCGGGCGCTCTGACCGGCATTAAAGCAATTAGCCAGGAGCGAGGAGGGAGCGACACTGGATTTAGCCCCCAAAAAGTTGCACGGGCAGCGGCAGGGAGGGGGGCAGCCTGTGACTGGGGTTTCTGTAGGCACTGACTGCATCCGTGTTTCTTGGGCTGCCTGCCCCAGCCGCTGCCGCTGCCACCCCCACCTCAGGCAGAAGGGTCCTGCTTGCCAAAATATAACCACTGTGTCTGCACTGAGTTGCTTTGGTGATCACAGGGCCTGAATCTTCTCTGCCTTCTGTGGGGTTTATCACAGGTAACTTTTGTTCTCAGGAAGCTGCTGTGTGCTAACACCATCCCGTCTGTCTCGGTGATTAGAAATCCTCTCTGCCGCCCTGATCCACCCAGTCCAGCCCCATCCCAGAGGCCAGCGTGCTGGGGTCCCCAAATGTTCAGAGGACCTTTGGAGTGGGCATCACAGAAACACATGTGGTGACTGCAGCACATCCAATAGAAAGTGTGTTAAACAAAGGAGCACACCTTCTAATGCAGCAGGCAGCAGCGTGGTGGGTGATTTTCTGACTCACTAACGGGGCAAATTTCAGTATTGGGGGCCCCATGCGGTGATTTCTGTTCTCCTGTCAGTGACCAACAGCAGACCCTTCCCTTGAGGAGTGACACACCAGCCTGTGGAGTGCTGTCCTGCCACTCCGACGGAAGTAGTGGGTATTTGCAATTAGCACCTTCTCCCTGGGCTCGGGAGTTTGCTTCAATTATCAAGTGCATATTTGCTTCAAGCAAGTGCAGCACAGAGATGTTCAGCCTTCACTGGAAGCAGGTCAGCAGTGGGGCTGCATGCAGTGCCGTGCTTTGGGAGGGCGGGGGCTGCCCGCTCTGCCCGGCATCCCGGATGCTGCCTGTTCCACTCGCTGGCTGGCACCGGCAGTTCTCAATTCCCACGCCAATGGCAAGTGAGGTGACGAGTCCGGTCCTTGGCTCTGTCAAACCTACTTTCCTGACCTACTTTTCTTCACTCCGCAGTGGTGGAGCAATGCCCAGTGTGTGCCTTGTGCTGGTGGCACTGTTGCGTGCAGGATAGCTCTGCTCCTGTGACTGAGAGGGCATCTCAGCAGCAAAAGTTTCCAGGAAAAAAAACCCATGGAAATGCAAAAAGCAAAGGGAACAAAGAGCATCTCCTGCTGACACCCTGCAGCCAGCAGTGCCCATCTCACCCTGTGAGATCCCCCAGCTGTGCTGTTAAGGGCAAAACACAGCCAGCTGTGGGCCACGGTGAGGGGACTGAAGGATGGCAGGCCGAGGAAGTTGTTCCTAACACTGCATTCATTGCCGTTGCTTTCACCTTCAGAGCAAAATGAATGGCAAAGATGCTGTCACCATTAGCAAGGGTTTTTTCCTCCAGGGTTTTTCTTTTTCCTTCTAGGATTTCTTTTCCTTACAAGAGTTTTTTCCTTCCGGGCCAAAACCACCTTTATCTGGGTGGTTCACTGAACTGTGGTTTCACTTAAGTCAGTCATTTTATGTATGGCTGCCTTTTCTTGGTGATGGTGGGGAACAGAAAAGGCAGTGTCTGGCAAGCTCTGGGCCTTGGAAAGGGAAAACGATGGTGAGGGGAAGCACTTCTGCTGCCAACCTCTACCTTCACAAAAAAGTATTTCCTTGTGCCTGGAGAAAATCACGTGGGGAAAAATGTCTTTGCTCACGACTCCAGGACTGGTTTTACTGGTGTGTGGTCCTGGACCTCTCCCTCTCTTCTCTCTTCAGCCTCCTTTGCCAGCTTGCTCTTACACTTCTTCACAGCCATCCCTGACAGCTTTCCTGTCTGCCTGCTCTTCTTGCCCCAGGACATCTTCATAGTCACAGCCAAGCACCTTTGTTGCACCAGCTCCCACTGAATCTCTCAGGCAGCAGAGGTGTTCCTCCTGCCTTGTGTGTTTGTGCTGTGCATATTTCGCTTATTGCTTCAGCTCTTTAGGGTATCAGATGATTTCACCAGCTTCTTCCTCCTAAGTGACAGGACACAGGAACCTCCACAGATCTAACACATAGTTTTGCTGGTACACAAGCTTTCCAGTTCACAGAGTATGCCCCTGTATCCAGAAATTAAAAGCAAAAATTCTTTATGAATTAGACAGAAACTTAAAAACTAGCTAGACTTCCCTCAACTGGAAGAATGTCATAAGTGAGTTTGGGAAGCTCTCAAATCCTGGCTCTGGGCAGACCCACCAGGAGTGCAGGCATGTCCTTGTGAATTTTTTTTTTGGTTCAGTGACAGTTCATTGAGCAGGAGATGAAACATTTCAGGCTGGCATTTGTCAGTGCATTTCTAACTAGCTGAAAAAACGAGTGCTTGCATCTGAAGGAAAAAGATAGATAGGCACATGTGTAGTAATGGGAATAAGCATTTGGTCAGGAGGACAGTTTCCTCCCAGCTTGCTGGCAATGCTTGTGGTTTCTGTGGTTCAGGATCTCTTCTTACCACCGGTCTCAGCAAAAAAATGATGCAGATCCCAGCACATGCAGCCCAAATGCAAGACCAAAATGCTGTGCTAGTTCTGGCTCGCCACGTGCTGATGTTTTATCTGCATCCCTCCGGCTTGGGGGTCTCCATTCGGATGCTTGCCCACTATGGCAGGGCTCTGTCCGTGGGCTCTCAAGGGCTGTGTTGGGACTGCAGCTCTGCTGCTGCTGCTGCAAAGCTCTGCTGCTGCTGCGTAGGAGCTGGCACTGCTGTATTTTAATGGGTATTTGCATGGCACCGTGAGACAACCGAACACCTTATAGCAGCAAGGAGGTTTGCAGAAGGACTCTGGAAATTATATCAAATGATAAAAACACAGTTTGAGGGTTAACTGGAGACCTTCCTTTAAGCCACACTTCACCCCCTTCCTGGAGCCTGTCTGTGCATCCATATGGGTGTGCTCAGCAGGCACAGAGGGCAATCTTGTTTCTGGAAATGCTACTGGTGGCCTCAGTTTTCTGAAGTCTGACACATAACAGAATATTTGCATTTTTTTTCTTCCATCTCTTGTTCCCTTTCTGGTGTTTTTTCAGGGGTGAGTGGACCATGAGAGCAGTAATAACTACACCAGCACAGCAAAGGAAACGTCTCATGGTATGAGTACTGACAATACAAACCCATCTTCTGAGCCACATTTCTAAAGAGTGATTTTCTGTAAAAAGATAAAAATAGTGCCAAAAAACCCCTGCTCCTTGATGAGGCCCAGAGAATGAAAATTAGCCCAATGTTTCAATTTTTATTTTATTAAAGAGGTTTCCCTGTTTTCTAACCAGCTATTGCAAAAGGATTTGCCATTAGTAACAGAAGAAGCTTCACATCTGGTCGGGGTTTCACAGTCAGACAAAGGGGAGGACTTTAGTGAGGCATTAAATGTAGATAATGGATTATCAACAGGGAGAACAGACCTTGGGAGGGTGGGTGTGGGGAGGGACGAGGGGATGATGAGGCATCAAGGGGCACAAAGGCAGCAAAGTCAGACATCTGGGAGGGCTGCAGATAGCTCTAGGGGGGCTGCTGCTCCCTCCTTGGGCGGCTGTGGCTGATCCCCCGATGCCTCCCAGACACGGCAGTCAGGAGGGGAAATCAAATATTAACTGGTTCCTGCTCCCAACCTGCATGAGGAAAAAGATGAGTGAAGCAGGAGGGAGACTGGTGGAGCCAGGAGAACAGTAGGAAGCCATGCAGAAGCCAAACACTAAATTATTAGTGAGCATGAGTAGCAAAGCTTTCAAAGCCAGCTTTGACAGAGACACTAACAAAATCCCCAGGGTAAACAAGAGCCTTTGTTAAAATTAGTGTAAGACCTATGTAGCAGCTTTGGTGGATTCAGAGAGCAGCCCTGGGATGGAAGAAGGTGAGCAGGAAGAAGCCAGGAGAAAACGATGTGCCTGGAAACAGCAGCAGGGAGACCTAGCGGAGCTGAACAAATCCGGGGAGGAGGAAGATTTGCAGTTAATTACGCTCCATCCTGCCCAGCAACCCCCAGCCTGGAGCAGGACCCAAGGCACGTGGCAGACCCAGAGCCAAAGCCAGCAGCCTGGGCAGCAGGTGCTAGGAAGCCGTGCCCAGAGGAACACCACCATTGGCAAACACCAGTTCATCCCGGGCACCTGGAGCAGCGGGGCTGGAGCATCAGCAAAGGCTCTGTGTGTCTGTCCTAGGCATGTGGAGCCTGAAGCCCGGCTCTATGCGTCTGTCCTGGATGAATCCTGACTGCACAGGTGTCCCATGGTACCCCTGCCTTCCCCTTCCTTTGTGCCTTGTAGGTCGGGACCCTTCCCGGACACCACTGCCCCCAGGGAAATGGGTTGGTGGCTTGGCAGCCCCAGGAGCCTCGGGGTGTGGGAGAGCCCACAGAGGGCTCTGTATAGACCGAAAATGGGAGAGCAGGAGCCAGAGCCAGGAGCCCCGGGGCATGGGAAAGGCAAGGTGGGGAGGAGACACCATGGGCAATAAATTGCTTTCTGTCCACAGACCTTCTCCATGTCTCTGACACTGTAATAAGGGCTCAGACTGGGAGGGACATGCTTAGATATCCAACAGGAAGGGAAGGCCCTCTGGAACAGCCTGAACTGCTGGTTGTTTCACATTTGCAGTATTGCCTTAGAGACATCTTTGGGATCATGGCCTCTTCCAATTTGTCTCTCCAGTGTCTCCCACAGTGCAAATGCCAGGCAGAGCTGGTCCTGTAGTTTCTCAGTTCCCCAGCTGACAGCAGAGTTTCGTGGCAGTTACCTCGTCCCCTCAGGAAACCTTGCTGGAAAGGAAGACATGGAGGGGTGATGAGTGATGCTTGAGGAACTGGGCAGAGGAAGCCACGTCTGCCTAAGAAACAGCTGGGGCTCTCAGCGCAGGGATTGTGCCAGCTCTGCTGCCCACACCAGGAGCTCTGGGGTTTTGGGGGCAAGGTGGTGGAAAGGGTCAGCCAGCTAAAGTGAGAGGATTTGGTCAAGCTCCATCCCTGGAGGACCCTGCCACGGCCACTGTGTGGGCCTGCGCCCCGCTCTGTCCTCTCCGCTGTCGGCAGAAGCAGCGCAATTTAAAAGCAGCTTTGGCTTCACCTCCCCTGAAAGACGGGCCCGGGTCCAAAACCTACTGACGTCAAGAGCAGCCTGGCCCTGGCAGAGCCTGCTCGAGAGGGTTTTGGTCTGATGAGAGCTCATCAGTCATACCAGAGCTCCAGAAACACCAAACAAAGGGTGGCTCAGCCCAAAGTGTTTGTATGGCCACGTTGCTATAGTGTCCGGGAACCTCAGGTTTTAAACACAGCCATCGTCACAGCAGCCTTGAGAGGGAGGGATGCTCGTCTGGGTCCTAGGCAAGGAAATGGGGGCGCAGAGCCATAAATCACTTGCCTGTGGCTGAAGGAAAGGAGAGCTCGTGGGCTGTGAGCCTTCTGGGGCGCAGGCCAGTCCCTCCCAGCCTCCCCTGTGCTTGCAAGGGTTGACAAAAGGCCAACCTCTCAGTCTCTGGTGCTGCTGAAGGCCTCTTTGGTGTCTGTCTGGTCCTTGCACGGACGTAGAGATGCCCACAGCTGGGCACTACCACGGGATGGAGCAAAAAGGCAGGAGGCACCACTGCGCTGGGGGACAGCAGCATGGGAGGGGGAACAGCAGTCTGTAAATGAGCTATGGCAGCAGCTGACCAAGGCTGTAGGCTTTTTTAGGAGAAACCCAAGCATGTTGCTTTGAACATCAGGCACGCAGCACACACCAAAGGGAGGCTGCCTGACCTGGCCAGGACGGATGGCTGGAGGACACAGGGCAGGGAGCCACGGGCTGTAACGGGAGCTACTGCAACGATCAGGCTGTCTTATTTTGCAGAGATCGGGCTTGCAATGCTAATGCTCTTGGTACCTTTCCAGCAGGGATATGCAGGAGCGTCCGGTGGGTGTGACTCAGCACAGGCAGAGCTGCAGCAGCGTCCCCAGCCGCGTCCCCAGCCCTGCACCACTGCCCTCGTCCCGCCTGCCAGCGTGCCTGGCATGCTCCACCCAGGGCAGGCACTCGGGGGCCGGCAGCAGCCTTGGCCCAGCTGCAAGGGCTGGAAAAGGTGGGGTCATGGCAAGGAAAACTTCAATGCATCAAAGAGTGGTGTCAGCCCCATGGGAGCTGGGTTTCTGTGAGTGATTACATTCCCTAAGTGCTTTTGCTGTAGACTGTATAAGCATACACCCGGGGTCAGAAGTGACCCAGCTCTTAACAGTGGCTCTGGAAATAAGAGAAAGGTGAGAGGAGAGCGGTGGGGGTGTCCGTGCAGGAGTGACAGGGATACAGCTCCCAAGGACACACACACAGATCAAGACAAAAGCCTGCAAGAAGTTGTACAGGCGTCATATGAGCAGTCTCTGATGGCAGAACAGCCGTAAATCCTGCCCCAAAATGAGGGGCGGGGGGTGGCTGTGCTGTGCTCATGGAAGGACAGCGCTCTCCTTTGCCTGCGGCTCATGGGAGAGCAAAGAGCCCTCCACAGCCAGGGCAGCCCCGGGGGCCCTGGGACCTGAGACTGGGTTTTTCTTATTTGGGTTGCTGTCTTGTAGGTATCTTCTCTGTATGACAAAAGTCCTGGAGGAAAAAAGCTATTAAAGATGTTTCCCATTTTCTGGTTTAGCTGATGGAACTGATAGTTGATAAGTTTTGCTGAAGCAGATGGAGGATGAGCCCATGGAAAATGTACCATAGAAGGAGGAAGGATGCTGAGGTTTCAACAAAAGCCTTTTATCCAAAACGTCAGCTGGTCATTGAAATTAGGTGATGTTAATAACAAAACAAACAGAAACACTGGACAGCAAACAGCCTGCTCCAGTCACATCACAGCAGCTCAGCTCACATCATCATCATTTCTGTAATCACACCATAGGCAAGTCTTTGTGCCTCCCCAGGGTATTGAGGTAAAGCAAAGATCCACATTTCTAATGCCAAAAAGTAGCTTTATAAAAATACCTACTTCCAGGTCTTTTTATTAAGCACAGGGAAGCAAACACTGGGCATGGGCCCAAATTGTACTTTCCTTTGTGGGTCACCTTTAAGAATTGAACAAATGGGGGATCTCAACATTAAAATAGAATATGACTGGAAACTTCATCAGGGATTGAACTCCCCTTGGCATGCCTCTGACCCTCCCTGCCGGCTCTGCTCCCTGGGACCGGGATCTTCATGAAGCAACATTGTCCAGGAATCCACACTGGCCACTGGGAGCAGGGTCCAGGCATCCGCTCACCGTGCCGGATGCGCTGCGCTGCTGAGATATGCCCTGACCTTTACAGGGATGGGCCTTGGAGGGTTAGGAAATCCTGGCCTGGCTGAGGGAAAATCCTTGTGCACAAATAAGCCTTGCAAAGCCCCCCTTGTTGTGAGCTTCCTGCACTGACCAGTGCCCCTGTGGTGGGCACCTCCATCGGGGGAAAGCGAGGATGGGGGGGGAGAGGGCTGTGGGAAGGGGTGTGCGGCAAGAGAGCAGCCTTCCCACACCACCTATCCCTTTTTGTGTCAGGGGAAAGGTCTGCTGGTGACGTCTGGGGCTGCTGGGTACCTGCTGGGCGCCTGTGCCTGCCTGTACCCCCAACACCAACCTCCTCTCCTCCTTAGCCTCCCGTCTTCCTACCACGCTCTCTGACTCTCGTCCTAGGGCTGGACAAACCACACACCTCCTGCCCTCGCTTGCAGCTGCAGCTTCCGTGTGCTTACATCCAGAGAGCATGGTAAATAAATCCTGGACGTATCCAGATTTATAACTTAATGGTCTGGCTGTAAAAAGTTATTTCCCTTTTCAGCCCTTTTGCAATAGGCTTGCCCCTCCTCTCCTCCTTTATTTGTTACTATGAATATTTGATGGCTGACTGTAACAAGAAGTTTAAATACCTAAATTCATTCTCTGGCACATTGGCTGCCCTGCTGTTGCCAGGGAGTTGTGTGGCAGCCTGGGACTTGGGAGGTCTGGGGGGGCTGTGCAGGCCTGTGGGGGGTAAAGGAGGACTCACATGCCAGCATGGGCTGTGGGGTGAGACCTTGCAAAGGTTCGGGCAGTGACCGGGCTTTAGGAAGGCTTGGTGAGGACAGGAGGTGGCACTGCTCCCACGGTCATCCCTGTTGCTGCCTTCCCCCCTTGGTGACTCTTCCTTTCCTTCCTCAGCTCCCCTGTCCTCGCTGTGTGTCCCAGTCCCTGTGGGGAGCACAGTTCTCGCCTGTCACCCTGCGGGGGCACAAGGGGCTTCATCCCTGTGCAACAGATCAGCCGGCAGAAAGAAAATGCATCCTCGCTATGTTTGTGCAGAGGATATTGGTCTGTGGGAGGAAGGGAAGAGTGGCCTTATTTCTCACGCAGGCTGGCTCGGGGCTGGCTCTGAAACCCACCATGAGCCACAAGAACAAAAGACCCACAGTCCCTGTTCCTCACTGGCTTGGCAACTCGTGCGCCCAGGTTTGCGCGGATGTGTTCTCCTGGCAGGTCCAGCCCGCTCAGGCATGGCCCGGATAACACAGGCAGTTCTACCACGTTTTCTCCCCCTCCTGGCCAGGCACACGGTGAGCCCAGACAGCCCCTGCAGAGCAACACCAGCCCATCCTGAATCCAGCGCCTCGCGTCGCATGTGCTGCACATGGAGGCAGGTTTCAATGAGGTCTAAGAGCATCCAGCTGACTCCATTCACATTTATTGTCAGCACCTAGAAAAAAATATCAAATTGGTGGGAATTCAGTTTGTTTTTTTTCTCTTGCTCCTGGGTCCCTGCCAGGGGTGCGGAGTGAAGCCACCCAGCCTGTCCTGCCCACACAAACCTGCCCTCGCTCTTGCACCAGTCCACAAAGACTCCGCGCAGGCATTAGGAGTGCGGCGGCACTGACACCCATCTCTCACAGCATTATTGGGAAAACAGAGCTCGTGGCCAAAACAATGGGAGGAAAACGCCCTCTGGAATGGCACCTCCTGCACACCTCATGCCACCCTGTGTTGCTATAATTTGTCAGGGGTCAGGAGGACCTGCAGTAGCCCAGCCTGTCCCTCTGCACGGGGACTTGCAGCTCTTGTCACTGCTGCCTGCCCTGAGCATGGCATGGAGGCTTCCAGGGCATAAATAATTCAAGAGCAGTGAAGAGGATTTCTTCCCCCCTTCCTCCCTTCCCTGGCTTATAACAAATGTTAATTTAATCAATCGGCAGTAAATCTGGCTGGTTGCTGACTCACGACAGATGGTGCCCCTGCGGGCTGTAGCAGCAGCTTCCCTCCCTCCTTTGGAGATGAACAATGCGGGAGCCGTTTCCTTGCTTTTCACCTTTTCCCTCTTTTCCTTCAGTTGGTACCAAACGGACACGACTGCAAAATATGTCCGAGGCTGCAGGCAGAGGTGCTGAGCTGGCAACAGGAAGCCCTGGCTGCTGGAGTTTGGCTTGTACACGGCCCTGGCTGGACATAATTTGGGGCTAATGAGGCCACGAAGCGCACAGGGCTCAAAGGTGCAGCACTGGCACCGCCGCCGGTATTTGCCAGCACAAGGGGCTGTTGCAATATTCGGAAGCCCAGCAGAAGATCTTATCCAGGTGCAGAGCGGTTCACCATGCTGGTGACCTTGTGCTTCTGAGACAGGGGGAGCAGGACCCTGACAGGGATCTGCCCCCCAGGGTCCCCCACCTGACTCTTCATCCCCCACAACCCCAGATGGGAACCGTGAGAGCAGGGCAATCCAAGGGCACCAAGGCTTTTGGGAGTGTGGGGCAAGCAGTGTTGCAGCAAGGGGATTGATTTTAACAGAGAAATTAATTACTTTCTGGTCATCATGTGTACTGGTGGTGCTGGTGTCTGCTCACCTGAATATGGGTCATACTCCACTGTCTGGTTGAGGAGGTTGTTTAGAAATGGGAGAGAAACAAATCTCTCCATGATGGGCCTGGCATCGACACGCAGCTACCTGAGGGTGTTATTCTATTGGGCTGACAGAAAAAGAGGAAAGCAGCTAGACAAAACTGTCTGGAAACAAATATAAAAGTACCAATTACTGCTAAAACAAGCTCGCATTTTTGCACTTTTATCAATCTCTGGTAATGTTTTGACCTGTGTAACAGCAGGACAAGGAGGATGTGACGAGACCAAATTGGAAATTGTATGTTGAAATGTTCTCCTAAATGAAAATTGGCTTACAATGAAATGGATTTTTTTTCTGCTTCAACATGTCCATTTTTGCTTACAAAAAAATCAATGACAGCTTAAAAAAATTAAAACATTTCTTCGAAAGTTTAATGGGGAAGAAAGAAAAGAAAAGCCTTTCCATGATGAATGTACCTTTTTCATCAGATAAAACCTATTAAGATGAGCTAGAAAGCTTTTACTTAGTGGGTTAAAAAAAAAATTACTCCAGTGGCCTTTTTTTGCTGAGATCAAGAGCAGTATGTTTAATATCTGTTACAGCCTCTGTCAGGAGACTACCTGCTGCCTTGGCAGGGGATGCAGTCAATTATCTAATAGGTCCTTCCCGCGGCGGAGCGTCAGGTTGCCTCGGTGCTGCCAGGGCCAGGGGGGATGAAAACAAGGGTTCTGGTGTAGCCTCCCCATGTGTGATGAAAAGGGGGGCTGTGTCGGGGGTCCTGCAGGGTGCTGCTCCCCCCAGCACTGTTGTTTCCCTGAAGGAGGACCAAGACCCAGTTTTGAAACGTGCACCAGGAACCAGCTGCAGGCGGAAGCACCTGACATTGGGGTTTCCTGAAAAACAAGCGGCGAATGCCCAGCTCCCAGCAAGGGGTTTGGCTTTGACTGGTTTTAGAGTCCTCATACAGCTTTTGGTTAGAGGAAAAGACCTTTATTCTTCATCTGTTTTTCTGTATTTCCTCTCCTCGTCGTGCCAGACACCTGCTCACCATTTTTTGCAGACTTGTTCCTAACGTGCATTTGCTGCTTCAGCCTGGGTTTGGGTGTCTCTCACAGATGCACAGCAGAAACCTCCTGTCCTGGCCTTGATTTTCCCTCTGCATTGGTCCTCATCTCCCCGGGGAAGGGATGGTGTCTTTCACGTCTCGAATGCCATCCAGATCAGGACCAGCAGATAATTAAGAATGGAAAACAACACCACGACCATTCCTTGGATGTCACTTACCCTGAAATGGGAAGCAGATGAGGGGTGTGAATCAGCAGCACTTGCTGTGGAGAGTGCTCTTTCAATACATTGATTTCGTGTTGCACAGCTCCCTAAAGAGTGCGCGGGGTTTGCTCACAAAGCTTTGATTTGGCTAATCAGCAGGATTATCTGCTGCGGCGTGTCTTGGGGCTCTTGGAAATGAAAGGAATTATAAAAGTATATTAATATATTACAACATCTACTTGCCAGCGGCTCCTGCCCAGCACAGGCCCTGGCACCCGCCACAGGGGAAGCTGGCAGAGCTCCCAGCACCTTCAGCATCTCCCTCCTTCCCTGAAGAGTCCCTGTCCACACTCTGTCCTGGGGTGAGATTGCTGCTGCAATCCCATTTATTATCACTCTAAGTGCTACCTGGAGTGTTTCTCTTCCCAGCTATAGGAGGAATGAATGTCCCTTCCTTGAAGAACCCTCTGTCAATGCCACCAAACAATAGGATAACCCAGGTAATGAAAAGGAATATCCAGACTTCTGGTTCTGGGTTTTTTTTTGATGTGACTTAACTTCTGCATCACCCCCATAGGGCACATCAGAGTACCACCACCCCAGTTTGCATGACACCGACACCAGTGGGTTTTCCCTGTCCCTGTCCAGCTGATAATCACTGTTAGCCAGTGGCTTGTTTTAAGGAAGCTCCAATCTGGGCTCCAGTGCATGGTTTAATGCATTTTAAATTGCCTGGTGCTTGCAGCTGGTGTCCCTGTCCTCCAGCAAGAATGTTTCCAGGGCACGTGTCACCCACTGAAGCAATGTGTCTAATCTACCCCAATGTGCGGCCCTGGTGTTGTGGAGTAACTAATCCCTTCCCCAAAGATTCAAATGGCTCTTGAGGCAAAACACACATGACGTGGTTTCTGTATGATTTTTAAAACCTGCTTTTAAACCTGCTTGTGGAAACCTTGAATTTCTGCTAGACCATGATGCTCTGGAGGGGAACTGCATGGCAATTAAAATGCTACCGTTGTTCTGTTTCAATTAGAGGTCCTCTTAATTGCCAAGTCTTCAAGGTTTTTAAACTAGCCTCTGGTGAAAGACTGCAGCAGCATGTGGAGATAGATTGTGTTCACATGTCATCTCACGCCAGCAGCCATCAGAACAGCTACTCCACTGCAACCACATCGGGCTATCACGGCTTGCTTCTTTATTTCTTTTGTCACTGTTGTTCATTACCAAAGAGCTCGGCTGCTGTTCAACAAAGCACTTAAGGCCTTGCTTCATTTGCAGTGAAGTCAATTCCCTTTTGCGGTGCTGCAGCATGTCTACATTAAGGGTTTGCATGGAAAGAACACCGGATCGCTGCTCTGTCACTCCTCCCAGTCTCAGCAAGCTGGAAGTGATGCTTTACCTCCCAAACTGCAGAGAGCAGGACTGCTTAAAAAAAAGTGTGCATATTCCACACATATTCTCCAAAATACTCCTGTTTATTTGAATTTGTTCCTATTCAGAATTAGAATGAGGGTTTTCATACAGATTCTTATGTTCATTTGGCTGGTTAAGGAACAGCATTGTAGTCTCTTCCCAAAACTTCGTTTAACTGTTGTCCTTCCTTTTTCAGGCATTCCCACCGCCCCTCAGTGCACCAGTTCTAAAGGGGCATGCATCTTCAGGAGATACACTGTGGGATGAAAAGAAGCTGGACTGCTATGGTTGATTAGAAGAAAATTATTTCCACGTGCACAGAGGTGACTGCTTGCCTGGGAAGGGGATATGGAAAGGAATCAGTGCAGAGATCCTTAAAGCTTACGGCACACAGAGAGAAACAGTGTGGGAGGAAGAGGAAGTTTGCAGAGATGAATTTGGGGAGGCTGATTTAAATAAATCCCACAGAAGGGTTTTCTCACAGGAAATATATTTATTGGATCAAGAAGGCAATAAACCAAGCAGATGATCCTTATCTGTGCTTCTGTGCTCGGGGGGAGCGGGGCCAAAGGCAGCCATGATGATAACACGGATGACCTCAGTGATGATTTGCTGTGAGTGACACGCTGAAGTTTTACACGCTTCTCAGAAGCCCTATCATTCAGCCACTCTCCTTGCTATAAAAAAGGTTAATTGATGCAAACCACATTTTTTCCACCAGCATGTGCCAAAGCAGCCAGTGTATTGTACACACACAAAACAACAACCAGGCCTTCACATGGCTTGAATTAGATGGATGACAAGAGCTACCAGGGGGAGTCAATTAAGCTGCAACCTTGGAGTCAAACTTGCAGATTTTATAACAGTGCCTAGTAAATAATGGGTACTTGCACATCTCCTTTCACTAAGAGGCACTAGCATATGTCTTTGAATATGTTCTCCTGGTAATTGCACAGGGAGCATACACATTTGGTCCTGTTGCCTACCATGAATAATGCATAGCGAAGAGGGGGGAGCCGAAAGTGCCGAGCTGCTCGGTTTTAGATGGACTTTTTTATCATTGTTATTTAGATGTCACAGCCATTCTCCTAAAGAATTGTCCGCCTCCTTTGTCAATGCAAAAGTGGGCTTATTTAGTGGGGAAACAAAAAAATGAACCATGGACTAAAGCTAATCTGAGATTATCCATGCAAATTGGCAGCTGAGATTCAGATGTGAAAATCTACCCCCAATAAAAATTACTAAGAGGATTTCTGCTGAATTTCGTTTTTCTCCTGACTCACTAATCCACGCTGGGGGAAAATCCTCCTGTCCAGTCTTGTTTAGGTTAAGTAACATTAATAATGTTGAGCTGAGGACGGCAGGTATCGGGATCCATTTTAAGCGCGTGCTGCACTGCTCCTGCGCTGCTCACAAAACACAGGTTTTGCTTCTCCCCTCAGTATTCCCCACATTTGCCTTAAATCAAAAAGGTTAGTCAGCACAGCCGGCTCCTTTGCTTTCAACCTGCTGGGGTTTTTTTCTTAAAACTCCCACGCAAAAGGCAGAGTCAATTCAAAACCCGGGAAGCCTAAAGGCTAAGCAAGCTGCCCGGGGAAAATAGAAAGAGTATGTGTTTGCAGGCTGAGGTTTGAATATCTTGTAGGAGCCAGAGCTCCAGCTGTGCCTGGATTGTACCTTCACAGTATTAGCACGCAACGGGAGCATCTTTTGGAGACGTCGCCATGCTGGCTCTGCCCGGCACCAGCAGCCACGGCAGTGAGGAAGCAGTGATGCTCCCAGCCATGCAGGCAGTTTGGGTTGCCATTTCCAAGGGAAATTTGTTTAAAATCCAGCTTGCCAGTTAGGTATTTACTGTACAACAGTTTCCATTGCTCATAATACAATAGGAGAGTTACCTCCCGCAGCGGTGGCTAAAGCTGTGCGAATGCATTTACAGCAGCTGAGGTGGAGGCTGCACGTGCCTGTGTGCAGGATGTGATTGCTTGTCCCTTGTAACCACCTTTAACTGCTTTGTTACGGCACATGCCACACAAATTGCTTGCTTCAGTTCAGTTAAGCTAAAGTAGACTGTTACTTATTAATATCAAGAGATATCTTTTTTTCCTGTGACAAACATGCTTGAAGCCCTTTGGGGATCCTGAACAGTGTGTGCTGAGGTGCAGCTCCCGGTGGGGTTTCACTCAGGGCTTAGGATAAATACACACCAGCAGCTATAACTCCTGAAATGTTGCTTAAGCCAGCTCAGCACACAGGGGTGCTGGACCTTCCCTTGGAACAGGATTGAGGATGCCATGCAGCTCTCGGTGTGGGCAGGTCTGTCACGTAAATAGTCCTTATCACAGGACCTGGTGGCAGACCGTGGAGGGAGGGGAAGATGCTCTCACCAAACACCACCTGATCAGCCAAGCAGGGTAGCCATGCGGTGCCGTGGGTCCAGGACAGCTGCCCTGGTGTGGGGCGGGGAGCAAGGGTCAGGGCAGCCTCCCTAGATCACCGCCAAACTTCCTTGGATATCCATCCCAGCCTTGTGGTGTGGGGGCTGGAGAGGAAGGAAACAAAAATTTGTGGATGGTTTGTTGTATTTTTCAAGGGATTTTGGGTCTGCTTGCTTTTAATTTCATTAAAATCCCAGATATTTGGATGCGTTCCATGGCTGACTGAAAAATGAGGGGGCTGGAAAGGATTATGTGAAAAAGTTGTCAACATATTCCTCTTCCCACACTCTACGCTTCCCCAAAGTGCCCCAAAAACTCCAAAAATGTCAATCAATAATAATTAGCCCATCAGACACAAGTGAGAAAATTCAGGCCCATGAGCCAGCACGTCCCCCCTCCCCACGAGCGCCGCCGTGGAGCCGCCGGGTACCGTGCCAGCCTCGCAGCCTCGCCGGGGGCGTGGGAGGATTTGGACGAGGCAGCAGCCTCAGTGCCAGCTCTGGGCACCAGCAGCTCTGGCAATGACAGCCATTTCTTCAGATTCCCGTTGCCCGCAGGGATGCGGAGGCTGCAGGGCACACAGACGCACCCCCAGGGACCCGGGCTCCCGGGGGGGAAACCACAGGAGTGGCCTTGGGGTCGGGTGGCTGGAGGAGGACGACAACACCCCACCCTGCAGCTTGTTCCCCTGCATGCCTGGGGGATCCAGAGGATGTGGCCTGGCAGCCAACATTAGCATCCAGGCAAAGCTACGGTCAGGAACTGTCTTGCTTGGATAACCTCGAAATGTCAGTGCTGCATCTCACCTGCTCCCGTAAGCACAGCTATTGATGCAGCAGCATTTTTTAATCCCACAAGTGAGCTAGATTTCAGGAAAAGCTTAGAAAGAGCTGCCGAGGCTTGTGCCAAAGAAGGGAAGGAAATTTGGGAAGGAAAGAGCATTTCTACCCCCCCCTCACCCCCTCCCCCACTCGGCTGACGAGCGCAGACCCCACCACTTGCTATTAATCACACGTTGGTAGCACCTGGCTCCAGTACAGGGTTTTTTCCTCTAAAGAAATTCCTCTGAACTAATGAATGCCATTTAGCTAGAGTGTGTCAGAGGCCTGAATGCGCCCAGGAAGGCGTCCCTGGGCAGAGGGGCTTTCTTTCAGGGTTCAAAGTCTGCTTGATGTGTTTTAACCCCTAGATGCCTGGAAAAGGTCTGTGTTTCCTGTAGCAAAACTGCCATTTTACTGTCATCACTAGATTTATTAACACATAAAAAAGGGCCCATGTTACAAGTTCAGCTCTTAGAATGGTCACCTTTTACCTGGAAGTAGACAGGTAAAATGCCTTTAGTCTTCCTCTGTCGTGGTAGGATTTCACTTTGCACTCTCAGTGACTCTGTTCAGGTCTGGTGGGGGCATTACTCAGCTGCAAGGGTACCCAGAGCTTCCAGTTTCTGGTAGATGTAAGCAGCTAAAACCGCTCTGTTTCCCAAACAAAAGCTGGCATGCACACACATGAGCACATCCCTGCACGCAACCACGCTGCAAATGATGCAACCACTGCTGGAAATGCATCAGGGCCCCAGAGGGAGCCGCTGGCAACTGGTGCTCCTGGAGGCTGTCAGCTCCTGCTCTCCCACAGCAGCAAGAAACTGTGGTCAGATCACCACGTGTGGGGGACGTCACAAAATCAGGACAAGCAGTGTAGCTGGTGGAGAAACTGATATATTTCACTTTGAGGACTCAGAGAAGGTTTTTATGAGATTTTAATTATCCCGCGTTTTAATTATTGATTGATCGGTCCCCCAGTGAAGTGAGATTGCCAAAATGGAGGTTTCAGGACAGAGTAAAGCCCATCTGTGTCTCTCTGGGTGTTAGTTGCTCGAGGCACATTCAGTAGGGCTGTTCCCTGTGCACTAAAATGCAGGCAGTATGGAAAGGAGCCTGGTTCTTTACTAAATACACTGCAGGCATCAGTCCATCAGGAGTGACGCCTTTAGCCTTCAGCCGATTTTCCATCTCTTAGGACCACCGGTCATCACAGAGGCTGCTTCCTCTGACCCACGGCTGGCAGTGCCCTCCCCTTCAGAGAGTTCGCACTGAGCCCTGGCGCTGGCGCAGACTTCCCCACGTCTCTGCCTTCCTTCTGCTGCCTCCCGCTGCTCTCCTCGCATCTCCTCTCTGCCGCCCATGGCCCCTTCGCTGCCCCTCTTTGCCGCCGCGGAGTCCCGTTCTCCGGCGGTGCCCATGGGCTGGCACTGCCGCAGCCGTGCACAGGCTTCAGGGCTGCGCGGATCATCCCGGCTTGCCCACACGGATGCGCGGAGGGAGAGGCACAAAGCCCATCGCCTACAGAGGCGGCACTGGTACCTGCCCCAGCAGGGTACCGGGGCCACCTCTGCCCTGCCCCTGGGGACACGGCCAGGCTGTGCCGGGGGCTGCTGGAGGGGTGGACACCACGTGCATTACACGCCTGCACTCAGGATGCTGCACAGAGCAGCGTTGCACACCTGTGCCCGGCATACAGTGCTCAGGACAGACAGATGGGTGCTCGGTTACAGCATCCCAAAACCTCTTTGTCCTGCAACAGTAGAAGCAGCGGGAGGGCTTGTGCTCTGGCAAGGGAAAAATTGTCCTGTAACAGCCCATTTTGGCCATCATGTGGAAAGGTGGGAGGCACTGGTTTATTTATTCCCAATCCTCTCAAATAGCCCCAGCCTTTCCTCCTTTGGGGGCAGCGCTGCCCAGCAGGGTCTGCTCCCCCAGGTTGCACCCTGTACCCTGAGGGTGCTGGGCCACCCCCTGCCCTGCAGCCCTGCCCTGCAAACAGGGAGGTGTGTGCTTCATTTTAGCAGCCCGAGGAGTCCCACAGGGGCTAATTATAACTCCTAGGATTTTATCAACAATTAGCTCAGCACGGATGGTCACATATCTGCACAGCGCCAGCTGTAATTATCAGCTGGGCTGGTAATAATGCTGGCTCCTGATTTTCCCAAGTATTCCCCATCTTAAAGCATTGCTTTTGGTTACTCACAATGTTGCCGAACTTTGAACCATTTAGACAGACGTTCTCCATCCCAAGAATCTGCCTTCAAGGAGGTTTTATTTATGTCTAGAAAGATTTCATTCAGGCTAAGACAAAGAAATGGCTTTGCTCATGGAAAGTGCTCTCTGGTTTTAGGCAGCTCTGGGCTTTCCCTACTTTGAATTTGGCAACTGGATACTTTGCAAATGTGGTTTTTAGAGTACACAGCCCATGTAACTCACTGCTGAGCAATCTCAGGACTCAGAGGAGTTTGTGACAGGGCAGGAGGTGCTCACAGCATCATGGCTTCTGGCTTGCTGCTTGTCTCTGAAGCCACCAGCACAGGAGGTTCGCTGCCATTAATCTCTAATGTCTGGCTGCTTTTTTTCCAGCCCAGTTCTATACTGAGAGAAACCCAGCCCTACAGTTCAGTGTTCAGCTCTCAGGGGTCTAACGCAGGAGGAAATGCTGGCAAGGAAGCAGGGAGGCACATGGGCACCGCAGGAGATGTGCTGCAAAGCCCAGCGCTGTTGGGGCAGAGTGGCTCCAGCTGAGAGGTCTGCAGTGATCCCTGGGTGATGGGACTGGACAGACCATGAGGATGAGGGGAGCTTGGGCGGGGATGGCAGACTGAGTATCCCTAGGGAAACTGCCTCCCCCGAAAGGTGTCAGGAGTATTTGGACTGAGCAGAGATGAAGGGCAGTGCATTTCCTGGCACCACATCACTGCAAGGACCTCCAGGGAGCAAAGGGGGAGAAGATGGAGAGAAAATTGGGAAAGAAAGGGGAAGAACTGATGGGGGAGAGCTAGCAAGGAATGAAAGGACAGGGTGGAGACATAGGGCTGGCAGGATGATTAGCACCAGATGGCAGGTATCAATTATTTACCATTTATGTACAATAAAAAAAATACAATTTAACGATGGGAAGAGCATGAAACAAGCTCAATAGCAATTCAAAAGCATATGGAAATAAAATGCAGCAAATTAAGGGGTGGTAATAAATGTGCATCGCTGGTTGTAATGCCCCTGAAAGAATTATAAATGTGAAGCCTTTGTGAATTACACTTAAAAATAAATGTATCATAAAGAAGAAATTAGGTACACAAATAACTTTACATTCAGGCATTTATAAAATAAAATTTGTTTGCAGCAGCTAATTAGGAAAAGGGCTCTAATGAGCCTCACTTTTCTTTACCTTAGAGACAAGGCTGAAATGTTAAAAGTGGATATAGGTATGGAGGGTGCCATTAAAAACTCAACTTCCCTAACTTTCCAGTCATTTCAGAGATGAGATATCTCTTTTCCAAAGATGGGAGCTGAAATTGCAGTGCCATTAAACCTCCACTGTGTCTGGAGAGGCCATCTGTACCTCCCTGCAGATGCCCCAATGCTGGCACCACCTTCCTTTAGTATTGCCACTGTTACTCAATTGCTGGATCAATAAATTAGCATTGACTAGTGGGAAAAGAGATGACTCCCCTGAGCTTGAAATGTGCAACTCCCAGTGAAGATCCTGTGTTGCTGAAGGTGGTATTTTTTGGTTTACCACGGGATGGGTACTGCTGGAGTTGGCAGAATAATCTTAGTGCAGTGAGCAGGGCCACCCAAGCCACACGCTTTGTGTAAAACAGTATGTCAGAAACAAAACAAGGTCAAAGCAGATTACTCCTTTCTAGTGGATTAGAAATTTTCCATCAAAATATCATTAAACTGATCACTTCCCACAGAGCATTCTGCTTTTCAATAGCCAGTGCTTTCCAACAGGTGTACAATGAAGGCAAATCAGCAGTGTTCTTTGCTTTAATTCCCCCCCGCCCACCCGGATTATTGGCAACCACTTTGATGTTTTCCACAAATGATGTTTTATTGGGCTGAAGCCTGGGGAAGGTTTGTTCAGCACTTAAATTGCATTTTCCACCTTTCTTTTCTAAAGAGCACTGGTAGCAAAGGAAAAAACTGCCAAAAGGGGCGGCCTCATGTCCTGAAATTTTTGGTGTGGAAAACCATTTTGAGAGAGGGGATGTCCCAGCAAGGCTGTGGGCAGCGATGCTGATGGGCAGGATGATGGGCAGAGTGGCTGCTCCCAGCCTGGAGAAGCCGTGCCAGGTGAGATGGCAGTGGCCGGGCTGCAGGACAATGGCGTGGGCCACAACCCATCCATGTGGATGGAACAGAGAGACACCACTTGCCCTAAAGTTCTTGCATTCGCCTCGCACACCAGCATCACTTCCATATTTTTAAATATTTAATCTATGCAGCCCGGTTGCCATGGGAACCCTCGTGTAGAAATCTGGACTTTGGGTTAATCAGAAGGATCCTTCCCACGGCTGGGCAGGAGCCGGGCTTCCCCTGTGCGGGGCCAGCACCATTCCTTGCAAAGGGGTTCGCTCTGCCCCGCTAAAGGGTATTTTAGTATCAGCCTCTAATACACTGTCACCTAAGCTTTGGGAAATCCTCTCCCTAACACTCAGGTAATTCCTACTGGAAGTCCTGGGCTGCACCAGAGTACTCATTGTGGAGAAAGCTCTTTTCAACGTGCAGTCTAGGAAATGCCTGTGGCACCTGGTCAGACACCACAGGACGGCTCTAGTTCCCACTGCACACACTGCCAAGCAAGAGAACAGAGACCACAAACAGCCTGCTGGGAGAAAAGGGCTCTGAATTCTCATGATGGGCTGAAGACAATCATTCCCTTGCTCATTTCAACACCTCTGTAAGCAGCAGGGACTTGGGCTGAGAACACAGAATAAAGCACACGGGTTATCAGCAAAGCTCAGCCTCTCCAATTTGGCCAATATACACCCATGTGTGTGAAAGGACAAGTCTACTTAGAAATTTCATAATCCTTTCACAGATCACCTTTTTTGTCTTTCTTTATTTTCTGGTTTGTGGTGTGCTGTGCAGCATGAGCAGCTGCACCTCCTGCACAATGGCAATGAGATGCTTCCTTCAACTTGAGCCCCCTCCAGCAGACTCCTACTCCCACATGACTCCCATAATTCATCCTCCAGCTGAGGTATTGGGAGCCACAGTCTGACCAAAGTGCAGATTTCTCATCCATGCAGTTATCCCAGTTACCCCCCAAAAGGTCCATCAGCCACAGGAGGTGTCTTGAGAGTGGGAGATGCTGGTGGAAACCCCGCATTGACCATGGCCACAGTGCCTGGGCACAGGGTCTCACAGAGCAGAAGCCAGTGGTACACAGTGCTTTACTGCTCATAACAACTGGGATGTGTTAGTCAGGTCATCCTTATGGCCTCATCCAAAGCTTTTCATCTGGCATGGAGGATTTTATACTACTAACCTTTTAGCAGGAACAAATTGGTGGCTCTTGCTCTGCTTTCCTGGCCACTTTCCCCTTGTGTCACCCAGGGAAGACAAGGTGTGACTGGTTATCCCTGCACCCAACCCCTGACAGCGGTGAGGAGGAGGAGAGGGGTCCATCTGCACAGCCAGCACTGCTCTTCCTTCCCTTCTATTTTTAGATGTCTCCTCCCACTCTTGTTTAAATATATTACCTAGATCCCTAGTATTTGCCAGCTGGGGGTAGTAACACTGGCTCCCAAGGTGCCTGCGGCATTTACACAAAATTAGGCAATGGAAGAAAACCATCTCAGCAATTACATGAGATGATGGTGAGCCAAAAAGAAAAATGTATGCAAAAGGTGTGCTCTCCTGCCAACAAATTAGGGTGAAATTACAGAGTCCAAGAGCCTTCAAATAACTTAAACGTTGTATTACAAATTCAGTTTCAATTAACGAATTAAATAGGAAAACAAGCTTATTGCCTAGCAGCTACCATAGGAGGTAAATAGCAATGACCTTCTCTCCTGTCACCAAATGACACAGTTAATAAAAAACCCAAATTAAAAAAATTTCCTCAGTGCTTGCACTCTGCAGCCCTCCTCTGCTCTGAATCAGCCCAGGTGCCGGGGCCGGCCAGCAGTGGGTGGATGCCACACAAGCCTCTCCCAGCTCCTCTGCAGCCCTGCCTGAGCCTTGGCACAAGCTAATGGTTGTTCTGTGACCTCCATGCCTCCCGACCAGGGCCAAGACCCAGCCGTGCTCAGCTCTGCTATGGCCACTTGCAAGCACCGTGGCTGCAGGGAATGAGGCCAGGGCCCAGAGCATCCCCCCAGCTGGGGTGCTGTGACCAATGGGAGCAGGTCCACCCTGCCATGTCCCCTACAACAGTGTTTCAGCAAACAACTCGCTGCCGACTGCCCTTTTTTATTACTTTACAGCACAGTTTTTCCTCAAATTTTATGGCATTTCATTAGAGCCGCCAGAAGGTGATACTGCCCCCTTTCCAGAAGTGAAATAAATTCAAGTTTTATCGCTTCTGGAAATGCTGGAACAGCTGTCAGGACATTTGATGGATTTTCTCAATTACAGGACTTGTGGACCATTTTATACTTACATCCGCAACCAAGTCTAATATACTGTACTAGATGTTTGTTCCCCCCGTTATCTCTTTGCATCTCCCTCCCTAATAATGGTCAACTTGTTATTTTTCTCTTAATTCCTTTCTTTACTGTAACCTTTTTTTCTCCACAGTAATCATCTAGCGTTTTCCTTCTTTACTTCCCGATAACATTTAACTTCTCTATGCAAGCAGGCAGTGACCCCAGAGCTGGCGAGTGCCCCCGTGGCAGCTTAATCAAAAGATCACTTCCCCCCAGTCCTGGCAGCTTTTGGGTTGGATGTCGTGGGGACAGACTGAGCAAGGACTGCCTCCTCTGTGCTGCCCTATGCCTTCTGGGCACAATTTCCTTGGAAATAAAGCTCCTCTCTACCTCCTCACTGATTTTGGAGCTTCCCAGTGCAGGTGACACCCCACGTGCAGGGACCCGTCACCATTCGCAGATCCCCCTGTCTGGGCCAGGGAGCCCAGGAGGAGGCCCACAGCTGTCTCCACCTCCTGAAGACATCCCTGACAGATGAACGCTCATTTCCCGGTGCTCCCAAGGGAGCCCTTCTCATCTGGGCTGCTGCGGGGACTGTTTTCCAAGTGATCTATAAGAAATAATTTCTCAGGCTCTTCTCCACCCTGTCATGTACCTGACAGGCTGTATCAGCTCACATGCCACCATGAACAGATCCCGTACTGATGGAGGCATTATCTTCTTGCATCTTTCAGTGAGGATGCCCCACCAAGGTCTAGGGATTGATGGAGATATGTACTTTTGCCAGGGTAAAATTATCTCACCTCACCAATGAAATGCACAAGGATGCCAAATTACACCTTTCCCTTCTTTCCATCTGTGATCCAAAGTGGAGCGACAGCTCAAGGTCTGCAGCTTCCCGAGGCAATGAGCAGCACAGGGGTTTAGACAGGAATGTCCCCTGCGAGCACCCTCCCTCCAAAATGAGGAGAGTGCTGGGGGCAACAGAGCTAAGCACTGTTGAAAAAGGCTGCTACTGCTTTGTGTCACTTAAAATAAGCACTTTAAATCCATGCCTTCCTCCAAGGCACAGGGAGAGGAAATCCTGCAGAAACGAGTGCCCCAACACTGCCTGTACTGCTAGAAGAAGTTGCAACAGTAAAAAAAAAGCACGTGTGTTTTGAGGTTTGCCTCATTTAACACAAAACTTCATCTCTTTGAGAAGATGGGGGCAGCCAGGGAGCAGGATGAGGTGTCCACTCGCTGTAGGAGCAGGAGTGAAATAGAGTTGAGATGAAGATGTAGCCCATCCTAGAGGAGCACTTGTACCTTCTTGTTGCCAAGATCAGTCCCCACCTGGGTTTTCCACATTCCCCCCACCCCCTGCTATCCCACCCATGAGAACCGACAGAGAAATCTGAAGGGGTGGCTCCATGCAGAACACCGCAGATCTGCAGCAAATTTCCACAAGCCAAGGTGTGATCCCAGATTTATTCAAATTAGAACAATTAAGGCAATTAAAGGCAAAGAAGTGCTTGGGGAAGGGGGGAATCTACTACCAAACAGACTTGCTATTACAGTCTATCAAATTGACACAAAAAGATTAAAAAGCTGATTTACATTAAAAAAAAAAAAAGAAAAGGAATAACAAAAAAGACTAGCATTCCCTAAAATAGATAACACATCCTGCTGAGAAAATCACTCCACACATAAAAGAGAAGCAAAGGTGATTACATATAACAAAACTAATCTTCTCTATTGCTTTAATCACCTCAGACCATTTCACCTGCTTATTTGGAAACTGTTAACCCAAGGAAAAAAATTATTGTGAGGACGTCCTCATTTCCAGTGCTGTGCTTGAATGGGCTTGTTTTCCTAGACATCCATTCCCGGTGTCTTTAACAACAGCCATTGCTCCGCAAGATAAATGTTTGCTTAAGACTATTCTGTAGTTAATACATATATTCATGACTCAACCATAATGCAGCAAGGAAAGAGGGTACCGGGAAGCTGTGAATGACCCACCAGGGTCATGGCAGGAGTCTGTCTGTCCTATTGCTGTCACAGCCAGCAGTAAATTTTGCCCAGATTTTACGGGCGCGTAGTGTGGGGGCCTGGTGGGTGGCCTGAGCACAGGGTGCACAGCAGTAGCCCTGAGTGTTCTCTTCCTAAAATCCTGACTGGCAAGGTCAGGACGGAGCTTACGTGGAGCTGTTCACAGAGCTAGTGACATGAGTGTCTGTGGGATGAGCAAGATGACGGATGATCGTCTCTCCTTTCACGGGGTGCCTTCTACCCTAGCAGCTCCAGGAGCTCCTTGCATGCCAAAACCACCATTTCTGGAACCCACAGCTGGTCAGCAGCTCATACCCACACCCTGCCGCAGCACAAGAGAGGGAGAGCACTGCATGTGGTGAGTAGTAAGAGAAGTTTTAGATTGGCAGTGTAGATTTACCCTGTCAGTGCTGTCAGCTGGGGTCAGTTCGGAGGAGCGGTGCTTGTGTGCACCCGTGTGCACACGTGTAGGCATGTGTGGCACACAGCAGTGCCCAGGTGAGTGCAGAGCCCCTGTGTGCCCATGGCTAGCCCCCTGCCCTGCACACCACACCAACACACAGCCTGCAAGCAGCTGTGGCACAGCTGGTGCTGTCCAGGTTGCTGGGAGCCAGGGGCTTGCTGCCGCACTCCGGGGGCAGGAAACTGCAGTGGCCGGCACGGGCACAGGGGAAGAGGTGATGTTTAAGCAAGTGGATTTCATACATTGATGCTCTGGCGTCTAGTTGGGGTGAGCTGCAAAGAGCCCCAGCTTTCAGGTGCACGTGGTGTATCGAGGCTGCGGCCTCTGCGCTGGCAGCAAGAGCAGGAGTGCCTCAGCTGGCGGCGGGGATGCCAAAACACTGCATCCACAAAGGTGAATGTGTTGGCCCTCTGCTATATGTGCATGATTATCCTGATATTAATTGTATTTGATAGTGGAATGCAACACTTCTTGCTAAATCAGACATAGTACATTAAGTGATGGTTCTTTCTTCACCCGAGTAGCAGCTTGCAAGATTTTACAGATGGTTTATTGTTATATGTCACAGCTTTGATCCCGCTGAAGCCCACGGAAACTCACCGACAAGGCAGGTTTTGTGTCAGAGCTAAGTGAGTAAATAAACATGGAGAGAAGAGGCTTCCAAGCAGCAGCAGCCTGGAGTGGCACCGGGTACCGCTGCTGTCACTGGCAGCTCCGTGTTGTGGTGGTAAATTCTTGCAGGTCTCCATAACTCACCCCAAATGCCTCACTCATTTTTCTTACAAATGCAGTTTCACCATGATCTCCAAATTCTGGGCTGACATGAGTGATACGTATTATCCTGGGATGTCAGCAAGGACAGGTAAAAAAATTCCCTCTCCCAGTTACTGCTTTACAAATCAGTTCAGGCAGGAAATACATGCACTGCCCTTTCAGACACTCATTACCTCCAAAGCCAGGATATTCAGAAGAGGAGAAGACATCAAGCCTGGGTGCATGGAGGGAATGAGGGAACAGCAAGCATCCTCCTCCTAGCCATAAATCACAGAAATCGAATTAAATCATGTCAAATTGAGGGACAAAAAGCCAGTTATAGATCCATTTTGCAATGCCAGCCGACATGGCTTCCATTTGTGACTCGTTGAGTGACATTACTTATCCTGAGTGCTCCTCTGACAATATAAGCTCTTAATGTGAAGACATGTGTAAAATTACAGTAAAATGAATGAAACCCAGGAAATTATGTAAAGTTTACAGGGTTGCTATTTTTTTCCTTTTTTTTTCCTTCATTTTTTGAGGTTTCCTCTCAATTTCTGCCTTCTGAATGAGGATCTGGGCATCAGCTGACAGTGCCTGCCTGGAGCAATAGGTTCTTCTGCTTTTGATGCATCTGAGCAACTTGAAACTAATACCAGCATGCACTGTGCAGTGAATAGACCTTCATGTTGATGAGGCAAATCCTGCAGCACTTAAAAGCAATCTGTGCTGAAGTGTCCCATGTATCTTCGTCTTCAAAGTGCAACACACTTATGAAAATTGCAGATGCTGTGGTGCTATTTGTCTGGAAGGAGACATTACAGGTGACATATGAACCTGATTTCTCAAACAGATGAGGTCTGTGAGAGGATTAAGGAAACATCAATAAATTAAGATGTAGAATAAAGTTCCTGCTGTTTTCCTTGGCCTCTCTCTTGTTGGCTTGAGAGTCAAATGCTCACGACTGCAAACTTGGCAGAGCACCAGGTATCCCTCCTTTTCCTACTGCTATAATACAAGCAGATCTTGTGCCGTGACTCCCCCTTGGTAGAGCAGGCAAAGCCCCAGTCCCCAGTACCCTCGTCAGTGCCCCCTCCCCAGCCGCCTGCTGCCAGCCCTCAGCCATCAGCCCTGTGGGGATGCAAGGCATCCAGCATGCAAATGCAGATTTGTCTTGAATTTTTTTTCTTTTTCTAGCTGTGCACTGCAAACCCACATGGTGCTCATTCCTGAAATCCATTGGAGATAGCACGGAGATGTCAGTCTGTCCGGGAGCCCACGTGTGCAGGCAGCTCATGGGTCTGGGGTTACATCCTGTGTCCCCACATCAAATGCAGGACCCCTACGGAAGGCAGTCGTCTTAGTTCAAGACCCACATGGAGATTTCTGGGTTTCTTCAGTGTTCTTTGTGCATGAAATGGGGTTAAATGCAAGGGAAGAAAAGTTTCTTTCTTTGCAGTGACCCCCGGAACAATGTCATTAAACCCATATCCCAGCCCCATTTGCAGCAGCCCTGCACTGCACTTCCCAAGGAGACAAAATACAGGAAGAGAAACCAAATTCCTGCTGCCATCTTCAGCTCTGCCCTGAAAATGCATTGCAGCAGGGCTGTGCAGGGGCAGCACGCTGGGTAACCCACAGCCCCCAACACTCCCACAGGCAGAGCCCTGTCCTGGCTGCTCACGGGAAGAGCACCTGGCACTGTCGGGAGTGGGTGCTGGCTGCCAGGCCGGGGAGCTGCACTGGATGGACACCACTGCAAAATCAGCACTTGAGATAAATCGTTTGAAGTCCCAGGAAGTTTGTGTGTCTCTCATAAAGCATTCACAGTGATGGAGCAGGGCATCAATATATTTTGCTTTTTCTTCAAAACAGATTTTTTGCTGTTGCACTGGATATAAACGGAATTTTTTAGAAAGAGTGAAATAATTCCGTGAGGGTCTATACCAGCTAAACAATCTGGACCAATCTGAACTACTTCTTTTTCCTGACTTGGTTAGAAATTGTGTGAATCCACAGACTGCGTGGAAAAAAACACACAGTAAGAAATTACTGTTTTCTTTATGGGCACAAATCTAGGTGGAGAAAGTCAAAGATAGGAAGGCAGATAAAGGGAACAGATATGACCTGGTCTGACTGAGGTTACAGCAGATGCTATCACCAGCACCCACCTTTGGTTGAAGCAGTTGGCCAGTGCTATCCCCTTGGGACAGGACTGTCTACACAAGGAGTTAGGAAGGAGCAAGGGTTGAAGGAGCTTGGCTCCGTCTTTCCTGACTGCAATGGGAGGATCAGGACAGCAGAAGCCAGGCCCCAGAGAGCAGTCTGGGAGCGTGCAGGCTGCGCTAGCAGCGTGACTCCCACACTGAAGCCGGCTGCAAGCCATTTTCCTTTTTGTCAGCACAGTCTGCTTCGCGGGAACAAGGGAAATCTCCGAACCTGGGACAATCAAAAAGGCATCAAGCAAAGACACAGAAGTCTTTCCATTTGTTTCATTGCAGATAATGGGTGGCAGCTACCACTCTGAGAGCAAGTCTTCCACTGCTGAAGACCTCCAGCTGACACATCACCAGTCATTTACAACCTGCCATTAAATATATATGGTCATTATAACTTCTTTCTCTGCTATTTGCAGCCTCAGGACTTTTTGCTTAGGCTGCATATAAGTTCTTGTTCAGAAGATTTAAAAGGAGAAAAAAAAATAACAATCTTGATCTCCCAGAAACTGTCTCAGTGCTGGGGAGAGAAATCATGCTGGTGTCCCAGCAGGGTGGCACAGTCAAAGAGAATTATCAGAGTAACTCAAGGTATACATATAGCTTCTCATGGTAGTGTTCCAAACCCCAGATACCTATGTCATCCTACATACTTCTAGGCATGGCACTCCATTATTTCTTGCATTAAGCCCATCTTAAACAGGACTTCAAGAGTTTGATTTTACTTGCAGGTAGTCATAGGAAAATCTAATGATTAACCAAACCTTTTTCCGTGGCAGTTTTTCTTTCCTGTAGCAGTAACGCAGGAAAGCTGTTTCTGTAGCTATTAAAAATGTAATCTCAGAGGCACTACCAGCCTTTGCTGATGGGCTCAGCTTTGGCCAGAGGCACGTCTGTCTTGGAGCCGACTGGCATTTTCTCCATCAGACATAAGGGAAGGTTCTGGCACCTTCTCAGAGAAACCACCCTTGTAGCCCCCCACTACCAAGACTTTGCCATGCAAACCCAGTCTTCCATCCCAAAAGTAAGGCCAGATCTGCAGGGTAAGGTGATATTCCCTGTTAGACCCTCTGCTGTGGTAAAAGCTGACGGAGGAGTTTTGGATCCACTGGTATCCCACAGACCACTCAGCAGCCACCCCTGCCCCGCACTGCACAGCAGCATGGAGGAGGGCTTCACCAAAGTCTGCCTGGTTTTTCCAACTGTATTCTTTGTTCAGATCAGAAAAAACACCTCTCCCTACAAACCTTTCATCACCTGAGATACCTCCCCACAGAGATGACACGAGAGAAATGATGGGGAAAGGAATGATCAAAGAACACTGTTATCAGGATTTTTGGCAGCTGTGCTATCGTTCCAAATGTAGGCATGGCAGACACTGCTCTGGAGCACTGACGGGCCCATGGCTGCATAGCAGCCCGTGCTAAGTGAGATGTCCTTAACAACCAGGGATCCTGCACAAAGAAATCAGTGCTGGGAAAAACCAGACTTCCTCCCCGAAGGTGTCTAACCTAGGGTAGTTCATGTGAGCTTGCCTAACAGAGCAGACACCATCACCCAAATTTTAACTTGGTTAAGTAAGTGGCACCCAGCCCACTACTCCCTGCAGATGAAGCCAACCCCAGGTTATCTGGCCTGCACAGCTGTTTAACCTGAGGTTATTCCTCGTGGACTGTGGTTGGCACACTCAAATAGAGCTTTGGCATTGTGCTTACAGAAACAGCTTGTTTCTGTTCACCAGGAATTAGTGCTGTAGCATGGTGCTTTCTCTTGCATTTTCAGATTTCTGTGGCTCCCACGCTTCTGCCTTGCTGAGATGTTTATGTCAGCCAACTCATGGAAATTTGGCACTGAAATGGTACTGTGTTGCGTTGTTTTCTCACTCTGCAGTCCATGATCCCTCCTGTTCCTCTCAAATCACAGTTACAATAAGGGCTGCCAAGCCTCAAAGACAAAAGCAGCTTTGGGATATTTATCCCACCTTTGTGTTTGACACGTAGTTGATGTAGCCATGATGGAAGTGACAGTGAAGGCAAGCCCAGAGAATGAGAGGAGGATGAAATTCAGAGCTTAGGAAAACTGCTGTAACTCAGGGCAGGTCTCATATCCACCATGGGAATCTGTGGTGGGAGACCTGACTACAGCTTTGCAAACGACAAAGCTCCTACTGCATTTCTGTTTTCTGAAATTGAGATTCATCTAGATGAGGTTCAGCAGAAGCTCCAAACTGAGGCAAGAAACCTGGATAAGTAGTGTCCAACTTGTTCCTTCTCTGCTAAAAGCATCCATGAATGAAGCCAAACTGGATCTTTACCCTGGTTTTACTTGTTTACTTATGCTCCCAAAAGAGCTAAATGTGTTTGGCAGATTGAGACAGGTGTGGCGGGCATAGGGCTAGAGAGCACCCATGCCCCAGAGCTAAATAAAAGTGAGGAAATATTCTCTGCTAAGCAACATCAGCTCTCCATGGGCTGCACCCAGATACAGCAGCATCCTTCCCACTGTTCTTAATCTCTTCCTACTGATAGAAATGGGCAGGAGAGCTCCTCTCCCAGAATAACTTACTCTCCATTCAGAGCAGAGTCTTTCCAAGGTGAAGGTATTCAAATTAAACCACAAATCTTCTCATCTAAGGATAACACTATGCTGCCTCCCCAAACCTGTCCTCATTTTCTTTTGCCATTTTGACACTATTAGCCTTGCACAAGCACTAGCACACACAGAGATAATTCTGTTAATTTTATCACGCTTGGAAAGGCACAGAACAGCCTAAACTCAGCCAAATGCTTGGCTTTGCCTTTTCCCCATTGTATAATATTGTTTTGTATATAGCTCTGAATGGCAACTCATTTATATCAAACTTTACCAGTTAAAGGAGAGGGGAAAGCAGAGCAATCAATAGTTATCTTGCCAAGGGGATCTGCAGTCTGTAGCCTCCAGTTTTCCTGCACGCAGAGCCAGCTCCCACTTGCTGCTGCCCAGCCAAGCTGGTGCTGTGAATCCCACGGCTCCACACCCACAGCTGGGCAGCAGGTACAACCCATGGCTGGACACCCAGAGAGCACCTCACAGCCAGCTGTGCCCTGCAGCTCTTGGGGCACCACCAGCATTGCAGGGGTGCCGGTTGTGGCTGGGGGCTTGGAAACACAAACCCTTTGAACCCTTGGGGTTTGGGAGAACCACAGAATGGGAGGGAAACGAACATTTCCAGAGCTGTATGATGTGAGCAGGGGCTGTCCAAAAAAAAACTAAAAAAAAAGGATGCTTTGCATATAAATTGAGGTGAGGAGCTGCTTTTCAGCTACTGATTTCTCATGCAGATTTTCATGAAGACAGTCCCAGGGCTGTTTCCCCAGCCCTCAGCAGCAGCTCACTGGGGCTGCCTGGAAGCTGCAGACGAGGCAGGTGCAGCATCAGGAGCCCCCGGGCAGTGCTGAAAGTGCTGCTGAGCGTGTTCCCAGCAGTGGCATGTGAGGGTCACTTCAGTGGGACTGAGGGTCATCATCCCAAAGAGGGGACACCAGGTCAGAGAGGGTCCTCGGGGAGGGCTAGAGGCCACCTCCCACCACAGCCCTCACCTACACGCCAGGGAGATCACCCCCAGAGGGAGAGACAGAGGGAGAAAGCAAACATTTGTACCCCAATTAACTGACTAAGATTTTCTAAATTAGTAGATTCCTTCTCTACGCACAGTTTTTGCTTCAAGCACAGTGTAGAAAAAAATCGATTTGCTTTTCTCAGTCCAATTCCCTTTTGTCTAATAGGGCTGTTGTAAATGCCAATTTTACTGTCATTTACACTGTGCCCATCTGAGCTATTTTATCAATAGTTAAATAAGAATACTCTAAAGTAATGTGATTTTTTATTTGAATTCCAATTTATGTTCAGATGCTTTGACACAAATCTAGTAAGGAAGGCTCACTATTTTCATAGAACGAATTAAATTGTATGTTATATAGCCACACAAGTAAATATGTTATATCATTGGATAAATAAATACTTGTGATTAGAGACAGTATCTCATTCCTACCTAAGCATAATAGCAAGGCTAATGGAAGTATTGTACAAATCACTGTGCTTTAATAGTTAGCAGTCCATAAAAATCAATCTGAAAGACAATAGGCAAGAACAAGCACACACACACAAAAAGGCTAAACCTAGTTATCTGGACCAAGACTTCCTGCTTGCCTGTTTCCGATTCAAAGCAGCTTAGACTCATTTTCACTTAAGCCAGTGCCTCTGGGCAGAGAGATCAAAGCATAATTAGTTCTGCAGAAGATGTTGGAGGTGGAAAAAAGGTGATAATGGACCCTGCTGGTGGGATGGATGATGGGGATGGGTGCCGCACCGGTGCCGCTTCCTAACCCAAGCTTGGCGGGCGGCAATGTGATCCGATGCCCTCAGAGCTGACAGTGGGCTCTGGGGCTTTCAGTTCCTGGATCCACAGGGGCCGGATGGAAGTTCCGCAGGGAGCTGCGTGGCAAACGGCTTTTCGCAGGTTACGCCGGTAGCTGTTTCTGGGCGACGGCAGAGGCAAGAAGGAGAGAGCCCGGCTGCTTGTGGCTGTATACCTAGGCTTTATTTCTCGTCCCTCGAGGGACGGAGGAAACGCGACATAGGCGGGAGCCAACAGAACAACCCCTTTC
The DNA here is from genome assembly GCA_013399195.1 of Dicrurus megarhynchus. Lineage (NCBI taxonomy): Eukaryota > Metazoa > Chordata > Aves > Passeriformes > Dicruridae > Dicrurus > Dicrurus megarhynchus. The sequence continues at coordinate 3,536,335 of VXAD01008436.1, forward strand.
AAGGGTGGAACAAAGGTTTTTAAGGGCAGAAGAACAGGGGGAAGGAACAGCGGAGATAACCAACCAGGGAATGACAAGGGTTAACACTGACCACTCAGGGGACAGGAGAGGAGGGACAGATTTGGGACATCAAATCCAAAACGGAGCTCTTAAGATCTTTCTAGAAACTATTTGCATAGTATATGAACTTAGTATAAAACATGAACCAGTGGGACCAATCCGGAACCAAGGAGGGAAGAAAGGTCTGGAAACAGGGTGGAGATGAGATGTGAGTGGCGTCTCGTGGGCATGGATATCAAACCTCTGCGTCTCCCTCAGGATTCTCCTCAAGGGTGGAGTCCTGGGCAGAGAAGTTCACCCACTGGGTGTCACTCACTTTAAATGCAAGGGGCTGGACCACCGCCACAGATGGGGATGGACAATGGCGATGGGCTGCCAGAAACAGGGCAGAGTTAAAGCTGCAGAGCCAGAATCAGTATCTGGACAGTCCAATAGCCAAAACTGCCCATTTGCAGGGAGTTTGGGAGAGAGCATTGATCTTGGTTCATGTTGTCAGACAACGCTTTCCTTCTGACTGTGGAAGAGAAAATCAGTTCTTTTTAAGCTGATAAACACATCCCAGCTGGGACCCAATTTGTTGTTTGAATATTACAGGCTGAGAGACAGACTGGAGTCCTGGCATGTTTTAAAGAAATTGTGGCTCTCTCATCAGCTAAATTAGTAATAGATAGCACACACCTGTTATGGAAACCGAAGAGGGCTAATGGTAATCACTCATTCCTTCCACCCACCCTCTTTTTTGCCTGCATTTTGTTTCAGATCAACCTCCACTACTTTTTAATTGTTTTCACTGTATTTTTCTTTTCTAAACAATCTCTCCTTCCTTCCCCTAACTCCTGCAACCTGAGTTTATACTAAACGGACAGGCTAAGAAATGGAGCTGATGAATGAACATGAATTATGTTTAACCAAGACGGTGAGATAGTGATCTTGAAACCAAACACCACATGCAGACTCTTCTCTTTCTGCCAGAACCAAAACTATTCACCAAATTAGTGTTTGCTAGCTTCTTGAGGGGTAAGATTTTTTTTTTTCAAATTGTGCAGTCAGTCTAGATAATATTTTCTATATGATAGGAACCGGCTCAAAACCAGCAGGCTGTGCCAGTAGAAATGGGATATTTAACATCAGAGCGATATAGAATATACCATCCTCAACAGCCACCTCTGAGTTAAAATGTAGGCACCCAGGACCAAAGCTGAGGGTATTTCCAGGAATTATTCCCTAATTTCCTCTTCTCTTCCCTTTTCACCCTGACAGAATTTACTGTGTTTGGTTTGGTTTCTCATTTCAGCTTTCACTTCCACTGTGTCTCATCCAACAGCTTTTTCCTCCATGTGTAGCAGATGAAATCCCATTCCTCTTTGAAAGGAAAAGGTCTCCAACTGGTGTGTTACTGGGAAGGCCCAGCTCTTTCTCCCTCATGTGTAGGGCCAATGTGGCCTCATGACAGCAACTGCTTCATGGCACGCAGGCTCCCAGGTATACTGCAGTGCCAGGTCAGTATCCCATTCATATTATATTTGCCATGTGTGGTACTTTATTGAATGCTAATTATACCAATCATAGCTTTTTCTACCTCTTGAAGCAACAGGAAGTTTTTGAGCATACCCAGGCCCACAAGCCATGAAGTATCTGATAAAAGGGCTTAATAGACAAGAAAACAGTCACCATTGTTTGGAGCGGTACCAGGTATATACAGCATGTCAAAGTCCCTCCCTGGTCACCAATTCATTTCAGTTCTCCCTTCTGTGTGACAATCTGTCACATGAAAACACAAGATGCTCTTTAAAGCTTATGTGACCTTTAGAGGTTCAGCCCAAAGCAGTTTTGCTGACATCTGGCACATGAGGGACTTGCCATAAGATGGGATAACAACAACAACGCGCTTCTGCAGGGCTGGCATCTGTCGATCCTAAGGCAGAAAGCAGCACAGAAGAGGGAGGCCGACAGGTTGTACCTGAGCTGGCACTGCAGTGCTGAGCCTAAGTTACACCTTCACTAAGTCAGAGGAGGCAGAGAGAACACAATTCATTTTTTATCTTTGGATAAGGACTGGGGGTCCCCAGAAGCCTAGGATATATAAGCTAGGATATCTCTGCAATGAGAAGACACTGTGTGAAGAATCTGGTCTAAATTCTCAGAACAAAGTAACCAAAATGAGAAATCATTAAACAGGCCTCAAGCAAAGTGAGAAGAAATTCAGCTTAATGAGGAAGACAAAGAAAAGTGAAGCTCTAATGGGAAGAAAACAGTGACTTTCAGGAGGCGTTTTTCATATATTGAAGGGAAAGCCTAGACTTTTTCCTAGTCTGCATGGAGTTCAGACAGTAGGCTAGGCTGTGCTTTCTGCAGTGTGCTCAAAAAGCCAGAAGATTTATTTTTCCAGCTACCCTTAGAAAACACAGCACACTGTCAAAGTGTCAAAAAGCTGCTTGCGCTTATCTTTTGCCACACTCCTGCCCTTGAAACATCCCCTCTGCTTCTGGGAGAGGTGATATTTGATAATTCAGAAATGGGCTGTTATTTAGCACAGACTGTAATCAAAGCACTCAGAGCTCAGTCAGTAATGGCTACACTGGCTGGAGCGGGCAAACCCTGCTGCAGCCGCCTGTGAGCTGGGAAGGTCCTCTGCTCCACACAAGGAGAGGTATGGTGGGCAATGGCTGAATCCCTGCCTCGAGGCAGAGGATTTCCCCTCCCCTGCTGCTCCATCAGTGGAAGAGACGTGATGGTGGTCCAGCAGGATGGTGCAGCAGTGGGGCTCCATATTTCAAACAGCAGGAGTTAAGCAAAGTGACCAATTTCCTTGGGCTAATTGAGCATGCAATCTGCCTGCTTGTAAAGCCTGTATTTGGCCAGGAAGATTTATTGCTATTAGCAATGATGAATGTCCAAGAGCAGTAAGGGCAGACCTGAGCTGCAGATCATTAACTTTAAGTGGGATGATGTTGAAAAACCATTTCTATTATTGGTTACTTTGTTCTGAGTTAACTGTGAATTTAGACCTAGTTCTGTAATAAAGTGCTCAGGGAGTCCAGTGAATCTTGTTCTCTGTGGCAGATACTAAACCTGTAAGGTTTTGCCCGTATCCTGATGAGTCAGCAGTTCTAGCTGATCCTGAGAGGCTATGAAATGATAGAAGACTGCTCTGTATGGGAGTCTGAAGTTAAGCCTCCATCTATCTCAGAAGCAGAGGCCAAAATGGAGGATTGGCATGCCTTTGTCATTGGATTTTAGAATAACACCTCTTTATTATCTTCCTCGTCCTCAGAAAGTCAGCACCAGTTCAGAGTTTTGTCTGTGCTGCTGACTGGCCATGTCCATCATAGGGGGATGGATGCACCCCCTGCCTTCTCTTACATCTGCTTCAAAACCAGTTGCTCAGTTTGTATAGGCTGGAAATTGCAATGCGATACTCTGCACAGTGAAAAGTGCTGGATGCTTTACTGTCTAATGTAACATCTGTCCCCCTCCACATTCATTTTTTGCAAACACTCTCCTTTTCCTTGGGAGAATATCCATTAGTGCATGCAGCTGCAAAGCCCCAGAGCACACCCTGCCTTCTTTGCCTTCTTTGCCTTCTTTCCTCCCCAGCAACACTTGTGCTTAATGTCATATTTGTACAAAACACACTCTCTGTTTCTGCACTGCCAGAGCACAGTGGTCCTCTAGAAATTGTCAGTGAGTATTTGATGCTGAAAGATTATTTTGTTATAAATCACTTCCAATGATCGCTGTAGCCTGTAAAAAATACTTTTCTGTTGCTGTCTTTACAGCTGTATGTAGACTGAAAATGCTTGTGCTTCTGTGTTTCCACAATAAATACTGTCTTTCATGCCACCAGTGCAGCAGCGTTGACTGCTCCAGACGACATCATGTGCATTGTGGCTCTGCCACGCCATACAGCCAAGTGCAAACCTTTCTTGATCTACATGTCACTCGTTAGCCTCTATGGACCCTGGGCCATGGGCAATCAATTGCAATGCTGTGTGCAAGGAGTCCGCTGCCCAGGGTAACCAACCTGGAAGCTGAAAACTAATGAATTTGCCTCTGAGGCTTAATTGTAAGAAAAGTAATTAATCTTGCTGGGTTTCACTCATCGTCAAGCAAACTTTTGCTGATGAAGAAGAAAACTGCTGAGCATTCCAATTCACTTTCCAAGTCAGCCTCTCCCTGTTGGACTTTGTGGGTAATTGGCACGTTGTTGCTATCCTATTTTCTATAGATTCCCCTAGAGGCATCTGCTAAAGGAAGGTGTAGATGTCGGTGAGGGAAGGGGGTTTTGCAGCTCAGACTTTTGCTCCCTCTCCCAAAGAAGTTCCAAGTTTGCTTAGTGCCCCAAGTTTGCTCAGAAGGGAAGGAGGAATGTGCAAAACAGCTGTCAGAAGGTTCCACAGCAGTTGTGTATGAGATGTCCACACCGCCCTGCCACTGAGCCAGGATGAGTCAAGCATGAATCCAGCTCCCTTCCATCTATGGTTTAAGCCTCTGTGATGGTGCAAGAGATGGAGACAAACAACACTGGGTGGAATCTCAAATTCCTTCAGACATCTGGCCTATTGGAGGCATTTGTTTTAGTTTGAAATCAATTGCTCTCTGGAGCTGTCTGTTATATGGGGAGCCTGGACTGGCTGGCAGAGAAGTAGCCAGTGCTCCAGATGCCCTGTGCAAACTCATCAGTGAGCTGACAGACTCTCAGAGAAGTGCTGAGGAGCTGCCAGGGAGCTGTGAGTGAGAGCAGGACTGGCAGAGTCAGCAGGATGCCAGGACATCGGCCCCAAAGGGGCAGCAGGATCAGAGCCACGCAAGGAGCTGTGCAGCTGCGTAAAGGCAGTCCTGCCTAGTCTGGAGGACCACCAGTGGCACTCTCATCACTCAGGAGGAGAGTGCTGCCCAGGTTTCTGACGGGAGCCATACGGTCAGATCTGATTATTACACTTTATTTGCCTTTCAAGGACCAGAATTTATTCCCTGGAATTCTAATTGCTGTGATTCTTTAGGCTTGCTGCATAGGGGCAAGCAATTCAGTTCTGGGAATCATGCATGGGTAGTAAATGTATGTGATTTTTGTCACTTATGGGAGAAAAAAAGCTGATGAAACACAAACATTAACATAAAGGGCAAAGAGAAGGATGGAAAAACAGTTAAATCCATGAGTCAAACAAGAGACACTCAGATAGCTACATTTGTTCTGCTCATCACATACATTTTCTCACACAAAGTACTTTACTACTAAAAGGAACACAAAGGCTGAATCCTTATACTTTTATCTCAGAATCACTTCTGGAAATGCAGAAGTTATAGCAAAATGTCAAAATGTTCATGTTTTAGATGAATTAAAACATATTTTTAATTACCTAGTTTGATTTACATCTGTATATGATAACAAAATGCAGACAAGATACTTTATTAAACACATATTAAAATATTAAAACTCTGTGCAATGAGGCTAGAGTTCAAATGTCAAAACACTATCAAAAAGAACCCTCTACCTCAGTATCCTGTGAAATGAGAAGGATGTGATGGTAAGACAAGCCTTTTGCACCTCTATTGGTGATTTGGAGTGAGAAGCATTTCCATTCACTGCCAGTGAATGGACCAAATCAAGAACACTGAGTTTACATTTCTTGCTTGTCTCAAAAGCTTTAAGTCGAAGAAACATTCTGCTTGCAGTAGGAGTTGTAAAAGACCTATTTAGCGCATGGAGATTATCATATCCTAACAGAGTCTAAAAACGAAAAATAATTTCCAAAAATTATGTCAGGCATACACTGCAGACAGGAACATGAGCCAAAGGCACAGCTGAGGTCCACAACAGCTGGGGCAAAAACGAGTGGCAGCCAAGGCTACACTATCCTGCAACCTTGGAGCTCCTGTCTGCAGGGAGGGCAGAGGGGAAAAGTGCAGCAGAAACAGAAAATGAGCTGTGGCCCAAGCCATAGTAAGTGTTGTCAATGAAAAAATGTTTTAGCTGTTTAACCTGAGCTAGCTTTTTTTCCTTTTTAAATATCAAAGGTTTATTTTAGAGTGACTGTAGTCAACAAAATCTAAGGCAAAGTACAGCTGAAATTGCTCCTTGCACCATCTCTTGCAATTTTGGGGGGAGTTAGATGAAACTCAGCATAAGTAAAATTGGTTCAACCTTTTTGAGAAAACAAGACTTGAGATGAACTGAACTAAATGGCACACCAGTGCCATGCGATGCAGTGCACCTGGCAGCGGTGTCATGCCAGGCCAGCTGCAAAAATGAACCCGATTTGGAGCTTCAAATCTTGTTATGTAGTGCCATCTTGAGGTCATTGGAAATGAAAAGCAGCTTTTCTGAGTACAGATAGTTGTGGTTGGAGCAGTCCGTTCTCCAGGGTGTTGAATGATTGAGTGCATTCAGCTGTGTTTGTGAACTGGAGAAGATGGGGATGGACTCGCCTGGCTGGAGCACCACTGGCTCTTTCCCTGCTCCCTGATGGCACCAGCTCTTTGAAACACCTTTCCCAGAAACAGTTCACCTATCCAGCATTTAAAACCCCAGTGACGGACATTACGCTGGCACTGCAGATGAGATTGAGGATCACAGCACACGGCTGCTCCTCTTCTCTGACAAGGCAAAAACACATACCTGGTCCTCTGCCCTGTGGTGCCAACTTTTGTCCCTCCTGAGAGGTGGCAAAGCAGGGAGCTGGTGCCATGTGTGCAAACCCCCACCTTGCCTACAGCTCCTCTAAACATGGTGGTTTGATAGCTTAGGTGCCTGGTGGCCACACCTCTGCCACCTCCAGCACCTGTGGGGCCAGTGGCTCAGGGCTGGGGTTTTCCATGGGGATATTGTGTCATGATGGAGCAGCAGTCACCCTGTGCCTGGTTTTGGGCTGCAAGGGCTGGCCACAGGGCCAGAGAGGGCAAGCAGCAGGACAGGAGTCACAGGCTGGAGTAAAAACAAGGCAGCAGAGGAAAGTTTAGAGGAATAACCTGAAGGACCACATGGGGATGGGACAGTAGGGACACCAGGAAGCCGGGGTGCATTGAGGGGCAGCATGGCCTGGCTACGGCACCTCACCTGCCGTGCTGTACCTGCAAAGGTTGGGTCTTGGGGTGACACTGGGGACTGAGGAAGGGGGTCTGGGCAGTGGGTCATGGGAGGGGATCCCCATGGAGGGATACAGCCCTGTGGAGCTGGGGGTAGCAGGTCCCCCACGGCACCAGTGTGTTAGTGGGGACACACCTGGTCCTTTGATACCTGATCTCCCATGGCATACTCCTGGAAAAGCTGGCAGCCCATGATGTGGACAGGTGCACTCTTCACTGGGCTAAGAACTGGCTGGATGGGTGGGCCCAGAGAGTGGTGGTGAATGGTGCTGCATCCAGTTGGGATCCAGTCACTAGTGGTGTCCCTCAAGGATAGCACAGGACCCAGTTCTATTCAATATCTTTACTGATGATCTGGATGAGGGGTTGAGTCTACTATTAGCAAATTAGCAGACAACATCAAGCTGGGTGAGAGTGTGGATCTGCTGGAGGGCAGGAAGGCTCTGCAGAGGAATCTGGACAGGCTGGATCGATGGTGAGACCAGTGGCATGAGGTTCAACAAGACCTGGTCCTGCACTTGGGTCACAACTCCATGTAGCTCTGCACACTGGGGCAGAGTGGCTGGAAAGCAGCTCAGCAGAAAAGTACCTGGGGAACTAGTCGACAGCTGCTGAACATGAGCCAGCAGTGCCCAGGTGGCCAGGAAGGCCAATGGCATCCTGGCCTGTATCAGAAATAGCATAGCCAGAAGGATCAGGGCAGTGATTGTCCCCCTGTACTTGGTGAGGCCCCTCCCTGAGTGCTGTGTCCAGTTCTGGGCCCTTCTATTTGGGAAAGGGATTGGAGTGCTAGAGTGTGTCCAGAGAAGGGAAATGGAGCTGGTGAAGAGGCTGGAGCACAAATCCTGTGAGGAGGGGCTGAGGGACCTGGGGTTTAGCCTGGAGAAAGGAGGCTTAGGGGAGACCTTCTCACTCTCAACAACCTGAAAGGAGGGGGTAGCCAGATTAGGGTCGGTTTCTTCAGCCAGGCAACCAGCAACAGGACAAGAGGACACAGTCTTAAGCNGCCCCAGGGCGGAAGCGCCGCTCGCGCCTTCCCGCCGCCCGCTCGGCTCTTTCCGCCTCCCCCTCCGGGGCGCTTCGTTGGTTTCCGCGGCCGCTCGGCTCTTTCCGCGGGGGCCGGCGGCGCGCNCAGAGTAGTTCTTCACAGAAAGAGTGATTAGATACTGGAATGGACTGCCCAGGGAGGTGGTGGAGTCACTGTCCCCGGAGGTGCTTACGGAACTTAAACATTTAGTGCTGTGATCTAGTTGACATGAT
>VXAD01008438.1:0-40980 GCA_013399195.1 Dicrurus megarhynchus
CAGGCCGGCAGAGATTTTAACATCCATATATGAAATTCCATGCAGTTGCTGACATAATTTAGCACTGTTTTTATGGTACCAATCAAAAAAGACGAGGTTCAGAAGTTGACTCAAGATTCTATGCAATTTTTTTACTGTTGAACTGGATAAATCTAACCATCTCAGACATTTCTGATCATGAACATACTCCTTGTTTTTCAATTACAGTTTTACTAGACAGGAGGGATAAAAAAAATCCACATAATTGCCATAACTACGCTTTCAAGCATGTGAATCTATAATTAAAGCTTTATATTTCTGCAGTTTTATTATAAAGCCACTTGAAACATGAGCAGGTTTTCCTCTTTGGTGGAGAAAAAGAATTCATCAAGTAAAACAGACAACTTACTTAGGTTACCACTTATACCCACACTTGCACAAAGGCCACTTGCTGAATTATCAGAGCAGTGCAAGTTATGTGCTTATTTTCTGTCCTTTTATGTGTACACAAACACTGCATCTCAGACACCATCTTGTGACTAAAACAGATAAAGGATGACATGAAGTGTCAACACCTTTCCTTATGGTATTTACCAAAAAAAGATATGCTTTATATATATGGAAAATATATCACATATACACAGAGTAGATTGTTCTTCATCACCAGCAATCAATGGGGCTGAAAAAATCTATGCCCTTTACATGTCTGCCATCCTAATCAGTAGTAACAGACCTTGCTGACAACATATAATTGGGCAATGAGGAGAATGCAAATTTTACTGAAAAAATAAAAGTTTTAAGACACAATGAAATGAGCTTCAGAAGCCAAAACATACAAACAAAAGTAGAGTGATTAACAGAGATGACTTCTAAAAAAAACAGGTTTCAGATATATCATTGCACTTTCGAGAAGACATAGTCAATTGTGAAACTGTTAATGTGTTCTACAAGTTAGCTGAGAATGTACTAGCAAACCACGTAAGTGGTTAAAAGGCAACAGATTGACATTTGGACAGGATGTCTATCTAAATTCAATCATCTCATGATATAGTATGTTTTTCACTCAGAAAATGAAAGCAAGGTGCACTTTGAAATGACTGTCTTTGGCTGTACAGCAGGTAATTCAAAAGAACTGTATTTATGACCTACGTTCAAGCAGAGAGGTAGAAAACATCATAAACCATCACAACTCACAGTAGTATGTATCAAGCATCTGAATAACTTCATTATATAAATGCTGGCTGCTTTTTTTTCCAATTTCTGTTCATTTACATGATGGAGTAAATCCATACAATGAACAAACATCACATAAGATTACAGAAGTGTTGACATATGCTACTGAATTGCATCACAGCCACATGACACCAACAGCTTAGAGTGCTGAGCTAGGTGCTTGCCTCTGTATCCAATTTCATCTGAAATATATACACATCTCCTTCAGTTTTATCCTTTCTTTCATAACAAGGAAAAAATCTGTAAGAAATAAAAAATCTGTAACAATGTCCAGCCAACATAATTCATAATCTGTCTTTATTAACCCATAATTAAGATCTACTGACAATATAGCTATGACATAAAATGCACCTCTGATTTGCAAATCAAAACGTTGCACTCTATAATAAAAGGTAAAGTCCCTTATTTAGATGTATCTAACACATTTAGTATTAAATTATCCTTCTTTATTATCCTAATGAGAAATTTTCTAAATTTTTAAAACAGTGGTGGGTGTTAGTTATTAAAAAACGTAGTTTGAAAACTTTGGAAAAAAATCATCAAATGGCTGGGCTACAACTCCCAGTTCTAGATTCTTTCTAACACATTTCTATTAATGCAATGGTCTGACTAACCAACACAATAAAGGTGGAGATATTTAAATGAAGAATTATCCTTGTAATAGTGAAAAGTGTAATCAGATCATTTATCACTAATAGAAAACAATATTATTTATATTTTTTTTAACCATTAAGAGGTGTTTGGGGGATTTTTTTGTGTTTTTACTTTTGTTAAACACGAGAAGTTTTTCACACAGTTACGAGAAAGTAAATCATACTTTTCCCCTGAAAGTGCCTTGCAGAGCAAGTCCTAAGGCCTATTCTAAGACTGTAGCTGAAATACTACAACGTCATACCAAAGTTTTATTCCCTTTGACATAGGGTATTTATGATAAAACAGAAATAGGTCAGAAATATACTGCAACCAAACCCTGAGATAATTACTGAATTTAAAATACTCTGAAAAGAATTCTTCCATGTATTAAATTGCTTTTATGCAGCAGTGAGAGAATACATCAAGGCTCATTTTTCTCCCTTTCTTTTTTTGATTACTTTGCTGCTCTTACTGACACAGTATAATACATACTATATTAATGACCTAACCAAGAAAAATTTTCTAGATTATTAGCTTCTTTCAGATTTTGAGACACACTTCTCTTTTTTTTGCTCCTTACACAGCATTAAGAGAATTTGCAGTTTTAATTTCTTTTAGTACTAACCATAATCAAGACATTTGTTTTTCTTCAAAATATCCTATTTCACAAGACTAGTGAAGTGTACCCAAGACAACCTATGTCCTAATATAGTGAGCCACATTGCTTTTTTTTTTGTCCGCTTTGACCAAAAAATTAAGACCATGGAAGTGGATATTTGTTTAAATATTCAAAGCTTCTACAGAAATATAAAACTTCTTCCTGTGTCCTGAATTCTCACACAAGTTGTTGCATGTTTTGCACATATTTAGGTAGCCTCTTAATCACTGGAAGAATTTTTTTCTCCTGCTAATGTTTTCATACAAGTTCTGACAGCAGTCTGTGTAAAGTCTTTTACCTTTGAAAGCTCTAGAGAGATCCCTACTTGTGGTAATCTGCAATCCTGAGCCAGGGCAACACACTAGACAGATCCAGTTTCATCGCTTTTGGTTTTACTTTTTCAAATAAAACCGAAACACAACAAAATCAACAAACCAGTAACAATAAAACTAATTATAAAGATGATACTTGTAAAAGAAAAAATGCTTAACCTGTTTATGACAAGGCTAAATCTGAACTACAGCTGACTTGCTTTAGGCTCTTGTTACATCGCTGGTTGTATTTCTCAGATGAAACCCTGTCGCTGCAGAGCATTGCTAGTTTTCACAGCCAAACTAGCATTTATATTTTGGAGTTAGGTCCAACGGACCTAATTTCTTTCCCTTTCAATATGTACTCTTGAAAACAGCTTCTAACCTATCCAGAAGACATGCTTGACATCTTGACATTTTTCACTCTTTGGCATTCCTTTAAGCATTGTTTCACCTCTTCAGATGTTACTTTGTTAGACAAGGTTATCCTACAATAATTATCAGCCACTTCAGGATTTGTGATAATAGAAAAGGAAATGAAAAGTCTTTCTTCTAAAGATATAACAACAAAAAGATCCCCCTCAGAGGAAAAAGAAAAAAAAGATTAAAAAACCACCCTTTTTTTTTCACAAGTTTTAGTTGCTAAACCACCTATAGTCAAGGAACCATCCTTTTGAGAAGAAATATGACCTTCCACTCTGTGTGGCTTTTATCTTGGTCATGCTTTGTGGGTATTTTTATAGATCTAACAACTGAACCTTTCCATTTCATGTCAACTGTGTCACATATATTGTATGGAAAGAAGCTACAACATTGAGCCTTAGATGCTCTTTTAGCCTTTGCCACCTACTCGCCAGCAGGTTACCCAATTCTGATTCTCTGCAGGTTTATCCGGATGTCCAGCATTACAGACTGAGTTATTCCACCACTGGAAAAGAATTAGACACACTACTTAAAGTTAAGAATCCGTGGAAGTAGAGATCAATGCCTAGATCTTTCTCTCTTTATGATTTTCAGTAAGTTTGTAACACTAGACAACTATGATCAGTAACTTCTTTTATAAAGGAAATTTCTTAGAACTCTGGTAGGAAACCAAACTTGATCTGTATAGTAAATTTTCTGTGATTACAGTGATTGTAAAATATTTGTGTTCTGAAAAGTGTAAACTGAGAGCAAAGATCAACATTGCTGTAGCTAAGGCATAAAACAGATCTGAGCCAGAAAAGAAATCTCCTATGATTTTATCAGCTTCAACCAGTTACCTGTATCTCCTGTTAAAATAAATGAAAGTGCAACAGTCTCTCTAAAGTGCACTTTTTCAGGCCATAACCTTTTCTTCCCTTTCCTTTAATAACTAGACTGGTACATCTAGCTACAAAAGCTTTTTCATTATTTCATGGGTCAGCTCTAGACCCAACTACGCATACAAATTTAATGAATGTAATCTAAAGGATTCTTATAATTATTAAAAATAGCAATAATATGGTGAGATAAAGACAGTGCAGCACCTGTGTCTTTCCACATATTTTTTTTGTGACAGTTTATCAAAAAGTCAGCCTTCATATGAGCACAGATAGCCACACAGACACTTACAAGCAAGTATATGTCCACCTAAGTTTATACCCCCTTTTATCTTACAAAGTAAGCCTGCACTTCTGAAAGACATGCCAAAGAACATTTAACCATATTGCAGCCACAACAGCATCGGAAGCCACCCTGACAAACGCCTCATAACTTCCAGGGTAATATTTGACTACAGATTCTTTGAGGAAAAAAAAAATAAATCTTTAGACTCAAAGAAAATTATATCAACTGCACTGTGACATACAGACACAATGAATTTTGAAAGCAATGATGCAGAATTTCAGGTAACACTAGGAACTATTGGAACAAACTATAAAAAAAAAAAATTCCAAAGAGAGTGTTTCTGCACATATTCACAAGCTATTTCCAAGTTACATTCTGTGCAGCTGTTTTGACTTCACTGATGCTGCATCAGGCATTAATCAGCAAAATTTCTGGCTCGTTATCTTCGGAGTTAATTTTTGGGAGACCTGTTCATTAAGCAGTTCTCTAAATTTATTTAAAATAAAAACTAATCTCATATTGAGGCATCACTACCCACTTGCTCATGGGATAAAAATATAATGTTACAAGGAAGAAAACTTTCATTTGGGTCCAATCACAGCAAGACAAAAAGCAAAAAAAGAAATCTAGAAAGAAATATTTTTATCATCAAAACTATGACATATTTTGCTAGTTTTCCAGACATCTTTTCACACTTCTAGAACTGCACAGTTGTTACTAGCTTTCTTTTTGGCTGACAGTGAGTTAAGTCAAAAAGCTAGAAATGAAACATGAGATCTTGCTGAGACAGCATTAGAAATATTCATTTAACAGAGTAACTTTCCAGAAACTGGATTAGGAGTTGTTTGTAGTCCTGGTTCTGTACAAGAGACCATAAATTTCAGATGCAAAAATCAAAGGCACTTGCAAAGTAATGTTACTGTGATGTTAACTCAGTATTTTTAACCCTTCAAGTTCAATAAAAGACAGTCATTAATTAACACCAGAGAGATGCCATGTTTTCTTTCTCTGTGGTCAGCAGCAGTCTGTAATAAGTTCAAAAAGACAACTCACTACTTCCATGGAAAAGAAAGAAAAGGTAAGAGTGAAGTGTTTACTTTTATAATTTCTGTCTGGATAGAACACACTCTGCTTTCTATGCTGGGAAGAAACCAAAAATCTAAATTACCTTTTTCATTCAAAAGAGTAGAAAAGAAGTTATGTGTTTCTAAGAGGCACTACAACAGTGAAAATTATATACTATATGTGCTGCTTCCAAGAAATAGAAACATTTGATTTTTCTGAAGTAGCTGGCCAGAGCTGGCAGTTGAACTCAATTATGATTCTATCAGGTGCCAGCTAATACATTCAATAGTATTTGAGAGAAGATGAAATATAGTAGTCCATGCAAATCAGAATGGAGATGACTCTCACTAATCTGATACTGAGCTGCACCTTGCCCATGAATAGGTCATGCATTCAAGATAAAAAAATCTAATGCATTAAAACTAAAGGATAAAATCAACTTAGCAGAGTAATATAAAAATACTTTTGTTTCAAATACACGCTCCTGCAGACCTTAAAGCAGAAAAACATATAACATGGTATTATTCTCTTTGTAAAAGATCATAAATAATTACAAAGATGGTATTTTTCTTAATGCAATGTCCACATTGTTTTCTGTGTCCATCTGCAAGAGACCTATTTTCTCCACGCTATTTAGCATATGCCAGGGAGAGATAATTATAAAGTTGTTTGAGATTCTTCCAAAGGTTGCACAATGCACTATACATGTAACATTTATTTAGGATTACCAAAAGCTGCAGTGAAAATTAGGAAATTATTAAACATATACAGAAATGAAGCAGTAAAGATGGTCCTTTAGGGTGGTTGATGCTTCCTTATGTGTAATGCCAGCTAGGCCCCAGCCCACTAAGAAAAGCACTACATTAGTATTTTCTGCCAGGCCATGCTGTAAATTAACGCTCTTAATTTTACTGGCATGGTGCTCAAGGGGAAAAACTAATTCTAAAGTCAGAGAAATCAGAAGAAGGACTATAATTCTGCTCTACTAAGCAAGAGGGTTATCTTAGAAATTAAGGAAAAATTTTAAGCACACAAAGAATATTTCTGTCATCATTATTTTCTAGAATGATCTGTTGTCCATCTGAGCAATTTCATTTCATGAGCTTAAATTTCTTTCCTTCAGATAGTATTCTAGTGCAAACAAGTCTTTGGTCCTCCTGGTCACCACTCTTTTTTCTATATCTTACCACAAGATGACATAAATATTTTGTTTCACCTTCACAGTTTCATCTTTTGCTTTGGCCTTAAAGATGTAAAATTATAAATCAATTCTGCTCTTGCCATTATGACAAACAAGTTACTTATCCTTCTTGTGCTCCAAGTCTTGAAATTTCCATTCACTTATGCTCTTACCTCTCCACAAATACTCTTACCTCTCTCAAAACTATTTTTTTGGAAGAAGGGTACTTGATTTAGTAATCAGTGCACATAAAAAAAGTATCCTTTAAAAATGGCTCTACCTCTCTAACTTGGTTTCTCCAATTACTGAAGTTTGAAGTGGATGTTCACATTCAAAGTGACTAGAAATGAGCATTTAATAGATGCAATACATTCCCAAGTCAGCAAAATACAAAATATAGTGCTGAAGACTTAGAACTGAATTTATCCCTGTGAAATCACCAGATAGCTCCACAGAATTCTACAGATTGCTATTTCTAAAAAAAAAACCAAATGATAAAGTCAACACTTACTGCAAATAGGACTGCAGAGTGAGAAATAAGAGTAAAAATGGAGGTTGAAAGGACTTTTGGAGATCCAAAAAGTCCAGATTCCTCCCCAAGGCACGGCTACCTTCTAAGTTTTATTGGGTTGCTTTTGGGCCATCTCCAGATGAGTTTTAAAAACCTCTACAGCTGGAGGTCTCTCTCTAAGCAATTTGTTCCAGTGCTTAACCTTGCCCCCTGTAAAAAGCCACCTCTTCAAATCCAATAGGAGTCTCCTTCATGGACACTTGTGGCCACTGTCCCCTGCCCTGTTGCTGTGCACCTCCCAGGGGAGCCTGGCTGTGACTCCTCTACCGCCGCAACCAGCTCCCTGCAGTACCCTTTCTCTTGTCTCCTGGCAATACATCCTCCAGAACTGCAAGGCCTCCCACTCATCACTATATTTTCTTGACCTCCTTCTTGTTTTGGAGCATTGCAAAATGGGCACAGCCGTTCCAATGCAATGGAAAAGGAAAATTCTATGCCCCAACCCTGCTTCTGTGCCTGGCCACCGGGAAGCCTTCCTTGCCGTAAGGGGACTTTTCACCTGTAATGCATGGCCCACCAGATCCCCACGTGCTTTTCCATGTGAATATTGGCAGCCAGGGTGCATTATTGCACTGGGCAATCCCAAATCAGATGCAGGACTTCTGCTGAGCTGTCTGTGTGAAGCATATTTTTACAGAATTTTAAGAGAGATACTCCTGTCCTAAGAAACTTAAGCCTAAACTAGGTGAGACAAGTAGATGACACAGGAAAAAATAACTGTTCAAGAAAGACAAGTCATTAAAAAGAAGGCCAGTTAGAAGCTTTGAGACAGATTCAGAAGGACCATGAAGACATGCAAATTCAGGAGCTTCTGTTCAATGTCCAGGAAACAGATAATTGAGAGACTCAAATGCAAGAATGAGTGATAGAAATAAATAAAGCAATAGTATTGGAGGGCTACCTGACTGTAAGGCATAAGAATAAAAGAATGATTGAAAGCAAAATTAGATTATGTACAACCTTAGGTCTGCTGCTCATCTCTTCATTCAGTTATTTATTTTTTCACTTCTCAGTTTCCAATTAGGCAACATCAAAGATACCACGAGACACTTTAGGTATAAAAAGGTCTTCAAAAGGAGAAGAAGTACTGCAGTCTGATTGTACTGTCTGACAAGGAAGAGTTCAATAAACCTCTACCGCACTCGAACAATGAGGAGTGAAAAGTATAACCTTAAAATTTAAGTGATGGAAAGAAATAAGCACGTGCCTGAAAGGAAATCTCAAATTCATCATCCTAAGCTTTCAAAGATAAACTTTAAACAAAATGGAGGGAGCTGAAAATACCTATTCATTTTGCTTGTGAGAAAAACCAATCTCTCATGCCTTTAGGCAGTACAGAATTATGTGGTCTTTTGAACTGAAAAAGTGCAAACTGTAGAGGATCAGACTGAATAAATGTTAAGATACCAGTCTCACAGGGCCTTTGGGAATCTACTCAATAACAATATTTTTGAAGTGTCACACACAGGAATGGTGTATTTGTTATAGCTATTTACAACTTGCAGAGTAACCAAATAAAAATTGAAGGATGTGTTTATGCAACAAGGAACAGAGTCAAAGACAAAGGAAATACCTGCATGGTAACATGTAACACATATAAAATGACCCATCATTTTAAGGTAAATTGTACAGAAAGAAAGCAAAACAAACAAAGAAAAAAGCCACAAACCACCCAAAAAACCTCCACACCAAACTGGTAAGTTTCAACTGGGCTATGCTATAAGAAATACTATGTGGAAAAACATGAATCTATTTCAAATGTTGAAAAGTTAGTCTAGTTAGTAAGGCTTTTTCCCCCAGTTTATGTAAAGATTTGACACACAGAATTCATTTAGTCCTTATAGCAAGAAGAAACCTCCTTATCACAAAAAACACAGACAGTAGCAACCTGATGGAGGAACAGTTTCCTAAATCTGTAAAGTTTATTCCCACACTACTGCTACAGCTGTTGCAGATAGGACAAGAGTTGCAACCTACATCCAAAAATGAGATGTAAACATCTGAAGAAGGCTTTTGAGTACGTCCTCATGTCGACCCTGTTGCAAAGTCCTGCTTCCTGAAGATAAATTTTTGGTGCACTTTATTCAGGCTACAATAATCGCGGCAGCTGTGCAGAAGCCCTTTGGTCTCTATGATGGGAAGGTTAATACCAACAAAATCTACCTCCATTGCAGAAGTTCTTTCTGTGCTGTTAAGTAGAAGTGTCAATAAAAAGCTGAGGCCTTTGGCTGAGGATGTCAGTATATCTCAAGGTTGAGATCCAACTCAATATGCAAATATATTTTGCCCTGGTGAGCCAAAATTAAGCAGAAGACAGGTATAATTTTCAATAGATAGTGTTTTGCTTATAATATCATAAAAAGTATTTACAAACCCTGATTATTTGGTCTAAGCCTGTAATCCTCTTTAGGACTAAGATATCTGCTGCATAAATAGCTTCTTGAGGGGGAAAAAATCAACTTCATTATGTGGCAACCTGTAAAACTAACTACATCTTCTTGTGAAAAGAAAAAGATAAGAAGGCATAAAGGAGCTGACTCTAATTGACACTTTTCCTACAATAATCTGGAACAATACTTCAAGAGGAGCAAAAAACAGATTTAGTCATGCCCTTCTTTTCTTTTATCATATGCCGAAAAAGGTTTCAATCTCTTTCTTAAATGACATACTTTTACTTCCTTATTGAATTCGTTATTTCATCTCTTCTGTCTTTTACTTTCTGCCCTTTTTAATCAATTGCTAAAATTGGTCAGCAGAATTGCACATTAGGTACACAACACTTCCTTTTATTGGCATGAGGTACGTAGGAGACAGGAGCTTAACAGTAATTATGTGCAGTCCATACGCTATCATTTCCTGCAGACAACGTATGTCCGCAGTTATAGCAGGGATGAGGCCAAATTTGATTTAAAGTATCCATGTGAAGTTCTTTGTTTCTGCAATTATTCAAAGTCCATCTTTGTTCCAAATATAATGTTCTCTAATGTCAGGAGTCTACAAAAATGGAGCAAAAGAACTTGGACCTTTAAAGTAGCTACAGCTAACATAAAGACAGGAGAGAAAATACAGAGTCAGCAGTAATGAAAAAGTCATAAAAAAGTGTAAAGATGTAAGGGAAAAAGTGGGGAACTGGGAAGACAACTCAGAGGGAATAACAATTGCCCCATCCGCTGATGCCATGAACATGTTCACAGTTACCTACCTGAGTGGTAGCTGTCTGGTGTTCAGGGACTCAGCAGGACCTCATGTTGGAGTAGTCAGGCACTATCACATTCTGCCTGGGAGTAGGTTATCTATCTACTGTTTCTAGTAGAAAATAATTAATTGCTGTGTACTCATAAATTCAGTAAATTCCTGCTTGCAAGTCTCTGGGGATGGTAAAAGGTGTTCAAATAAAAGTGACACAGTAGAGAAAGAATACAGAAAAGAAAAGAATGATTTGATTAAAGAGTTATCTATCAGTTTGAATTTACTAATATTGCAGTTTTTAGAATTAGAAAATGAAGCTGGCCTTCAGGTTTTGCAAAAGATAAACAACTTTGCCAATTTAGAAAATCAGTTCATATTTTTAAGTCTCAATGTTGATAAAATGGTATTTTTCAAACAGTTGCCTCATTTTGAATCTGACTTTTGTGGCAACATCATGAAAGCATAGAGAGGAACAAACTGTTTCCTTCAGGGCTAACACTGTATATGGACATTACAGAAATGTCATTATAAAAACCTTTGGTGTCACAGCAAGATCAGCAGCAATCTACAAAGATTGACTAGATAGACTGACAAGCTAAAGACCTTGTCTACAAGTCAATTCATATGACATTCCTTTTCCAGTTCTCATTTTCCTGAATACAGTGTTATTGCCAGAATGTTGACAATCTTCAGAAGACAAAAACCAATTCTATATTAAAGTTCCTCTAATTAGTTTGCAGATGCCATAAACCTACTTAAATATTGACTAATATTTTTCAAAAAACATCAACCTGAATCTAAAAGGTGCAGATTTGGAGGAGGGGGTCAAGTACCAAATGACATTAATTCATGAGCTGTAATTTTAATGAATACATCACAGTCCCAAACAAAAAATTTACAAGCTGGCCTTTAATAGAAGAGTGTTTTAATGAAACCACTCATCTTTCACATGGTATAAAATATGAATGCTAAATAACAAGCATCCATGTTTTGGGATTTCTGCAAAGTTAAGAAAAGTAATGCCCTGCTTATAAAAGCAAAATTACAGCTGTGTATTGCAAATAAGTATGTGCTCACAAGTCCCAAAACTTGTAACAAATCCAATTAAATGAACCATGTGCATGGAGACACTCTTGAGTTTTGCTCTGCAGGGGAGTCACAACAGTAATTAAAATATATGAAGCTCCACAATAAATAGAGCAAGTGCTCATTATAATATAATGAGTAAAATTATCACACAATGGTCTTGTGGAGGAAACTCACTGCATTTCAAGAATGTTATACCTCTTTTTAATTTAAAAAAAATCCAAAAAATCCCAAACAAACATAAATGGGGACATCTGTCTCAGTTCAGAACTAGAAAACTTATAGGTATGTTGATACAACGTAGCATAGTAAACACATTACCATAATGTAACATAAGCCAAACTGGCTTCAGTAGCACAGTAGGAATTAATAGCTTTAGGAAATCAGCCATCACCTGACCTATATAGTCTGAAAGAGCTCAAGTCCATTAGCCTTCAAGTCACAATGCAAGGCTACATAGTCAACTGTCTTCCTGCTGGCCTTCCTTGAGAGGTATTTATAAACCTCCTGAATAGGTTTTCATTTAGGAGGCTACTTTTCAAAGGTCCTTACAAAGGAACATCCCTCTGGTCATCTCTTCCATTCATCTGCCTCATGGCTAAAGAAAGATCATCAAAATAATGGTGCCCTGTTTTTCTCTCCCTTCATCCAGCCTGTTGCTCCCCCAATTTTCTCAGCTTTAGAACTGGAACGTGACAAACCTTCCTGTAAAATGACACAGCTCTCTAATCCAGCAGAAAATTAACTCAGGAAATAAAACCCCCAAGTCCTAGAGAAAAGCAGCAACTTATTGCCTGAATAATTTTGCATACATTGTCCATAAACTCTGCTATGCTCTCCAAGGATCGATTCTCTGGTGATACATGTCCATCTATTAATTCCTCCTTAACAGAGCAAGAGGTCTCCAACATTATATTTTCCCTTAGGGTTTAAAACATGGTTGGTATTAGAATGATGCAGTTTTTTGAGTGGTATCTGAGAAATATAAAGGCCTCCAGGAAAACATTCATGTAACATGATCACTCCTCCTAAGCCCTCTAAACTTACTGTCCAATTTATAGCACACAACTGACATGCACTGTCAAGGCAAAGCATTTATGTCCCAGCAGCAAGCTGGGGAATGAACCACAGCACTCAGTCAGCTCTGGGGACCCACTCTGTATCTAAAATCTCTGCACAGTCTGCATGCCCATAACGTGCCTGCTAAACACCTGGGAAGAGGTACCTCCTGCTTGAAGAGACTTGTGGCAGCAGGTCACATAATCTGCTCCAGCATCAGTAATTATCTGCTGCTGCTTGGGACAATTCTGGTGCACCCACTATGTTAATGCACAGGATATGCCTTGGATAGCTGCCCTGAGAATATACAAGATAACAAATAAAACCAGCCTAGGAAACACTAGACCTTGTATGAATCAACTGTTACTGTGAATACTCTGGCAGTCTTTACCTGACACTGAAAGAAGCTCAACCAGCTAAAAATGTTGAGTGCCACTTGAAAACATGTTAGCTTGCTCGTTGTTTTGACATTTTCCAAAACCACTTAGAAGGGTTTCTAGTACCAAGCTGCACAGGATTTCAAAGTGTTAGTTGTGCATTCATTGAAAATGAATGAGTATAAGAATGAACATTATACTTCACCAGTTTTCTAGAAGTTTCTTAGATGGTTCATAACTTAAAAAAAAAAAAAAAAATACAAAAACCCAACTTAACATAAAATGCTAAATGAACTGATTATTTTACACCTTCCCTCATGCAAATAGAAAAATATTTAAGATCTCTCTAGGCTGAATAGTCAAGATAATAACTCTGAGCTCAAATTCCCTAATATGAATGCAAGAAGTCATGCTTTAATGAACAGCAAATATATAACAAATTTTCTTCATCAGCAAAGTGTGTGGAAATTGCATGTAATAAATGATGCGTAGCTTTTTTCTTGATTTTATTACTCCAGTAAGAAAGCTTATTATTTATTGAAAGACCAAATGTAAAACATACAAGAAATAGTGATTGCAGACCGTAATCCAGACATAAATTAGTTTCCCTTTTATTTTTAAACACTGGCAGTTGCCATGAGCAGTTAATGGCTAACATGCTAAAATGCTGTTCATATGCCCTAGTTTTATTTCACCTCTCATGTACATTTAGAACAGTCAGCACTTCCCAGGTGCTAATACAATACATCAGTGTTAAAAATACCTTTTTACAGTCAATTGAAATCTTTCTCACTATTGAACAAACAAAAGGAGCTAGCTCCCTTTTAGCAACTACTGTTTTCCTTCAAATATGCACAAACACATGCATACGCACTCCAACACCCTGAAAATTAATAGCAGCATTATTAGCCTGAGACCATTGCTAAACTAGTAAATTTTTCACTAACTGTAGGAAACTTCTCTACTGAAGGAACACTTGTACTTTACACGTAGGACAGGATTCACTGAGACAGTGTCAAACCTGGCTCTGAATACCTCAACTACTTGCCCTGCAATTATAGAGATTGTATTCATGCTGCTATTTAAAAAAATTACTTGTTCTGTCTATTGTCATATCATCAACAGCAGAACGTGACTGAAAGTTTGACTGAATACAAGCCTGAGAAATTTCACCCCCATATGAACTGACATCTTAAGCTTCCTTCAAACAACAGCCCAATACATAAATGTTCACAAGTAAAAGACACAAAAAGATTATTTTCTCTGGGCAAAGTATAATTATTGAAAATGAATGTAATCATAGTCTCTTGAACCAAAAGATTTTCCTTCACAGCTTTCCCACCACCCAGCAAGAGCGAGATGTAAAGTAAACAGAATTCAAATCCAAATGTATGACTTTTTAATAAAAATATATCACTGATTTGGTTAAGTTGAATGATCATAGAATTCAAATAAATAATTTAATAACATTATGAAAATGCACATTCCCATCTGTGAGGATAAGATGACTCAGGTCAAAAAATCCCTCAGTCTAGTGCCACACAATGTTACTAGTAATTTTTACATGCTTTTAAGAGTTCCAAACACTGTAATTTTTTAAAAAAAAAAATGTAATATTCATTTCTTCACACCTTCTCAAAGAATATGTGTGTGTGTGTGTACGCATACAATATATACACCAACAAATGTGCTGTAAGGGCTTAATGGCAATTAATTATGAAACAATACAGTTCATGATGGAGACACTGGAACAGGCTGCCCATAGAAAGTGTGGATGTCCCATCCCTGGCAGTGTTCAAGGCTTTGAGCAGCCTGGTCTTGTGAAAGATGGCTACACCCGTGGCAGGGCTGAGCAGGCTGGATTAGATGTTCTTTAAAGGTCGTTTTCAATCCTAACCATTTCATGATTCTATGATACGCCTGGAAACACCAAAACCGGGAGGCAACCAAATAAAGAGTTGGTTGTTTTCAACAGGAATACTGCACAGGGAGAGGACATGCTAGGAAGTATTTAACCACATATATTGAATCATGTACTTCTATATCACTAGCAAGGAGAGGCAGATTTCTCCAAAGAATGGTTCAAAGCAACTGAAGTACATGAAAAACTTGAAGATACCTGATTTGCAAGTGCCCAGTTCACCGTCCCCATCTAAGAGATGAATGAGGAAATGGCAGTTCCCACTTCTCCATCCAAGAGACTCTCCTAAGGAAAAGCTTGCTGGTCCTATTGCCTCACTCATCCCATCTGTTAAGTCAAGACAATGCGGCTGATCCCTTTTGTGAAGTAATTCCAGGATTCAATATTACAGTAGACTGTGCAGTACTACAAAGAACAAAAATCTCACAGATCACCACAGTCCTATGGTAGAAATGCAGCTGATACCTCAACTAGCTTGGGTATTTTTATACCACACTTCACAAACAGCCTTGAAAATTTGTCCGTGTAAGCACTGGATAAATTATATCGAAACCTACGTAAGGTGAAGTGAGAATGGAATAATATGTCTGTGACCTAAATATATTGCCTTTTGCAAGAAGATTTACTTAAAAGAAGCAAGCAATTTCATAAGGAGTGGGGAGTAAAGTCTGTAATTGTAAAAAAATGCTTTGTCTATTTGTCTATTCTGTGATAACAAATTCAACTTTAACTCTGCTCAGGTTTGAACTAATGCCACAAAAATGACAATTGCCATCAAGCAAAACTGTACTTCTTACAGGCCTCAAGCAACCACTGAATGTATTTTCATTATGTAAGGATTGCAGATGTGCAAATGCTACCAAGTTGCTTTTCAATTACTTATAAAGCTACATGACTATGTTATTCTGGTTGTGTTCAATCCACAAAGACATGATTTATAAAAAAAAAGAAATCCTGAAACAAACCTGAAACAGCAACCTTCTCCACATAAAAATAACCCCTTAATAGGAGATGAGTCTTATTCACTCCTTCCAAATCCCAAACTGGTTGCTTTTAAATTCTGTTGATTCTCCTTGTGCATATTAAAACCAGTCAAGAAAAAAAAAAGTAATGGTACATTATTAAAAGCATCTTTTAAAAGATTTCAGTATTAACTGTTTTTCTGATAAAACCTGGCTTTGGAGGAAAAAAAAATCTTATCCTGCCAATCTTTGTTCTCCCTTATATGATACACGATTTTTTTTAGCTCTCAGTTCAGAAGCTTCTTAAAAATTCCACTTCCGTTCTTTGAATTTCCAAATTCCATGTAGCTTTGTTTGCTGGAAATGAATAGTGAAATTGTGTATAATTCAAAACTGAGGAATAGAGTAATGGGGACAGTAACACTTCCGTATTAGTTTCTGCAATATTTCTTTAAAACAGTATCATGCAATATTCATTCTATTATCATTGTGCAATGCTCATGTCATACATGAAGTTACAGAGTGCTTTAGGGATTTGTTCAAGACTGCCCATCAAGTATATGATGAAGTTTAATCACTACAACCTGATTTATCACCAGACTATGCACATACTATTTAAACTACAGCACTATTGACCACGAAAAAGAAGTTTTCTACTATAATTAATGCTAGTGAGATATACACGCTGGATTGTATAAACCTTTGTAGGCTATGCTGGAGTTTCATATGGAGTTTCTTCTTATGACCTTCTCACATGTATCATCTCCCTCTAGGAGAAGATGGATGGAATCTCTTCTGTAAATACAATCACTTTATGTTGTTTGGTGGGTTGTGCTATGTATTTTGTCCCCTGCCTGCCATGTCAGTGGCCACCTTTATTTTGCATTGCCTAGAAGCAATGAAACTGTGCCCCATGGTGTCACGATGGCTGGTTTAGCTTAGGCCCTTTTGCCAGGTCTACCAGGGCTAACTAGCTCTTAGCTGTCCAAACAGGAGCTCATGTTCATCCACATGGAACAGATGACTCACTGGTATTTAGCTCGTTTTATTAATCTGATAAGACTGATAATTTTTAGCACTAATTGTATTAACAGAAATGCAGCTCTTAACCATGAGCAGGAGCTATGGATAACAGAATTTTTCATACCTTTCAAATTTCATTTATCAGCCAGAGATAAAGGTTGAAATCTTCCAAACAACCATATTGAGAACTAATAATTCAATTGCTCATATTTTTAATGTTTAGAGTTCACATGTTAAATGTCTAAGAGTTCAGAGACAAAATTAATTAAAAAAAAAATATATATAGTCACTTTTAAGTACAGATTATTCCCTGAAGGGTATTATGTAAATTTTACGCACCACAGGAATGTCAGTACTGGTGCAGTAACAACTGTGCTTCTCTGTCGTGCACACATGCACCCTCATACACTAATTTTGGATGTTGAAGACATTTATCCCCAGTTGTTTTATAACTTTGCATATGTTCACCAGAACTACCACCATGAATTAGCACAGCATGCACCAACGAAGTGGCTGAGTTACAGTCTCTGCATTGCAGGACAAAAACACTAAACAACATTTTTAATGTAGGTAATAAAGAACAATGCTCTCAAATTAAGCTACTTGAGGAATTAAACTGGGCAAAGTATAGAAAGACTGGTATTTTGTCCTAATAGCAGAGTCAGCAATCCTATCCTAGAAAGTCTTATAGGATCTTCAATACCTGCAAGTGGAAGGCATTTAGTTTTGAATCTCATCTGTAAATGGTTCAGTCAGCAGCACAGTGCCCCCTAAGCCACGCTTGTGCACTGGATTTCCTCCTGTTTAAAGTAAAGTGCTGCCTGACACACTCCTCCTCCTGTCATTTTTTAGAAAAAGCAGGTAATAGGAAATGGGTTGGTTGGTTGTTTTCTTGATTTATTTTGTGGGTTTTCTGGTTGGATTTTTTGTTTGTTTTCAGTTTGATTGACATTTTCTAAGGAGAAATGAAAAAAAATTATTTAATGTAGTCCTTAAGTAGGATGATTAGTAACTTTAACTACAAAAGACGAGTATTACACTGTTTCCGTAGCTATACATAAAAAAAAAAAAAAAGAACCACACCTTAATTTGCATTAGGTAACTATATTGTACTATATCTTCTCCAGAAAAGTATGAAATGAAATGAAATATTCTGTCAAAGGCAGTGAAGTAGGTTAGGGAAGCCTTTTGGTTATTTCTCTAAATCAATCTTCTTACCTTTACAGTTAGGCAAAATGCCAAACACATGCCAAAGTTTTAAATTAATTTTATATTTGCCCTGAAAACAAACATTTACTATCATTCAGTAGAAAGATAATTTATGCAGAAGGAAGGCTTCAGTGTTTTCACACAACTATGTATGGTTGACTGCAGCACAGAAGTAAAGATTTGGAAATGAAGGAGCTATGCTTAGTGTCTTGGAATGAAAAATAAATTCCGTACCTTGACTACAGGCAGTGATTTTATCACCTGTATTAACTGAAGTAATAATTTTACCTGTGTTTTGCATTGTATTTCTTTTGACTGTGAAAAACTAATGGGGCATTGATGCACATGAAATTGAATTTATCCCAAACCCTAATCTGAATGATAAACTACATTAAAATATAAGAAGTGCTCGTACTGCTTTACAGAAATCCAGTCAGAGAAATACATGCAGACATCTATGTTTGCCACGTTTCACTGGCTTCTGTACCCTGTCCTCCTTGTATCTTGTCACTCATGTACACAAAACAGACTCTCACAGACACACACATACACACACAGGTCCAGGACTATGTTGTTTTCAAAGATACACATTAGGGAAGTCATCCTGAGGAACTCCTTGCTTGCCAAAACACTCAGTTCCAGACCACTGACAGCTCAATCAGTCAAAATGTGGTGTGAACTAAAGGCACATAGTAGTTTTTGTTCATTAGGAAAGGTACTATTGGGGTGGGCTAGGAGGAAATCAAGAGAGGATTTATTTCTGTGCATTATTTACAGTGCCCTTTACACAAAGTAAAGTTAGATGACTGCTTAAGCTTTAACAAGCAGCTAAAGGTAAATCTGCAGGAGGTCTTCTTTTGCTGCAATTCAATCCTCAGTTATCACATATAATATTACAAACATGGGGGGGGGGAGCCAAACCTCTGAAATTGCTATTCAAATATCAAGCTTAATGTTCTTCACGTATAGCTCAACATGGCACGCATTTTTATGGTAAAAAAAAAAAGGCTCACATACGCGAGTCGAGCTGAAGAATCTGCCTGCCGTCACCATTAAAATGCATCTGCACATTATCCCCGTAAGTTAAGGAGCAGAACTGTAGGTATTACAAACACGGTCACACACAAACACATTCACAGAGCGCCGCTACCTTTCTATGCCTGTATTTTGCAGGTCCCTTTGCAACTGCCTCGGATAAGCAAACACGTTTCTACAGCACCACAAGGGTAAGGCTTACGTACCAGCGGCAACTTTAACACAGACAAATTACAGGTTGTGCACCCGCTACGATAGCATTATCGCACAAAATATTTTGCTCTACTCAGAAGGCTGTGTTAGCGGCACCGCTGTCCAGAAATATCCATGTTGCCACATATTAAAGTGTCATTTTATTTAAGCCTTACCTTGGCTGACTTGCCCTAACTGGTGACAAGGCACTTTAATTTATAAGAAGCAAATGGGGACTTTTCGCAGTGCTGGCGGCACAGCTGCTCGCCGTCCTCAGAGAGGTACCCGGCCCCGGCTCCGCATCCCTCGGAGCCCTGAGCCCCGCGCCGCCGCTCCTGCAGCGCCGGCAGCCCGGGCGATTGGCCGCGCCGCCGCCCNCCGTACCGATATAACCGGTGCGTTCGGGCACAGGAATATCCTTGTCCGGCAACTGCGCGGCGGCTGCGAAACCCCTCTTTCCGTGCTTGAGGTGCAGAAGAAGGACGGCTCCAGCTTGGTGACAGCGAGCCCCTAAATTCGGTGCCGGGAAGGGGGGCCGGGGGCCGGGAGGGCTGGGCTGCCGAGCGGGGCGGGAGTGCACAGAAGGGGCGCACCACCGAAAGCTGGCAGTACGGCACTGCTGTGTCAAGCCGGCGATAAATTTTCCTATTTCTGTGCAAAGTCGTCACAGCCTGCTAAACATTCCACTGCCCGGCTCGTTCATCAGCCGTCCACATGGTCCGGCGGTGGCTGTAAGATTCAGACTGAATGATGCCCTTTAATGTCCCCTTCCAATCCTGGTGGGGCACAGGAGGTGTCACATTAGCAACCCGTCCCCTACCAGATCAGCCCTACTCCTTTAAAGATTTCCTGCCCTCTAACACCCCTATATTCATATCACTACACCAGTGACTGTAAGTTGGTGGATAATTTGTGCCCTTTCAGGCTGGTTTGGATCAAGGCAGGCTGGCTGATGCAAAAGTAATTCAAAAATCTGGACCTTGTATAACATTTTTACTCCAAACACATTTACTCCACATTATTTGGAATTAAGATTAATGGCGTTCTCCTGATTCAGGGTTTCAGGAATGGGGCAACCGTGTCAGACTCTGCTTATCCAACCTGGTAAGGCAGCATATTAAAAATGTAATTAACATATAAGTGAAAGCCCTGGCACATTCCCTGCTGGTGCAAAGGAACCTTGCTTTCTGGCCAGCAGGACATGTACCCTGGAGTGAGCCATGAAACCAGAGCGTGCTTGAGTCCCAAAGCTCCGGCAGGAAATGACAAGATGAAAGAAAAGAAAGCTCCTGCCTTTTTTTTTATAATGTGTTATGGGTCAGAAGCAGCGTCTGATTTACAAATGATAGGTACCCCATGTACAAATGATCTAGATTTGAAAAGGAGAGCTGAAAAGAGTGATTCTACAATTTAACATAACCAGAAGGGAAGCTGTTACACCAGATTAGATGGAAAGAACAACACTGCTCACTGAGATCACTTGGACTGCTGGATTTTGAGAACTTTTCAAACAAAATCACTCTGAGCTGCCCAGCAATATACATTAAAAATTATTTTGCTAGCAGGATAGGGAATTGAAGGCAAGAAGCAGCTAGTTGTTTGAATTTGGGGGATGTAAGCTCTTGGAGGGAATGAAATAGAAGCCGTTTCAGTTTGCTATTTATACATCCTCTGGCTTGCAACTGCAGAACACATGAATCAATGCTTTAATACACAGTCTTCAGAATGTTCTCTCTCATGCAACTTCTGTTAGGTTGTGCACAGCTCCAGCTTCAGATCTCATGATCTGGGGGATGGGCTGCTCCTATCCAGATGCTTTCACTCTCTTACTGCACTATGGCAGAAGCAAATATTTAATCTCCTTGCCAGGGAGGTAGTTGCATTAGTAACATGGAGGGGTGAAAAAGGAGGGAAAAAAGGAAGGAAAAGACACGTGTTTCCTTTCATTCTCTTAAAGTCCAGACAATTTCACATGAAAACAAATTCATGTCAAACCATCCTTAGTGCATAAAATGAAAGGGATGAAATATAGGGTTGCCTTTCAGCCTACCTACCCTTGGATGAAATACTGCTTAGGTGTAACAACCCAGGGATACAGTTGAAAACAAAACATTTTCCTTTTAAGCTCTTTTCTCAGTAATTTCCATTGAATAAGACAGAATTATGAATATTCACCAGATACTCAGAGCATGTCATCAACTCATTTGTTACTGCAATAAGATGTTTGACAAGCAGAGGGAAGTCTTGATGCTCCAGAAAAGCATTTAGAAGGTGAAAATCTGCAATTCTTTCTTAATATATATATGTGTGTGTGTGTGTGTGTGTGTGTGTGTGTGTGTGTATGTATATATATAATAAATACATGCTCATGCATTCATATTGACATATTTCGGTCTTCTCACAGGCAGGAGTAAAGAATATCTGTGTAAAGAGATTATAGGCAGTATTGCAGGCTAATTTGATATGCAATGATCAAAGTTTTCTTAAGAATTCAAAATTATGCCATTTCAAGGAAAAACTGACAGTTTGAAAAAATTAGCTTCCATGAACTCTGACATTTCTTTTAAGCCTACATTTTAAGACTAAATACTGAGATTTGGTGTTATTGATGTTAGGTCAATCCTTTCATCAGTTTGAATGCTAAAAGAATTTGAATTTGTCATGGGGAAATAAAGTCTGATGAAAAGAACCTCAAAATGAAGTTACTGTCTGGGACTGCTGCAGTATTCCCAAAGGAATTCCAAGGAAATTTGGATATAACCCTTGAAGCCACTGTGTGCATGGGTCTTCCCTAAGGAATCCAGGAAACTTACACAATTCTAGAAGCATATCAAAATACAGAACTTTGTCAATCACATTCAGAAAGTTCCCTTCCTAGACTTGAGTGCTTGTGACAATGATTACAGGGGCAGAAGAAAAGAAGGGGCTCTTTTTGTCCCTTCTAACTTGTGGACTTGCTATGTTTAAAAGCAATACTGAAAAGGAGATAGACAAGTTATGAAGGACATATATAGCTGTACCAAAAATAAACTAGTTTCTACAGATTTAAAACAAAGTTATTTTTTTGTTGCTCCGGTTAATAAATTATAGTACATGGTCACAAAATCAGTTTCTCTTTGTGGGTGCTTAATATACTAAACATGAATTAATTGTTTTGCAGGTAACTGCTAGAGAGCTAATCATCCAGCTAACATTCAACCAATTAAAAAAACACTAAGTGGTTCATTAATACATAAAGTAATGAAAATTCCAGGTCATTTATAGATTACAAAGTTCCTGTACACAAGACAGATGCATTAGGAATGGCTAAGATCATATTGGGATAAGGATGTTGCCAAGTTCAAGTCCAACTCTTTCTTAAACACGTGTACTCTAATAGCTGCAGTCAGAGAATATTAGCTCAGTCGCTGCCAAGAACCTCTGCTCCCACACTGAGAGCAACTGCCCTGGGAATTTTCATGTTCTTGTTCAAAAGCACCAGGGAATAACATAGTTAGCCCTACCTCCAGCATCAGCTTCTCGGTCTACAAAAATTTACAAACGCCTTCCCTTTTTCCTGGATTTGAAAGAGTGAAAACAAAGGATTCTACCATTTGGTGCCACCAATTTCACTTTCACAAATCATTATTTTTGTTCTCAGCTGCAGTGCATAAGAACCAGTCCCAGCCATATGTCTGGGAAAATATTTGACACTCCCCACCAATCTATGTTTCTCATCTTAGTAGATGAACATTTTTATGCAAAAATAATTTTGATATCAAATGCATTTACAATATTGTTACATTTCTATCTCTAGATAGGTAATAGAAAATCATACCAAAATAGATTACAGCAGTCAAATTTTTCATTTTCTGATACATAATGGTGGGACAGAAATTTTTAACTTGTCTAGTGGATGAACATACAACTGCATCATCGTCATGTTCCTAGAGAAGACTCTCTGAAGGATTCTCATATCATGCTTCTATATTTTTTATTTTTAATTTGGTAACGTGCACAAATATTCAGAGGGAATAGGATTAAGACAATTCATTTTGCCTATGGTCTCTCTGAATATTCTGTAAGGCATACATTTCCTCTAAAAAATTTAAATTGTTGATTAGAAAAAGTAAATTTTTAATACATGTTAGCAAATTCTACGCTATAGTAATTGCAGAGAGAATGGCGCTGCTGATACTGCCTTGGCTCCTTCTACACTAAGCATCACTGGAGTATTTTCTAATAAAACAACAACAGCTGTTCCTAGATATATGATGCCAATAACAGTTGCCAGTCACAAAAATCTTGTGATAATATAGTCACTTGCCTTTAGTATTGCATGAAACAGCAGGTAAAATAAACTGACAGGACTTGGAGAAAACAACATAACACCTGGCATTTTGCTACCTGTTACCGTAAAACTCTGAGCTAATCAGTCCCTCTCTGAATGCAGGAAAGATAGAAAAAAATATAAAGGGCGACAAAAGAGTAGCATGGTGTGTCAATCTCTCAGTCCCTGCATGAAAACAGACAAGAAAGAAGACTCAGTTGAAGGCAATGACGTGATTGACTTAGACATTAGTAGATCTTTCTGCCCATCCTGTGGACTTTCACACTAGCATTTATAATAGACACCATTCCATCAAGAAACTTGCTTAATTGGGGTGTTTCCTAGGAAACTAATACAACTGTGTAATTGTAGATCATGCAGTGACCAGTGTAAAATGGGATACTTCCTGGTAAGTGTATAATGTTCATGTGTTATGGGTGGCATTTTTGTAAGTTTAAATCTGGCAATGAAATTATCCTGATGTTTTTGAAACTAATGTTGGCAAAAATAAACTGTTTTTCATACGCAGACTGGTATTAAATCCTCACAGGTCAAGGTTCTCTGAATTGTTGCAAATGGTTATTCAGATATTCTATATAAAACATCAGCTACAAATATGTCTTATTTCAAATCATGAACATTGTTTGGCGGAGTTTGGTTCTTACAGCTAGTAGTGAGATAGAACCTTCTTTCCAACTGTAGCAAGAGCTTTAATAAATTTTTGCTTAGAGGTAGGAAAAAACTAACAAGCAAAGGCTCCTGGGACAATATAAAGACAGATTTTCATAATATTATCCAAAAGCACATTATTTCTGGGGTATATTATGTACTTTTTATCTTTCCTAAGATAAAGAAATTGCTTCTCTTAGGCTCAGCATTCAGTAGGCTAACAGCAGATCAAAAAAAAGGGGAAATGTAAAATGTTACAAGATGATACAACTTCTACTGAAGTGAGAATATCCTTTCCATTGAAACAATAACGCTGAACCATTCTGAAGATATTTGAAGGAAAAATTTGGAAATTCTTGATACAGAATCTTCACTGAAACTTAGCAGTCCTGTACTGTATCCTATACTCCCTGTACTATAGGTGTATGTTTTTCCAGTTATTCTCTTTTAGCACTTCTTCCAGTATGTACAGACATTTTGCTCCTTCCAAAAAGGTACAGGACCAACAACATATTTAAATCTAGCAGTATATGCTCATA
Source organism: Dicrurus megarhynchus (assembly GCA_013399195.1). Lineage (NCBI taxonomy): Eukaryota > Metazoa > Chordata > Aves > Passeriformes > Dicruridae > Dicrurus > Dicrurus megarhynchus. The sequence continues at coordinate 24,788 of VXAD01008438.1, forward strand.
GTTTCATGCCCAGTCAATGGGCACCATTGAGAGGAGTCTGGTTTCCTCTTTACCTTCCCTGCTTCATCAGGTATTTTTACATTTTGGTAAGACCTCCCCAGAGCTTTCTCCTCTCCAGGCCAAACAGCACCAACTCTCTGCTTCACCTGATATGGTGGATGTTCTGATCCATTAATAAGGTACACCACTGTTTGCTGCACTTGCTCTAGTACATGCTCATGTGTAGTGTACTGGGGGATTAAGAATGGGACTCAGCACTCCAGATGGGCCTCACCTAGGACTGAGGCAATGGACAACTTCCCTTAACCTGCTGGTAATGCTCTTCTAATGCAGCCCAGGATTCTGTTGGCCTTCTTTGTCACAAGGGGAAAAATTTGCACTGTATTTGTAGTAGTCATATTTTGTAATTATATTGAGCACTAACGTAGGACCAAAGTTGACTTTTGAAATTCAGTGAGTTTTGTAGTAGAGGTCCTACATCACCTATACTTTGTGGGACAACAGTGTTTAATACAGGGCTGTAGAATCAGTTAATGTCTAATCCCAGTGTTTCTCTTAACTGGATTGATCTAATTTCCAATTAGAGTAGGAAAAAGGATACATGTGAGTATGTTTCTGAAAGGGGAAGAAACTGAGGGGAAGTGAAACAAAGGATAAACTTCTTGGTCACTTCCAAATTCTGAAAACTTAGATGGACAGCATTTTTATTTAGAAGCATCAAGTGAGAAAACAAAGTTAAAAACCATTTAGTGCTGTCCACAGCGACATCCTTAAGCACTGTATCTGATGGGGATTCTCCCCCAAAAAGGCTAATGTGTAAACACAGCATCCTTCCTATTCTGCAGTGCCTAGCCTTGTGTGTATATCCCCCTCCAGTGTACTTAGGACAAGTGATAGATCATAAGATTTTACTGAAGGTTTAAAAATTCCAGTGGAGATAAGTCTTTGGTATCACCAAGGTAAAAGCCCCTCCCTGCTGCCCCTGTGTTGCATTCCTCTAGCCAGGCAATAAGACAACCAAAGAAAGAGAAATGACAGTCAAGAAACAAATTCTTACTCTCTTTGTTTCTACTTAAAGAACAGTTCCACCAGCCAACTACATGCTCCCATGTAGGTAATGTCATGGTTGCCATTTAGTTAATGAAACCAGCTCTACTGGAATGTTTCTCAGGATATGCTTTTCTTTTGCTGTTTACTTATTAGTGCTCCCAATAATTAGTTAGAATTAAGAAAAATTAAGTTTATGACTAGTATGATCTGTTTAATAGGCCAAATAAGCAACAAGAAATAACCTCATGTTAGATGGTGACAAACAATGAAGCAGAGACATATGTTTGTTCTGTTCCCCAAGCATAAACAGAACACAGAGTTTCCCTGACTAATAAATTTACTTTCATTTTAATTAAAACAGAACATTTAGTTACATTTCCTCTGTTCTGTCAAAGAATTAAATAGATAAATGGCTAGCAGGAGAAAAAATGACAACATTTTCTTTAGTGCCCCAACCCCTCGCATAACCGATTACTACCCATCTGTTCACTAAAGGTCTAGGAAAGGCACATCATATAAAGCCTTATTCCCTTAACAAGGCTTGCTAAAATACTTTGGTTTTGATCCCATGTCTTCCAAAATGAAAAAAGTTTTTCAAAAAGTAGAATTTATCATTTCTGTTTTGGTATAATATTAGATAAGCTGTTGCCATTGTTTTATTCTTTGGATTCTTTTTACCATTAAATCCAAGGTCCTGGAGAGTGGCTCCCCTTGAGGAAATGATTGCAATGGCAATTCTATAAATTCTAGCTGAGAAGGAACCATTAAGTAAACAGTCACATGCAAGACAAGACAAAAGACTTCACTCACTTTCTCTGGTAGTAAGGCTAACAACTCAGGTTTGATTGATGCATGTAGTCCAGGAAGGTTCTAATTTTGCGTTAAGAAACTGAAGAACTGAATTATCAGCCACTTCCCTTGGTATTTTTCTTTTCTAATCGTTAACGACTCCTGTATTTGGTAACTCAGTTTACTGGCTTTCAGGAGTTTTTAAGAAAATCCGTTCCATCTGCTGATAAAATGCCTCAGTCTAAAATTCTTTCAGTCATGTTAGGTGTGTGCAGGTAAACGGGAGAAATACAAAATGGGACAGGATGCATCCAGCAGTGTTGAGTGGAGTGACTGTCATCATTGGAGAGATACTCCCTGCTACAGAATAACAGAAAGGTTTGTGTTAGAAAGGACCTTTAAAGGTCATCTAGTTTCAACCCCCCTGCCATGGGCAGGCACACCTTCTGCTAAATCATGTTGCCATCAGAGATGGAATTGAACACTTCCAGGCAGTGGGCATCCACAACTTCTCTGAGAAACCTATGCCAGTGCCTCACCATCCTCCCAGTGAACAATTAATCTAATCTAAATCTACCCTCTTTTAGCTGAAAGCCATTGCCCCTTATTTTAGTACTACATGCCCTAGTCATAATATGTAGGCCTCTTTAAATACCGGAAGATTGCAATAAAGTCTCCCTAGACATTCCTCTTCTCCTGGCTGAGCAACGCCAACTCTCTCAGCCTGTTTTCACAGGGGAGGTGCTTCAGCCCTTTGATCATCTTTGTTTCCCTCCTCTGGACTCACTCCAACAGGCCCATGTCCTCCTTATGCTGGGGTCCCCAGAGCTGGACACAGTACCCCAGGCAGGATCTCATAACAGCAGAGTAGAAGGGGAGAATGACCTTCCTAAACCTGCTCGTCACTTTTCTTTTTATACAGTTCAGGATACAGTTGGCCATGTGGACTGCAAGTGTACATGGCTATCTATTAAACAAACAGAGAAATTCTTCAGCAACTGAAACTTGGCAAACCACGTCCATCTTCCAAAAACAGTAAGATGGAAGATCCACAGGGCCACAAGGCTGGTCAACCTTACTTGAATCCCTATCAAATTTATAGAGCAAGTTGTCCTCAAAAAGCCTTTCAGGACAGCAACCTGACTTGGACTGGCAAGTATGGATTTACCAAGAGAAAATCTTGCCTGACCAACTTGTCTTCTCTGATGAAACAAATGGCTGTAGGCAGCAGGGCAAATACCTTCCCTCAGTTTGAGTAAAGCTTTTGACACATTCTTTCACAGTTTCCCCATAGTCATACTAAGGACTTTATGGGTTGGGTGGAATATAAGGTAGTGAAAGTCTGTCTGGACTGTAAGACTCTGAGAACAGCTTGCATCATGAGTCAGTATTGATCTAGACACTATTTAGCATCTTTGTCAACAACATGAACAATAGGACGTTATACAAGTTGGCAGATGAAACTTAATTGGAGGTTTCTTTGAAACTGCAAAACTAAGCTAGATATCTTAAAAACAGACCAGTCCTTCCTTTTTCCTTTCCTATATTGAAAATAGCAAAAGTATTTTCCACGTTAGTCACCCAGAATAGCTCTGCGTGCCAGTCACCCAATGAACCAGCCAGTCTCATTTCTCACGTGGTAAGAAATTCTATTCTCAGTTGGCTGTGCTAAAGACCAGCAAGTCAAATTCTTAGATTTATAGGATCTGCAATGAGAAAAGAAAAATTGCAGAAATTTGTATTTATTACTAAAAGAGCTGGACTTACCTATATGGATGCAAAGAACAGACTACACGGCAAGAAAACCACTGGTTTTACAATATTGTTTTTAGTGTAGCAGAAAAGCGTGATCTAAACCCCTAACACTATTTAAAATTATGATTGACAAGGAAGAGTTAACCAGTTGTTCCTTAAAGAGTTTTAACGTAGAAATATTTAACAAGTTCTTCAAAGCTAAAAGTTTATTTTATCTTTCTTTCTAGTCCTTTTTAATATAGGGCTATAGGTCACTGATCCTTTCTAATTCTTCTAAATGATTCAATAGAAGTGGAGCATCATTGTTGTAAATGAAAACTCATTGTACACTATGCATAAATTTATGCATATAACATTTCACTGCTTGTATTTTAGCACTTACAGTATGTGGGCTGTTGTACGTTCAGATGTTTTAAGCTTATACTAGTAATATTAATTTCATTTAATATAATTTTGATTTTGACCTTACATGCTGTATTGTACCACATCTAAAAATATTTTTATCAGTGGCATTTAATGGAATCAGTACATCACCATAACCTAAATGAACAGGCAAAAATCGATCTCCAGCATTGTTCTTTTTTGTCCCAATGCAATATCAGTATTAATAAACAGACATTATTAAATTCCAACACAGGCATTATTAAATTTAAGGTTTTATTTCCATGTTCAAGACCTAAGTCCTTTAATACGTCTTTTAATTAATAAGTATTTTTTAATTTCATTGTTTCTGCTGTAGTATGTTTTTTAAGCCTATCTATTGTAAAAAGGTTCATCAGTATCACCAAAGCTGGAAGATAAACCACTCTTTATCTAATGTTAGTTATTAACACGCTTCTCTTAATTTTATGGAAACCTAGGTTCAAAGAGCCTGTTACAGAACATATATTTTCAAAACTGGTTAGGGAACAACTTAGACTTTTCTGCCTGGAAAGAGTGGAATTTCTTTGAAGTCCTCATAATATTAAGGGGAAAGAAGAAGGACCCAGAAGCAGAAATGCTGCTTGAGAGCAGCTGCCTTTCAAGGTTGTCCAAAACCTTTCCCAAGCCTAGAGGGGGAAGCCAGATGATGTGCAAAGTGCATCACCCATCTGCACTGATGTGATCCTGAGGGGCACTGCACACCTGAGGGCAGCAGGGCACGCAGCAATCAGAGAAACTGCTGGCACTGCAGGCATTACACCAACCACCACAAGCCAGCCCAGAAGTTGATACACACAGGGGAAAGACGCTTGAATGTCAGTTGCTGTAGCCCATGTCAGGGGCTTTTACTTGCAAGACGATAATTGATTCACAGAAAGTTTCTTCTACTTTTTTTTTTTTTCCTCTATTTTTAACCTGGTCACACTTCTACTTCCTGGGAGTAGGGTTTGCTCCTCTTTTGTTACAATGGAAAAAAACTCTTAGAAACCTCTTGCTGGGTTAGATTTACTAAGTGAGTTCAGCAGTAAAACAGCACAGGGAAACGTGCTGCCCTTACCATCTTTAAAGAGTGAGCTAGCACTGGGGACAGCTCCAGAAGGGAGAACACATCAGAAGGCAAAACTTTCTGGTTTTCAGACCAGCAAAAACCAGCTCCAGAACTGACAGATATGTTTGCTTTAAACTGCTGATAGCAGGGAGAAGCATTCATATAAATGGATGAATTAAAAAAGTCTACAGTTAACTTAAAAAGCCTTGGTAGAACTTTGACAAGAGTTGTGAATTTGAATTTTTTTTTTTTTTTTGCAAAAAATCTTATTTCTTTCACTACACTTTTCCCTCAAACAAAACAGTGACATATACTGCAAAAACTTTGTAGATAAAACCAAACACTAGTGCCTGATACGGATAAGAGAATTATTTTATTATTAAAGCTACCATCATTTAAGCATTGAAAACATCTTAAACGCAACTAAAGCAAAGTAATAACTGTATAATAATCACACATAGACAGGAAAATCTGCAAATAAAAACACTCATTGAATAGTTTTAAAAAAACTTCTTTGTTTTTCAACAAAAATTCACAGTAATACCTGAAAAGCAGGTTTTCTTCTTAGCTATAATCAAGACAAATCTTAGTTGTATTCTGCAATAGAAAGAAAGTCAATCATCTGTATACTAAAATTAGTTCTGGCTTTGAAAGTCTTGTATGTTACGTGGTTTATCAAAACAATATCCCATATCTTCACTGCTTATATGATCTTGTGAGTTTTCAAAGAAAAATTATAGAATAGAGCTAACTATGAAAAAAAATGAGCAAGAAATCATGTTTATTGATGCATAATATGCCAAAATTTAGGACTGTTAAATTGATGACTCATGTCAGTCTACTGTGACTAAAAAATGTTAGTTGACTTTTAAAATAGATACTATTTCATAATGTCAAGGAACTACCAAGAACCAGTCATGACTGATTATTTTTAGAAATTCAAATCTTTTTAATGCCTCTGAGATACCACCACTTTTGTGCACATTGAAGTTTCCTCCCATGCAGCTCTTAGGTAAACCCAAAACATTTCTTGAAAGACATTTCTGGCTTACCTTAAAGTAGATAAAATGTCTTTTTAACATGTTGCAGGTATCAATATGCTTTAAGCACTAGTCTGTCTTTTCAGCTAGCACATTTTCTTGAAGACTAGCATGTTGAACTGATGTTTTGAGTGAGAGACTCTAAAGACAAAACTATCAAAATGCTCTTCATTCACAATGTTTTAAAGAACAAATCTGGAAAGATTACAGAGATTACATTCCTGGTTTGGCTAATAAATTGGATATAACTGCTGATATAATAAAGTTTAGTCAGTGTCAAAGATGACATCCTCAATATTAAAGGCGCTCTCCCCCATGTGTCATAGCTGCCAGATGAAAGATGCACGATCATCAAAAATACACTTTTGCTTTTTCTTTTTGAGATAGTCTTCAGATAAATTCTGAAATCAGTTTATTTCTTTCCTCTGATTAAGGAAGCAGGCAAAACAGACTGTAAAACTTCCAGTTATGGAATTCTTATTTCTATAGTATCTTTAGCTTCATTATGACCCTCTCCTTCTTTCCCCCTTTTCCAACATTTGGCTTCTCAGAGTATCAGAATGTGGGAAAATTACTGGGGGTAAAATCAGAGAAAACTGAGAAGTTAATATTCACACCCTAACAGGAATTATAACAGTACAGAAATTTTAGGGTGAAATACAGTTGCATCCCTGGATGGGATGCAGTCAGCATGCCCAAATTCCCCCACACAAGACATGCTAAGGGAAATGAAATGGAGGGTGGAACAGATTGGAGACATTGTGGCCAGGCTTTGTTGAAATCCTTGCAAGGGAGGGACCTCAGTGGTACCTTGTAGCTGCTAAGCCCCCTATCAGGTGTTAATCAAGGGAGAAAAAAGATGCCTTGCTGTTGAACCAGCAACCATGGTGAGATCACAGATGCCATCCTGATGCACACGTCCATCCCAAAGCTACCTGTCTCCAAGGTACCACCACCCCTCACAGAGAAGTGTTCTCTATTTTATTGACTATATCTTAGAATTTTACACCAATCAGTGACTGGAATTACTCCAGCTCCACCTAGACATGAAGAAATAGTATAAAAGTAAGTTAAGAATGGAACAAAGTTAGGGAAGATTCCATTGTAATTTTTGGGATCAATCCATGGGCTGAATCTGTCTTCTTCCCCATAAGGACTGCTATAGGATAAGAACTGTACTCTAATGCACGCTGAATGATGATCTCAAGCCAACTTGTATTTGGGATTAGAGCTTGTCAGTGTCTGGCTTTGAATACATTTTTGCAGTCAGATACTATCACTGACAATCCGCCAACCTTAACCTGTCACAATCTTATTAATAAAGAGTGTTCTGTAAACTGTTAGTGTGAGTCCTTCATAGGTGCTGGCAGTCGCTGTCAGCAGGTAACATACTCAAATAAAGATGTAGAGACTGGGAGGAGGTCTTTCTGTTGGCTTGTGACCCTGAACAAGTCAGTCAGATCACTCTAGTATCCAGAAGACTATCCAGCGAAAGGTCCCCATAACTGGATGCTGACAGACTGGTTGGACACAAGGGTCTCGGCTTTCCTGGGATGCTGAAAGTCTTTATCAAACACAGATGGTTTGAGGAAATCCCTTTTCACGTGACACAGTATCTTTGGTATTTCCTGTACTCCATTGCTTAATGGCAAATGAGAGCTTCAATATCAATTTTTATAATGGAACACATGGTCATTCTTTTTATCACTTTGTGGAGTTTTTTATTTTCTTTCTTTACATTCCACTGATTTCAGTGCTGTCATACACCGCAAAAGAGACACTGGTGCTTTATGCAATTTTAGTTTTTGTCATCATAATACTAAATTAGCCCCTGGATTCTAAAAAAGTTCATATTCATGGCCTAATTATTTTAGAGTGAGCAGCTTCCATGATTGCAGTGACTTTCCATGTGCTTGCAGGATGTCTAAAATGTTTCTGCTGATCTGCTTGCAATAGTACGCTTTTAGAACATTTATATAGTTTAGATTTTACAAATGTTATCACAAACTTCAACTTTCAGACACATACCACTATTTCTTAATTAGTTAAAAATAATGTCTTCATATTTACCAGGAATCACTTTTGACAAAAATTGGTTTTTGTTGGAATCTGTGTTTTTCCTACAATGCTGAAAGAAAAATCTCCAGCAACAAACTGGAGATTGTTTTCCAATGAACACTAGACATACACTAAAAGTATTTATGTTAAATATTTTACAAACTCAAGATCAAGTCCAGTATGGTATTATACTGAGGAACCCCATAGCACATTCAATTCACCGTTAACTTCCCTGAATCTACAATTGAGTGAGAGTTTGCCAACTCTTTACTTCTCAATCAAGATTTAAATCATCTACTTTGAACTGTGTCAACATGATTAATTACAGAAAGAACTCATTAGTGGGACCTCTTAAAATACAGAGATTAATGGAATGGGAATTGGGAATTAAATTCTGCTACTGTTAACAAATTTCACTGTTGTTTCCACATGCCATTTACAAATTTACATTAGAGTTGGTGGCCATCTAGCAGTTGGATCACTATAGAAAAATGGAAATGTGTCAGCAAATTAAAGATAGACAAAATAACACGTATTCAGCATACAATTAGATAGTCTTAATATGGAGATTTATTTTATGTATGTGAAAAGTATTACAGTGTTCTGCATGTTCTAGGAGTAAACAGCTGTCAGACAATGTAGCTCTACAAGGATATGTGTGCATACATCTGACTGCCAAATCAAGAAAAGGATACTTGGGGACCAGACCATGCTAAAATGAAGATATTGAGATGCACTCACAAAAGTGACTCACTGAAACGATTCAAGGTAACTTCTCTCTGTCAAAGAATCTTATGCACTATAAAATATTTAGGGTTTTTTTTCATTAGCTCTGTCTTACTCCTAGGGTTGAAACAGAGATATATTTGTATTTCATTCCCTTGAAAAATCATCTCATTCAATTCCCTAGCCTTTCTTATACAGGCTAATTTTTGACAGAAATAGTAAAGCCTTATTCTTAAACCTTTTTGTCTGCCACCAGCTCTTGCAGAATTTTAGTGAACTCCATATGCCCTTAGTATTAGAATTTCATTAATATCTTTCATTTTTGATGTTTTTAATAGCTGTTAAATAAAGTTAGGGTCAGAGCTTTCAGGTATTATTTTTATTCATGCTATATCCTCTTTGCCTATTTTTAGTGTCAATGTAAAATTATTTGATTTTTCTTCTAAATCGCTATTTTTCATTCTTTCCTGTTTGCATTTTTTCCCTTTGTTCTCAGAACAGAAAATGTAAACTTAAAACTATTTACTGGTTGGGGTTTTTTTTGTTTTTTTGTTTTTTGCTGTGGATATTTCTTTCAATTTTTTCTCACATTTTGAAGTTCACATAATTTCTTACATACATTTGTTTTACTGACACATTTTTTACCCCTTTTTTTTTTTTATTTTTTTTTTCCCTTTTTTTTTTTTTTTTTTTTTTTTTTTTTTGGCTGAGTAGGGTTGCTACAGCATTATGTTATTCCTTGAAGACCAAGAAAAGACCGGTTTTAGCTATAAGAGCTGTGTTGGAATAAAATTCATATTTTGGGCTCCTTATGTATGCTCTTCCTTTTCAAAGGAATGGGTAGATTAAAAAGTTAAAAGAAAAAGGTTCTGTCCCTTTTCCTTCTTTGTAATTGTTGCTTCAAACAATTGTTGCTGAATACCAAGATTCTTTAAAGTTGGCTATACTGAGGAGGAGGAGAATGTAATTGACAATTTTAATCCTCAAACACAGTGGCTCATTCTACTGCCAAAGTACAGCAAGTTCTTTGTGGTCTGTGCAGATCTTTCTTGAGAATTGATGGGGACCGTAAAGTGAGCTACTGCCTTCATTACGTTGCACTTCAAATGCAAGATGTATTTCTTCAGCTGCATCTTCTCTGATATAGATACAAACCTAAATTTACTAGTGCATTTCTACACAAAGTAGTACATCACACAAATGCTTGCAAGATAATGAGTGACAAAACAGCAAGAATGAGTGCTCTTTTTGGCATAAGTGCAGGCTGATGCAAACATAAATGCTTCTGAAATTGGTTTAGGGCAACTGGTCTTTGGGAAATGACCCAGCAGAAAGGCATAGAAAAATTCCCATGAATTCAAAACACATCAAATAAAAATTTTCAAGGGAAATAATTGACTGATGAGGCAAGAATGATATATCTTTGTTTCACAAGAAGGAAAGAAAGATTTTTGGGATAATCTGAAGAGACAGAAACAGATTAAATCATCCCATATGAAACATTCTCTAAAAAACCCAGAGAAACAAAGATCTCAGCCTCCTCGCTTTTTTATTGCATCCATTTTTACTGAGCCTGACTGACCCCTCAGACTTGAGTATCTGTTGCCCACTTTACAAAGATACAACAAGAAGGATAGAACGCTTACAAGATAACAAACCATTCTCATTTAAATTGAATAACTGAGAAGTTTGACCTTTGATACTGTGGTTTACCATGTTCTTCAGATGAAATTATGCAAATCAGATGTTCGGGATATTTATTATCTCTTATCTCTGGAGTATAAAACTAAAGCTCATTGCTTGAAATAAATGGGATTTAAGTATTTCTTGAAATTCTTTGGTGAAAATACATTTATTTATCTTCTTTTTTTAAAAAGAAACCTGAGGGGGGAAAAAAAAACAGAGAAGGAAAAGTAATTTACAAGGAGTTCCTTCATCAAAATGAATGTTAATTCACAACTAGTTAGACACAATAGGAGCCGATGAAACAGCAAAATGAGACAGTGATCAATAAGATGATGCAGTTGTACTTTTGTAAGTAGAACCCATTTTCTATCCTTCCAAGGCACTGGAGCCCAAGGTTTTCTCATCAACATACATATACACTCTTGAAGAGAGGGTGCAAAGAGGAGAGAGCCCAGTGGTGCCTGGTGGCAGGACCAGAGGCAATGGTCACAAACTGAAATGCAGGAGGTTCCCTCTAAAAACCATGAAACACTTTGTCAGCTGTGAGAGTGACCAAACAGTGGCAAAGGTTGCCCAGAAAGGTGGAGACTCCATCCTTGCAAATATGCAAAAGTTGTCTGACATGGTCTTGGAGAACAGGATCTTAAGTATTGCTGCTTGAGCATGGGTTTTGGACTGGATGACCTCCAGAGGTCCCTGCAAACCTCAGCCCTCCTGTGATTCTGGGATTCTGTTCCTTTCATCTACAAATAGTTTGTCACGAAGCAGAGCCGCTCTAATCAGTTTTCATGTTATTTCAGTTTATCAAATTTCAGCCATTAGCACATTAAAGGTTATTCTCATCTTGGACAGTCCCAGCCTCTGTGGTGTGTGGTCTGTGCCTGATTCCCCTCCTTGTTCTGATATTGTCTCCCTCCCAAAGGTGTGAGGCAAAGCCTTCAGAAAGTATTCCACCAGAAACTGGTAACTGCTACTACTTCCTAACACTCCTCAAGTCTTGAGCTTTTCACTGCATTTGTACACCACTGCTCTTTTCTCTTTTATTTTCTTTTTTTTTCTTCCTCCATTTCCAGCAGTAATTACCCATCAGTCTCCCTGTAAAATGCTACTGCCTTCTCTTTTTCTTCTCAGGTCACTTAAAAATAATAGGAAAATCCAAAATTTCATCAAATCCATGTATCTGTTCCCATACTCTAAGTGAAACGCCAATACACAAGTTATTTTACAGGGGGAATCTATCAAGTAATGCACCAGTTACTGCATAGGGGCAAGGAGGGCATAAACAAACAAGGCTCTTCATTTAAGTCTGAGTAAGTTAAGCAAAAGTTTGAACCTGAATATTAGAGGTGAAACCCTAATTGTGAGCTTATTCCCCATATTCTGACTTACTGACCTGATGCTAAGAAACTCTGGTAAAAGCTTCTGAGAAAGAGATGTGTTCTTGAGGTTTCAGTTTTGTTTCAAGGTACAGACATTTTCCAGTCTCTCTTCTCAGGATTGCTGCTGACAATTGAAGCTGTCAATTACCTTTTAATATTTCAATATAATCCATGACCTTTTTCATACTTTTTGTATTCAATTTTTAAAATTTCAGATATTTTAAATACAGTTCTATGTCTAGTACACTATGATAGAACAAAGATACTATACAAACAAAAACAAGACTTAGGACAGAAGATTTAAAAGGGATTGCTTATTCACAAAATATTTAATTGCAAACATTTCCTCTCCTCCAGCTCTTGAACAATTCGCATATTTTGAAGTTCACACAATCTGAAAGGAAACCTGAAAGACAGCACTGTTTCTTTAGGAAAGCTACCCTGTCTTCTAGCATATGATTAAAATACTTTACCAAGTGAAAAGCCCTTAGAGTGGAGAAAGAATGGAAAATTAAAAAGAACACAGTATTTTGGGCATTAGAGAAGTCATCAGTATTCCATATTTTAGTGATGCTGATGGAATGATATAAAGTGCAAAAGCTGTAACCCACGGGCTCAAGACAGTAAAGAAAACACAGCAGAAAAAAATAAACAAATGGTGACTAGTGCAAACAGACAGGGAAGTACACATTGACTTGCAGACTGTGAACACACTATGGCTGCTCTGTAGACCTGCATCCTCACAATCCAGTAGGAATTATTAGATCTTCTCTGGTCTGCTGTAAACTACAGGCCTGTGAGTGTAGTACAAAGCTAATGAGATAAGTATTTTAAGGGGGGAAAAAAGGAATAATACAAGAAACAAACAAAGAAACAAAGAAACAAAAAAGAAACAAAAAACCGCCCAGAACTTTCCCCCAACCCCCCAAACCAACAAAAGACATCAATAAAAGGATTAAAATTTCTCTTCTTGAAACTTACTTCATCTTTACAGTAGTGATATGCTTTCTATTTTCCTTACCTTTCTTAATTCAGTTTCATTAATTATCCTGACAGCTAGAATGCATATGTTAGTAAAATGGTAATTTTGGACAACTTTCATTCAAGCACATTGTCACACTTTGTCACCAAGGCTGATAAAACCTGTAATTTTCAGCTATCTTTTCTATTGACATTGTTCCTATATCCAAAGATCATGCTGGAGTAAATTGAACTCTTCAACTGTCATTTCAGGGCACTTATTTTTCTCATCTTGGATAATTCTTTTACCTTCTTTTTAGAAGTACTGCATAGCTCTCTTCATATCTTTTTGGCAATAAAACAACCTGAGATATACATTATATTTTAATAGTGGCCTTTCTAGGTGTGCACAGAAATAATATTGCTTTCTCCTTTCTTTTCTTTGGTCCTATTCCTGCACATTCAAGGGCCAATTCAGGGGTTTTATTTCTTTGTCATATTAGGGTATTGAAACGTATTTTTGAGGAAATTTTCTGTGATGATTCATTAGCATTTTCTAGAGAGACCAATTTCAGAAAAACATGTGCCATCATAAAAGAAAACTGGATCATGAAAAAACTTAATTTTGGAGTATTAGATTTCCTTCTGTTGAATTGCTCTACTTTCATTAGGAGATAGATTAGAGGATCATTCTACAAGCTGTGTCTTGCCTGCCTGATAATTTACTACATAACCAATACATATATCACCTGCATGCTCTCCCAGTACCTATTTAACCTGGAAATTACAGACACAAGATTATGGACAAACCTTAATTATTCAGACTTCTACTAAACATTATAAAGTTGCCTTGATTCCTAGGTAGATATTTTTCTTTCCCTTCAGGTAATCCTGAAGTCACCCCTTTAGTGAACATTTTTACAATTTCATTTTTGAATCTTCCTAATGAGATGATACATAAAACAAGTTTTCTTGAAACAAAATATGGCTGATAAAGCAAATAATTTAGAGAATTTGAGTATGCTGTATGAACTCAAACACATGCATCAATTAGATGTTTGACATGGATATCAGAATATCTTGTTTATAAATACTTAATTTATGCAACTAAGATGGGTTCACATTGATGATATGCGGTATTTCCTAAACTGTATTATGACACTTGAATGGTTTCCTGGGACCTGAATCAAACTAACTAGTCTATACAGATTCCAAAGCTTTATCTCTTTCTATACTATGTCATCTTCTAAGTATTCATCTTGTTCAAAAAATAATGCTAACAGTTTAAAGTCATTCAAAACACTCTTGAAAGACGTGTCATCTCAAGTTTCTCATGGGTTCCTGTTTGAATACCTTTAATTTCATCTGATATTATTTCATGTACTTCTTCACTACAGATGAAACTCTTCAGTCATATGAGAAAGAGGGCATCTGTGCTTCTGTTCACATAGGTTTCTGCCTAAAAGGATGAGCACGGGGAATAGTCTATACCTGACTACAGAGTCTACATAACAATTAAAAAATCAGAGCAGACTCTGGGTTTCCCTGGGTCTGTCCAGTGTCAGTGTAGTAAGGCAAAAATTAATTCTGGCCTTAAGGCAGGGAAGAAGACCAGCTGTCAGTACAGAGATGGAATAAGCATTTCTAAGTGGGAATCAGTTCCTCTTCTGTTTGAAGAAGGCTGCTATAAAAATATCCCAGTCAAATGCATTTCTGTTTCAAGAATATATAGTATAAATTTTTAAAAAAGCCATCATATGAAATTGAGAACACAGTTTTATTCAAATTTAAGTAGGCAAGAAAACAATGTATTTAGCATATACATTTAGGATAAAATTTATGAATGTTACATTTGTTTTCAAAATATGTTGACATTTTGCATGCACAAATTACAAAATTGAATTATCCATATGTATAAAAGCTACATTTAGGTAAAATACACTTCAATCCAGAGTTCACCGTATAGAGTCTTTCTGTAATAGGCTCCTGAAGTAAGGCACAAGATGTAAGAAGCTGAAATGAAATTTATTGAAGTCAAAAGTCTTCCCCCCATGCTTGTACCAGAAAACAAAATATTTTTAATGTGAAGAGTTCTGTCATTTTTTTGAAGTAGAATTCAATTCAGTCTTCAGTCAACCAAATTATGTTTAAAGGCAAGATATGCAGTAATTTTAAAATTATAATTAAGTTCCACCTAATAAAAAATGTATGTACCAATTCTGAAAGAAATGAAGGATTGATATTTGTCCTATAGCTACAGAAACACTACAAAAATTGAATGTGACAGACTGAACTCTCAGAATTTCTCTTCTCCCTATTCAACTCCTATAGGCCAATTTGTTCCTGCAAAGTATAAAGCAACCAAATCGAAATGGTGACATATGCCAGAGATCTCGAGAAGAGTGCTGGCTTACATATTCCTAAATACAGACTCAGTTCTCAGAGAAACTCAAACTTTGAAAAAACATATGTATGAATTTGGATTTTAGCTACAGATCTATTTTATTCCAGCAATTCTTAAAACCTATTAGTCTCTTCCCATAATTTATTTTCTTGATAATATCTCACATTTTCACTTCAGAGTCATTTTGATATTTTGTGTCTTTTAAGGAATAGATACTTTCAGGCTAATTGGTTTTATTCCGTTTATTCCATATGGTAAGATTTACCATTAGTTGGAAGAATGGTGTGAGTTCCTAATGTTAACTGTTCACTAGTTTGTGAGGTTTCTTTTGGTAGAGTCAGCTTTGATTTCATTGATCTTAAATGTCTTTATCTTTGATGCCTCTTCGGTGCCATCATTTTTTTTTTTTTTTTCTATTCAAGAACAGAAAGCATAGATATATTAGATGACTTTTTAGAGCTCTTTAAACTCTGTAGTTTTTCATTGTACCAATCTAGTGGCTGGATGTTTATTATTATTATTATTAATGTGAAAATGCAATAGGGGGCAGGCTAATGACCTCTCAGCACAGGTAAGGATGGTTGGTTGTTGATGGTAGCTGACTTTTATGTTTGTAGTCAAGTAAGAAGTTATTAGCAGGACTGATTCGCTAGGCAGCGCAAGGACTGTCTATCACTGCAGTGTCTACCTTCAGACAAGCAGTAACACTATGATTCCAACTTTCCTGTTCAGGTGGAAAAGAGAAAAGACATGATGAAAGTTCCATAAAGTCTACAGAATGCTTTTATTAAACTGTTCTGACCCAAGCAGAAAGAGATAGGGATAGCTTGCTGGATAGTGATGTAGGGATTATGAATAAAAAAAAAAAAAGAAAA
>VXAD01008438.1:41028-163879 GCA_013399195.1 Dicrurus megarhynchus
AAAAAAAAAAAAAAAAAAGTAACACACTCTTTCAATTCTACACTTCCCATTTAAAAATATGGCTGCTACCACTTTCTCATTTTTTGTAACACGCCAAAGAGAAATATATTGTAAAAGGACGAGGATCCAAATACTGCAATATTGCACACATTGCAGAGCTGTCATAATACCAATGGGCATCCATCATATCTCACGTGAACCTCTACACTACAAACCCAACAGGCTTGCTGAGTTTCTTAATATAAGTTTATTCCTTCCCTTCTCCCAAATTCTTGGGCATTCTTCCTGCTGTTATCTTGTAAATATAGGAAAAAATGAGGAAAGGTTTTAATATGTTATCTCAAAGCAAAAACTGCTGCTAATGTAACAGCAGTAAGCACACAGTAGTTTGGCAAAAGACTGGTGTGTTCTGTTTTTGATTATACTACTCTGGATTGATTTGGATTGTGTTCTATGTCAAAAAACTGCTGATTGATGGAGCATAGGTTCTTTGGTTTTGATCAGTTAGTTACTAAAATGACAAAGGAAGGGCTTTGAAAAGGATTTTGATAGCGCATTACAATTGTTACTCTCACTTTCTTATTATAAGCAAGATTTTTCTAACAGTTCAGCAGATACTCCCTTGGAAACAGTCAAAATCAAAGCACAGTCAGAATGAAAAAGAGTTTAGAAATAAATCGAAACAGAAAAATCTTTTAGACCATCATTTAATAAAAAAAAAATGTTCATACTGCATAGAAACTGTATAATCTCTCTAAGTTCTGGCTAAATATTGCATTGGTGGAGACCTCAAAAAATAAAAACTAAAGATGAAGACCATCCAAGCACTGAAGCTCAAATAAACAGCACTAGCTCACAATTAAATAAAACAATTCAGCATATAACCCCAATTATCCAGACATCTGGAAAGATATAAGAAAACTTCAGATAATTTGAGAAGTCCACTGGCAGGCCTATAAATTCCCTGATCCCAAACACAGAGCTCAAACTTGCTAACAGCCTCTCCTGCTAGGTTGCCAAGGCTCAGTGAAGGGAGTTGCATTTGACTCTGGAGTGCAGGTCTTGTAAGGAGGATGAAATTCTGATGTAATGACTTGGGCTTGTAAACTCCTCTATGTTCATGTCTGACAAGTCCAGTCTTATGTTCTGGACTATGCCATGAAAAATGGATTTTCTTCCTATGGATTCTTATCACCCTGAAAATTAGGAATTTGAAGAGGTCAGGAAATGAAAGAGTTTAGGAAAGCAAGAGGGTGCCAACACATTACAGCCAAAATTATAGTGTTATTTAAGTTGATGTTTTTTCTGACACAAACTCCAGTGGAACTGAGATTCCATTCCTGGCTATCACTACCATAACTGATTAACTACAGGTAGACTTCCAGATTTGTCAGATACCCACTCACATCGAACACACTGATATGCATATGATCCCTATTTCCATGTGGTATCTACTATCCTTAGAGTACTCTATGTGCCTGCATTTGTACAAGACTCCTTCAGCCTACAAAGCTTTGCCTCTTCAATTTGATATGGAGGGAACTAGATGGCAGAGGAGTGAAGGAAAGCAAAGCCCAAAGGTCTAAAACAAAACCTAAGGAAAGATTATTCTATCAGTCCCTCAGCAAGCCCACGAGTCACCAGATGTCCAGTTTTTAGCAGAGACTGCTTAGCACCTCCTAAACCAGATGGCTGCAGATATGTTAGCTTAGACTTAAAGTTTTCTTAAAAGTATAACCAGTCCCAAGCACTAACTTTCTGTTCTGTTTGGTAAATGTCCTCTATGTTTCAAAAAATCCAGGCTCCTTCTAAAGAACAGAATTTTGCAAGCAAATGTTTTTTGCCTCCTGAAGAAAAGCCAGGGCTTTAGTGTTCCTCGGGTACTTTCCAGAATTGATTTAACCTTAAGCCTCCCTTGCTCTGTCTGAATGATAACTTTTGATTTTTACTTGAGAAGTAAAAAAAGGAAAAAAAGAAAAAATAAAATGTGATTGAGTGCTTGATAGTTGTGTAGGTTATTTCATACCACTAAATTAGGATGTGACTTTTAATCCTAATGATTTTATTGTATTAAAATACAAGGATGACAAGTTGCCATATGCACTGCATATTCAGTAAATGAAATATTAGTGCATGCTGATCTGTGCCACTCAGTGATGTAAATGTCAAGCACAAAATTTTCCCCTTCACATGATGAAGATGCAATCCCTATGTGTTGATACAGTTATGGTGCAGCTGAGGAGACAGGCTGCACATGACATTTGGGACTGAGGAATTTAGAGAAGGCTGCTGAACTGTGTTGGGAATAAATGGGCTGATAATGTTTAGCTCAGAGATAGAAGTGGGAGGCTAACATCCCTATAACTCCTCCCTAAGTTGTCTTGTTCAGTAAAGGTACATCAGCATTCAAGACCTCAAACAAGAGAAAATGAAGAATAAATTATTATCATATTACCCAGGTTTGCTGCTAAACACTCCTGAGATCAACACCAGACAACTGCCATATCCTTTCCCAAAAGAGCAGCAGACTTCACCAGATCTATAACTTAAAACTTAAATCTCTGTTCCTTTCCCACAATTTTTTCTTAAAGTGACTGAAAGCCATAAACTATGCCTGAAGAATGTGATTATAGTAAGAGTTCAAAGAATTTAATAGAATTTTCAAGAATCTGAATCTGAAAATTTGCAAGAATATTTTTCCATCCTCTTGCTATTTTCTTGCTATTTTTGTAGTCCTAAAGTTGGTAGAAACAACCCACTTGATGTATTCATTGTGAAGCTCACACTCAGCACAGTTGGTTACAACTAATACTCAGAATTACCACTGCCAGAAGATACATATCAAATAATAAAGAACAGTATGTGCAAGATGTGATGTCTCTGCTTGCATTGAAACTTCTTCACTGGACTGAGCTGTTCCTGCTGTCTCTGAGGAGAGCTGAAATTTAACCTGTTCCAAATACTGGAGAGGACTACTTTAGATTTTTTTTAAGGTGAACATCAAATATATTTTAAGATGCAAACTGTCTGAATCAAACCAGAAGCAATGATCTTTTTGATCTTTTTCTTCCTGCATGACTGGGTCACTGTCAGTGTTAAGTGAATTAAATGCATAATTTATTAAATGGTCTCTCTGAGCACTGAAATCTGTCAGAATTTAAAAAGATTCAGTTTTCCATCATTATTTTATAAGGAGAGGTTAATTTTAATTATTTTCTTCCTTCTTCTCTTCAGTGCTGTCCACAGGATAATCTTTACAGCCATTCTTCAACTACTCTTTTTTAAGGGGAAACTGAAGTGTGGTTTTTTCCCAGGACACAAAATCCGGGTTTTACCAGTCCTACCTCATAAGCGGGCAAGAGCTCCCAAACACTTTGTGGGTGTCATGTATTGATTGCCTCATTGATAAATGGCTATGTGCTGAAGGATGAGGTTCAGAATTTATCCCAAATCCTTATTCTATCCAATTCTCAAAATCAAGTGGTAGTGCTACTCCAAGTCAAAAAAGGAAAATTCAGTGGAAAAACTCTTGCAAAGTTGTGGGTTTCACACTAAGCGCTACTGACACTGACAGTGACAACATTCAAGAAAATGTGAGGATGGTACAATGCACTGAGCCGCAAATTGTTTTGATGTAAACAACCCTTCCAGGAGACAAGTACTACTCTTACTGTTAGCATGAACATTAAGATAAATATTTATTGCTAGTTTTAACTTCTCTGAGATTACTTTGGTCTTGCTGTCATGTAGGTAGACTTTTTTTCCCAGAGAGGACTCCCTGCACAGTTGACATGTGTCTTGGTTTGAGACAAATTTGGAGGAAAACGTCCAAGATGAACATTCCTCAAATAGAAGGCAGGTTTAAGCAGCCCCTCCCCCACTAGGTTTGGAAAGAAGTTCCTCGGAGGAAAGTGAAAAAAACTATTTATTTAACAAGCAAAGTGCACGCAGGCACGGAAAAAAGAATGAATAATGTTAAATAATAAAACCTCTCACTGCGGAGAAAACCTAGGAAGATTCAGATCTTTGTAGGTGTGGCTTTGCCCTCTCCAGAGCTGGGGTGTGGCGTGTGCCCCTCCAGGCCACTGTGCGGGGCCTCCCGGTGATGTTCTGGTATTGCTGAACAGTCCAGAAGAAAATAGAAGAAGCCAAAGTCCCAAGGATAAACTTTCTTGCCTCAGCTAGCAGGCTAGCTAAAAAGCAAAGAAGTTTAACTCTCTGTCTCTCTCCTGAGAAACAGAGCCAAAGACTGGTGCTTTCCTCGGCTCTGAAGCAGCAGCAACACAGGGCAGTGTGTGTGTCCTTGAGCACAAAACCGCTCCGAAGAATTCGCCTGGCTTCTCTCCCCCCTCTCCTGAGGAACAGCTTAAAGACACAGGAAAGCACAGGATTCATGTCTGGCACAGGGCAGATGGTAGGGAATACAGTATCCTACAGTCACCCCAGGACAGCATGCTTGGGTCAGCTGGCAAGAGAAAGAGAAGAACACTAATTCACTTAGTGGGGGCACCCAGGATAGCTGACATTGCCTTCCCTTGCTGAAATTCATCTTCCTCCTGTTGGTCTTTTACCACCTCATCTGTTAGAAAGCAAAATTATGAGCTCAGATCATTCACCTATTTTCTACTGTCTTAAAGAAAGAAATAGATTTTTGATGTTTAATACAGGTGGTGAAAACAGGCAGCTGGTTTGAAATTGTCTTAAGATTCTTGCGCAAGTTCTAGATTTAAAGGGTATGCACACACCCATACACCATTCTTTCTAAAGAACAAGAGGATCCCATACACATTTCAAGATAAAACTATTCTATATATGAAAAATATATGTGAAGAGGAAACATAAATGTGAAAATATTTGGTGTAAACTTGACAGATAGCAGAGCTCAGTGTTCCTCAGCACATTTTAAAGAAAAGGTCTTAAACATTGAAAGAACAAAGAGCAGAGGAAGGAAGACTGAGGGCTGAGGAAGGTGCCTTCAGAGGCTTTCTGTCTTCCTTTAGGCTTCTATATGGCCTTCTTCCATCATCTGCAACACTTCTAACCATCCTTATTACTGCGACAGAGCCAGTTCTACAGAGTGGGCAAAAAACGTACCTTGTGACATCTACTTGCTCCTCTGAAGATATATAAATCCCTCTTAGGATAGCCCCTCACCCCCAACTTCACAGATAAAGAAAATAATCTTGAAGGTGCGTAGTTTCTATGACTGAAGCCACATTACCTTTCTTTGCCATTTAGAAGAGCCACATATTCTGCTCCTGTTACAAAAACCCTACCTTTAATGTTTTGTTCTTCTTCATATGATGAGAAAAAAATTTAAAATTTTTTACCATATTGTTGTCATATTAAAAAAAATCTCTACTAGAATTAATGATTAAGAGGATGTGAAAGAATTAGAATTTCCTTTTTTTGTTTTTTTTCTTTCCCTAAAGAGATGCAACTCTCTTCTCCTACACTCCTGCCCCCTTATAAACACCAAGACATTATCTGGCATTTTGCTGGGAGGGAGCTTTTCTTTCTTCTAAGGGTAGGAGGAAAGCAGGGTTTTGGGATTTCTTTTTATGTTGTTAAAAACAGAAATATAATGAACTTTGGAAAAAACAACCTTCACACTTGAAGATGAAAACATTTGAGCTTTATAACAGTTTGATAATTATATAGAAAGGGTAAAACAATATCATCAGGTTATATTTAATTGGCTAACATTGTAGTATGCATGAATAAATAATAAATAAACAAAAAAAGTTATTGATATGAAATTATTTTTTATTTAGGTAAATTGTAACTATTTTAACTATCCTGTTTAATTCCTCTACAGAGGACAGCATCATATTTTCTGATCCTGTAGATCAAATTGAAGAAATTTATTTTCAATAGACAAATAACACTTGACCAGCAAAGTACATGTAATAGCTCCTACAAATAAATAGCCATACTAAATGTAACATTTACACTGGACCCAGTCCTATCTCAATAAGAGTGAAAAAGATGCTTCCTTTTTTAAATTTTTTTTGTGATACACACTTTTATGTCATTAGACATACAACTCTACCACCATTTTCATATTTATGCTCTAGATGCAGGCAAAGGCAAACGCTCTTACAGTGCTTAATTAGAATCACAGCTGTAAAGTGATGGACTATCGAAAAGTACAATTACTCTTAGAGCTAGGAGCTACTGTAGCCCATAAAATTTGCATCCAGGCTCTGTAGCTATTAATGAAGCTTCTGATTACCCATATTCTGCATATTTTTTTGTGAGAAGCTGACTGCAGAAGGAATCACGCCTTAGCATCTCTTTTGCTCATTCATCCTATTCCAAAGTTCCTTCTTTCTACCCCCTCCACTCCTGTAGGTGTGCAAAACACTAAGCCTATTGCGGTTTTGTTCAAGCATGTTTAACCATCTTTTCAGATATAGTGTTACCATGATAATCTTCTGATATCATTATAGAATGCAAATGCTATTATTCATCACTACTAAGAGAATCTTGTTGAACATGAGTGACTTTTGTAGGTATTTTTCAGTTTGAAAAAGGAACACTGATTCAGAACAGGGTTTGGATATTAGCAGTCTACTTCCAAGAATAATGAGAATATCAAACTAAAAATGAACCCTGTCTACCAGATTCATTAAGCAAATCATGCTTGCTGATTTTCTTCTCCACTTCAGAGGAGAGCACAGTTGTCTTGCTTATTTCACTACTAGCAGCTATCCTCACATATCCTGAATAGTATTACCTCAGTGAGATTGTCTCCAGCACACCACACCATGCTCTAGTATCAAGTCCATCACATAACCCAATACAGTACAATAGAATTCAACTACATTTACTGATTCTTTAGTAATTGCAGGTGTATGAGTATAGATACTACTACTGTCCATCTACTATCACATGTTGGTCACATGCCTGCCCTCTCCTCTTTAGATGCACAGCCCTGCACTGCCAAACTCTAGTGATACTTCCAATCTGTTGCTTCTGTTAAATCAAACACCTAGAGCAGTCCTGCTGAAACCACTGTGAGAAAGGAAATACCGTGGCAGTTTCCTTTGACCATGACTTTTTGAACTTTTAATTATTTTAAGCTCAATAGAAGGGTTTAATTATTAATTGCTAGCTCCCTGCCCATCTGCAGGTCTACTTTTGCTACCCATTTATATAAAATTGCTGTGGCAACTATAACTCTCCACCTAGGAAAGTTATGTATGTTTAGTTTCTCTTTGTGCAAATAAACAGTAGGAAACAAAAAACCAACCCACTGAAGCCGTATGCAAGCCACATGTATCAGTGTCCCCTTTATGAGTTTAAGGTAGTGTCAGAAGAGAGATCTTTCTTTCTCCAGAAGGAACATTTCTGCAAGTATTAGGATGGCCTAATAAATCTCCTCTCCCTGCAGACCATCTGATTCTTCCTATTATCTTCCAGTTTATTTATAATGTTGACTAACAGTAGTCTTCTTGTGGATGTTTTCCATGACAAAGACACAGATTAAGAATGTGGGAGGATGGATCAAGTAGCATATGCTTATAGTCTAGAAGATACCAACAGAAGGCAGCAAAACCATGGTTGAATGGGGCAAACTTTATTCTGAAAATTCTGTGAATTTAACAGAGCACTGAGCCAATCACAGCCTTTGAAAGAATGGTCTGCTAGTAGAATTTCCCAGATGTCATATCTTATGTTACTATTACATTGAAAAATTTTGCATCATTGACTATAGACAACATAGACAAGAAAATTTAGTATTAATCATGGCAAACATCTGTAGAAAATGAAATTTGAAATACAAAGCATTAAATTTCGTATTAATCATATCAGATATATGTAGAAAATGAAATTTGAAATATCAAGCATATTCCTGAGAAATCTGCTCAAGAAGCCCTCCAAACAAGAAATAGTACTTTACTACACAATTTCTATGAGGGATAAAATAGTAATTAGTCCGCTCAATTGTCAGATAGCAGAAAATCTGAAAAATTAGGCATCAGCAATTGAAGTGAAGGATTTATTAACAAAAACAATTGATGTAGTCTCCTAAAAATGATCCCCTGAACTTTCTGTGGTATTACCATTAGATGTACACTGACAACCTGAAAAATTGTATTAAATGAAGACAAAAAATTTGTCACATTACATGATAAAATTACAGAGTAACTGAATCTCCATCCAATGGACCAGTTTAGCTGTTCTAATCACATTTAAATAAATTAATGAGATTTTGACTGTCAGGCAGTGTTTCCATAAAAAGAGTCAGAAAGAATTACAAGAAACTACAAAATTCAGACAATTATGTATTTCAAAAGCACAATTTTGCAAAACATCTATTTTTGGAGTGTGGAGTGGTTATCTTCTATGTAATACAAATTCCATAATGGATAATGAAGGTATTACACAATTAATTCTCCTTTACATTTTTCTTGCTAGTGTGTTTATTTAGCCCAATAAAAACATTTTTGATGTTTAAGAAACTGAATAATAAAAAAAAAAATAAAAAACAGTGTATATCCTTTAAGATACAGCAATAAATTCCAATATCAAGTAAAGCAATAATACTGGAATGAATTTTAATAGACATTGATTCAATAAACAGCAGCATTCTGTATTTTGGATGCAGTGCCACAACTGCAAAATCAAGGACTAGATGTGAAATATGCTTTTAAATTTCCACATATTAAGCCTATGGATAGAGATACTAGAATATGAAGCTGTGTCAAGTGAAAGCTGAACTTCAAACAAGAATTGAGCCATTTCAATTGCTTAGAGCTCTAAGGCAGCACCACAGTCTATCAATTTTCAACTCAGAAAACTAAATGCCTGCTCCAATCTAAGAAAATACCGAAATAAATTCAAAGCAGCAATTTTGTAATTGAGATAAAATATACTGATTATCTCTCTAAGCTGTCATTTGGCAGCTTAACATAAATGGTTAAGATTTAGTAAAGTCCTTTCTTGACAGCCCATAATCACATAGCGGAATTTTTTTCTGGCAAGGAAACTCCTATTCTTGGGCTGTTTCTGCTTCTGTTGGGTGGTACCCGCAATTCAGTTCTCTCTCTATTTCTGCATAACACCCAACAGACACTATCTGAACCTTTGTGACCTAGTTTGCAGAAATAATCAAGGAAAAAAGAACAAATGGGGGGGGGGAAGGGTGGGGGAAGGGTGATAGGTTTTAATATGTTCTCTCTTCAGATTTTTAAACTATCCCATTGTGGTGCCAGAGGAATACCAATGCCAGCAATGAGGGAAGCAACACAAGAATGAGACAAGGAGAATAATAAACCACTCTTTTTCAGCAACATCCCACATTTTGCTCTCAGTTGTAGTGTGAAAGTACACCAGAGAACGTTCAAGTGCCAAGAGGCACAAAAAGAGTAAGTGTTAAGAACTCTTTCATGTTAATTCTCATGCTTTCAGTATTCCATTTTGCCATATTTTGTTGTATATTTCTTCAATTTTTAATCACCAGACTGCCATATCTTTGGATTAGTAATTTAATTTCGAATAATCACAGTGTTAAAAACATGAAGTTATCTATATTATTGTCTAATTACTTCATGCTAAGTAAATTTTAAATACTCTGAGTATCAAGACACAAGTATAACTAGCTTGAAGATCTTGTATTACAGTGCTTTATATGAAGCTAGATATGTCAATACTTCATTTTCCCTACTATCTGATTGACATGACATACAAAGAAAAAATTCATAGTAAATAAGATGAAGCAACTGCCTTTTAAGAAAACAGTGAACAAGCTAGGACTCTTCAGCTTGCCGGGACTTGAGAGGGGCACAACCAGGGTTTACTAACTCTTACAGTGGAAAGTCGAACACATAGCTTTTGCTTATCCCATCCTGACAAAACCAAAGTACATGATGCCTGAAAAACTGGTTGGAGATTTCTCAAAGAAAGGAAAGAATGTACCACTCTACACAGCAGACACAGAATAACTGAAATGTGGAGCTGTGGAAGGCCCTGATAGAAAGCTGTATTGTCACGCTCAAAAGAGAATCTGTCCGACAGAAGGGGCAGGTGAAGTCAACAAGTGTTAATACTGGGTGGGGACTGGCCCACAGGAAGTGGCCAAGTTCACCTGCCTTCCCCTCTTCCCTTTTGAATATCTTCTCCTACCACCACTAGGAAAGAGGTGGTGCAGGAGAACATTTAGGCACTTCCAGCTGGTCGTGGTCCCATCCTTAGAAGGCAAAGCTCTGGGATAAAAAGAGCACTGCTCTGACAAATCACAAAAATCCAGCCTTCTCATCTTGTCCTGCAGTGCTTGCCATAGCACTGAATTACTCTTTAATTGTTAGTTTTCCATAATGCTTGAATTTTTTTAGATGTGACAGAGCAAAGAAAAAGATTGGTTTATTTAAAGTCAAAGAGAAAATTTAAACTTTTCATTGCAAAGTTGAGAGCACATCTGCATGATTTGTTTCCTATTTGCATTAATTTAAATAATTTTCTACTTTCATTCAGTGATAAGACAATTATACAGACTGATAAATTATGGACTGTTATAACTCTGTGTTTTTCACTGCAGCACCATGCCTTGAACCGATATTCTCTTCCACTGCTTTAAGATAAGATAGCTCCTTCTAAAATACAAACCTAGAATACCATTACTGTTTTCAAACAGATACAATTTACTTATCATTCAAAGTTGATATATATTCTTGTACAGTACTATTCATTCACCAGTGGTTTTCTCGTAGACCGTGATAAGATGGAAAATATTTATAGGTTTTCAGAATTGATCTGCCTATTTATATATGCGGGATTTTTTAATGGAAAATTGGCTGTATTTGTTTTGTGGGACAGCATAGGCTGTTATATTCCAGAGTGGAGTACTTTAAAATTACAGATACCTGTCCACTGCTAAATTTAAAATGCCTTTGAAGAAATTGATTTGGTAAAACTCCCAGATGAGTTAGTAGGTAATCCTAGTTTTTAAAAAGAAAGTATTTTCTCCTTCTAATTTTTGTCCTAGGAGTGATTCAATAAGCATTCAAAGATAATGTGTAAGATCCATTCTGATCCAAACACATTCTTCCAAATTCCTTCCATCTACAAATACGGAGGTGGTAAATCTTCTTTCTACAGGATACTTCTCTTGGTCTTCCACAAATACTTCCACAAATAGGAACACTGTTTTCTATAGGCATGTTTATTATTTTTCTCAGTTAGAATAATTAATTTTCTCTTTTTTAAAGCCAGGTATTTGTCAAAAGTTAGCAGAATATGGAAAGCTTAAAGTGTTACAAAAAAATCTTCTTAGAAGGATTCTAATACATTTTTACCACTTAGTTTGTCTATGAAATTCTTAGCAACTTAGCAACCTGACCATAGTGATAGAAACAGGGTACTGTACTGCAGAAGTCACACCTATAAATGTGTTTTATTCTGACAAAAAAAGACAAGGAAAGGTGAAAGAGTTTGTTTAATCATGTTTTTCCTCTAAGTCCTAATGCCTAAAATATCTGGCTAAGCAGAACACAGCTAAATTTTTGTTTCTTAAAAGAAGTACTGCACATTGATTGTCTGTATCCTTTTCAATTTACAATATCTTACACAAGTGAGAATTCTGAAACATTATTTATATTTATTGCAACAATAGAATGATTATGTTTTTGTGCAGTAATTTATTCCTTTGACAAAAATTGAAATCTTTAATGCAATTTCATAAGGAGCATTTGACTCAGCAATATGAATGTAGACCAGACAGAATAACCAGTAGAAGAGCAGGAACTTATTTACCAGTGATATTTATAAGGACTATCTATTTCCAAACCAGCATAACTCAAGGACTCTGCCATAGGTTAAGAATTATTTCTGTAGCTAATCCTCGACACTGTTTTAGAGAGTTCACTTCTTGCATGAGTTGCAGCATGCAAATTTCTGTGAAACCATAGAAACCATGACAATCAAACTGTGTCATAAATAGTACTCATGAGATGGATGTCATCACCATAAATGATAGCTGAACATTTGAACCTTCTTTCTGTATATATTTTCTTTTCCCCCGTCTTTGTTCTGCAGTGAATTGTAGTGCTCAAGAAAATAAGCTGGGAAACCATGAAGCTCAAAGATAAAGTCTAGAAGATATAATTGAAGCAGACCATACATAAGGTTTACATAAGGTTAACTGATACAGAAAAATCTGTCTCCCTTGCTCTATGTCCCAAGACAACATCATCAATAGCTGCATAGTAGAATTGGAGGCATTCATATCTGTCTTGCACCTCCTTAGTCTGCAGGAGAGGGTGAAGGTGGGAAGGGAAAGGAGGGAATGGGGAGGGAAAGGAGGGAGCAACACACAGCACAACACAATATAAAGAGAAAAACAATGAAACAAAAATATTTTGAATGCAAGTTCAGCAACATGACTGACTGTACAGCAGATGTGCTGATTCGATTGCACTGGTTTTAAACAAAATTAAAAAATAAAATTGCCAAAATAAACTAAATTATAATCCCATATGTTTAAAGAAATCACGGAAAACAGGTTTATTACCACCACTATCACTGTTTAATAACTATGCTTAAAGATGTCCAAAAAGATTTAAATACAAACATCAAAACAAAGTAGGGCTTTTTATCAACTAATTACCAACAAAATTGCTTCAAACCCCTGCAGACTTCTGGTTCCTTCTAAATAATTAACAAAATACATGCTAGTAATCTGACACAGTTAATGGCATAAAAATAAATATGTTCAAAATTTTATAAAATTTTTCTGAATATTTCAATAAAACTAAGAGCACTGACTTCTGATGTACCAGACAAAGGCTGTTCTTGCTGAGCTCTAAAGGCAAGTATTTGATTTCCATTAATGTAGTGATTCTGATTATCAAAGAAATTTAAAACACTCTAAAGGAGATCAGAAAAACTGCTGTCAATGGCATTTCTTTAAGCTTGTATTGATGTAATGGGATTAATATGTAATCCTTGGGGAAATGGTCACACCAGCCATCTTTCAAAAAAAAAGTATCTTGCATAAGGCAATAAACATGAATCTAATACCATCTGAGAGGACTGAAGTGTCCATTACTGTCCATATTATTCCACTTCTCCTGCCCAAATCACAAAACTGATTTCTAAGAAATGATTGCTAAAATACAATCTCCTACAATGACAGTCTTTCTCCCATGAAATTAGATGAATATGCCAGAAAACAGCATCCTGCATGCTTGAATGTTTGACGCCAGGAGCAATCCATGCCTTCACTGCTGTCTTTTGATTTACGAAGCTATGTCAGTTCACATCCTGTAATTAAATTTCACCTGTAAATCTACAGCTGAATACACATGATTTGTATGATTGGTTTACATTTCCCCATCACCCTCTTGCCATAGGGATTTCTGTGAAACTACTTTCTCCATCAGAGGACTGAAACATTTCATTGCAATCAGTGCAGGTGCCTTCAGGCACAAAGAGGCCTTAATTGCCAAGACCTGCCTCACCAGGGACCCTCATTCGTGCACTCATGCACATGGATCTGGGGGTGTCTAGACCAGGACTGAGCCAGGTGCACTTCTCAGAGGTACAACTCTTCCCAGTCCTGCTCCTGGCTGTTTCTTCACAGTCATTAGGATTTCCCAGACTAACTTCAGACCTGACTTGCTACCTCACCTTTTTCTGGATTGCTGACTGCTGGATGGTCTTGCCTGTCCAGCAGGGAGGATTCACTCCCAGATTCCCCACTCTTGGGAGCAGCCCCAAAACCCGTATTGGAGCAACATGGAGGTAGCTGTCCCTCCAGTAAGTATAGTCTTATTACCCATCTCATCAATGTGACCTCTCTTGATTTTGAGATCCTTATTCACTGTTACATGTTAAAAAAATAAAACAAAAAACAACAAACAAACAAACAAACAAACAAACAAAACCAAAACAAAAAAAACACCAAAACAAAACAAAAAAAACTTTGAGGAAAAGAAAAGAAAATATACATTATTTTTGAAGTCTTTGATTTGTTGAAATGAGCTTTTCATCCTCACTTTACGTAAAACATTGATGACAGTATATGAAAGCAAAAGTCCATATTTAAGCCCTTTGAAATTGCAAAAGAGATTTTAAGTTATTTTTACATAAATCCAAAATGAAAAGGAATTGTAAGTTATTAGTGACCTTATGCAAATGTGCATTAAAAGGTTTTCATGCAAACTGCATAGAAATTACAGAGAATTATATAATCTTAGAACTTTTATATGTAAGCATGTTTATGGATATCTTAAGAACATCTATATTCTACCTTCCAATTTTGTGATGAATAGAGTTCTAGTGAAAGAAAGAAAATGCTATTAATATTTGCTAAACTTGAAAACTGTTTATGTCCTACTTTCCCTCATTGCAAGTATTTAATGTCACCTTTAGCCAAAACTAGTAAAAACAATATAGTCCATATAAAGATATAGAATGAAGCAAATTAAAAACAATATAGTCCATATAAAGATATAGAATGAAGCAAATTTAACTCCTAACAAAACCCACTAATTTTATACAGTTCATAAAAAATTGTAGGAGAAGGGAAAATATGGATAAGATTGTTGAATCTTTATGTCATTGTACTCTGTACAAATACTCCTAAAACCCCTCTATGGTAGTCTGGGTGCTTTTGTTGAAAGCAGAAGGCTTTAGAAGACACTGTCTTCAACTTCCCAGGGCAATTTCTCAGTGCAATCAGACTGTCAGTGAACTTCCTGCTGTGATTAGGGACAAACAGACAATAGCACATAGTAAAACTTTCATATCTGCAGAAAAAAGAACATGGAATAAGTAGGCAAGAGATATATCATATGAAAAATGAATGCACTTTGATGCTTACATTTTTTTGGGAGGGCAGAAGTGAAGCATATTCCCTGTCTCTATCAACTAATGAAGGAATACATCTAAGACTCTAGGAAAATATGATGTTTTATGGTCTACTTATGTTTTCACAGATGTTCTAAATACCATAGGGCTTTTTATATAAACATTCATTCTTAGTATGCCAGAGGTTGTAAAAATTTGGTAAGATTTAATTAGCATTTAAAAACATCCAGACAATTATTTGAACCATGTTTTGTGGTAATAGTAAGGGACAGCTCTGAAAGCATAGACAGCAACTAGGTACCTAGTTACTATTTATTGCTTTTGTAGCTATAAAGAGTATTCTAAGGGGCTAAAAAAATAACATCACCCTGCTATGCTGAAAAATTCCAATTAAGTGATATCTATTATCATCCTATCACACTCTAGTAGCTTTATTGGTCTTCAATCAGAATTTCAGTAATGATTGCTTTGGAATCTCAATTGAGAATGAGAGACATGGAGATGGTCAAAAGTGCCTGAAAAAACAGATTATTATTTCTCAGGTCATGTCATAATTTCATGCTTAAAAAACTCAAACCATAATTCTGAATGAAGCCACCATAGGTAACTGAACCTTTGAACAGAGAGCTTTGACTGGAACTCAGGTCGAAAATAAAAGTTTGTGAGCTTTGGAAGAAGGAGCAGGAAAATGAGGAGAACTACAAGGATGTCATGAGGTTATGCAGGAATGAAACTAAGTACATAAATACCGAAGGGCCCTAAATAAAACTTTTTAAAAGTCCCTAAATTCTGTAAATACATCAGCAACAAAAGGAGGGTTAAGGACAATCTTCATTCTTTAACAGAAGCAGAGGGAAACATAATGACAAAGGATGAGGAAAAGGCTGCCTTCTTTCCCTCAGTCTTTAAATGTAAAATAGTTGTTCTTGGTGTACCCAGTCCCCAGAGCTGAAAGACAGGAACAGGGAGCAGAATGAAGCCTCCATAATCCAGGGGGAATTGGTCAGCTACACCACTCAGACATATACAGTGTTTCTCTGTCTAAGGGGCAGGGTGGAATCCACCCAAAGGTACTCAGGAAACTGGCAGAAGTGCTGACCAAACCACTTTCCATCATTTACCATCAGTCTTGTCTAAATGGGGACGTTCCAGTGGACTGGAGATTGGCCAGTGTGATGCCCATCCATAAAAGGGTCAAAAGAAGGGTCAAAAGAAGGGTCAAAAGGAGGATCTGGAGAGCTACAGGCCTGTCAGCCTGACCTTGGTTCCAGGGAAGATTATGAGTGAGTTCATCTAGAGTGTCATCACATGGCATGTGCAGGACAACCAGGGAATAAGGCCCAGCCAGCATGAGTTTATTAAAAGCAGGTCCTGCTTGACCAACCTGGTCTCTTTCTGTGACAAAGTGACTGGATGAGTGGATGATGATAAGATCATGGATGTTTTTTACCTGAACTTAAGCAAAACCTCTGACACTGTTTCCTACATGTTCTGGAGAAACTGGCTTCTCATGGCTTGTATGGGTATACACTTCACTGGGAAAAATGTTACAGGATGGCTGGGCCTAAAGTGTGGTGGTGAATGTAATTAAGTCCATTTGGCAGCTGATCAAAACTGGTGTTCCCCAGGGCTCAGGTAAGGAGATAGGTCTTTTTAATATCTTTACCAATGATCTGGATGAGGGAATTGAGTCCATCCCAAGTCAATTTGCAGATGACACCAAGCTGAGCTGGAGTGTCAATGTGTTGGAGAATAGGAAGGCTCTACACAGGCTGGATTGATGGATTGAGGCTTATTTTATGATGTTCAACAAGGCCATGGTCTGGGATCCTGTACTTGCATCAAAACAACTCCAAGCAGCACTACAGTCCAGGGGAAGAGAGGCTGGAAAACAGCATAGTGGAAAAGGGCCTGGGGGTGCTGGTCAACAGTCAGGTGAACATGAGCCAGCATGTGCCCAGGAGGCCAAGAAGGCCAATGGCACCCTGGCCTGTATCAGCAATAGTGTGGTCAGCAGGACCAGGGCAGTGATTCTCCCCCAGTACTTGGCACTGGTGAGGCCACACCTCAAGTCCTATGTCCAGTTTTAGGCTTCTCACTCCAAGAAGGACATTGAGGTGCTGGAGCGTGTCCAGAGAAGGGTGGCAAATCTGATGAAGGGTCTAGAGCACAAGTGTTATGAGGAGCTGCTGAGGGAACTGGAGTCATTTAGCCTGGAGAAAAAGAGGCTCAAGAGGAAACCCTATCTCTCTCTGGAACTACCAAAAAGGAGGGTGTAGCCAGGTGGGGGATGGTCATGTCTCCCATGGAACAAGTGGTAGGACAAGGTGAAATATCATCAAATTGCATTGGGGGGAGGGTTACACTAGATATTAGAAAAAAAAATTCTTCACCAAAAGGTTGTCAGGCGTTGGAATAGGCTGCCAAGGGAAATGGTTGAGTCACCATCCCTGGAGGTATTTGAAAGATTTTTAGATGATGCACTTGGAGACATGGTTTTGTGGTGGACTTGATAGTGCTCGGTTAACAACTGCACTCAATGATCTTAAAGGTCTTTTCCAATCTGAATAGTTCTATGAAAAAGCAGAAGAGAGTGGAAACAAAAGTCTTCTTAATCACTCTTTTTTCCTTTGACCTTCAAATTTTTACTGCCTTTAAAACCATACTTTCATTTTTAGAATTGTTGAGTAGTTTCTACAAGATGTTTCCAATACTACCTCCAAGAAAAAGTTGAGAATCAAAGCATGATTTTTTCTGCAAAGTTCTGAATTCTCTGTCCTCTACCTTAGTCATAGCACTATAAAGCCAAAGATGTTCTTTCAATTTTTTGTCTCCATAGCTTCAAACATCAAAATGACACTGTAGTGCAGCAGTGAATGATCAGCAAGAGAACTTAATGTTCCAAAGTCAAGCTGACCAGTAAGTGTCAGAAATAACTTGTGCAGTCATGCTGTCATTACCATAAATAGTATCTTTATCACACATTAATGGAAAAGCCACAAGATAAAACTGTTAAACATTCTACCAGTCTGGAAAGAAGGACAATATTTTCAAACCCTAGATACAGATAATCATAAAACAGTGCAGGTTGCAAGGGACCTCATCAAATCCAGCATCCCCACCCCAGCTCAAAGTAACCTAAAATGATCACAATTGTTAAGAGAAACGGGGAAAACACAGCATTTAAACTTACACCTTGAAAATGCTATGTTCCACTAAAGTAAAATAATAGAAATGTAAAATTCGTCTTAGGATGAATCAGGAAATAAAACTCCTGTCTTTATCTCATTAACTGGTTAACCATGAGTGTAAAAGCAGAGAGTGCACTGCACTCTTCATCTTCAGCAGACCTAAACACAGAGAGTGGATCTGACTCTTCCTTGGAGTATCAGAGCCAGCCAAAGAAAGAAAGATAATCCCATTGGAAATGAAGTTCCTGTTGTACTGTTTATATTTATGCATGATTTCCAGCACAGGCTGCTTTTGATTTCTGATATAGTATCTATTGCTGGGAAACTTAAATGAAAATAAAACATTGTTACACTTAATGGATAGTTTATTAATGGATATATATGCCTCACTAATTAACAATATTAAGATGTGATGTGACTAACAACACTTAAAAGACACTCCAGTCTTAACTGGAGGTTTTGAGGCAGCTAATGCTTCAGCTTCTTTATTATGTTTCTATTCATTAGATTTCTGAAACATGGCAAGTGCTAAGACACTGTTTCTCTTGCTGGTATCCTTCCAAACTCATTTCAACTTATTGAAGAATTGTCTTCTGTTACTTGATAATGTACTTTAAAACAACATCAAAAGTAAGTTAAAATTCCCATTTTTTATGCAAAATCTCAAAGAAGTTCAGGAAAAAAAAATTTTTTAGAAAAAAGATTTTAGATTATAAACATTTATCGAGCACTATTTGCATTCCTCAGTATAATGATAATCAGAACACAGAAACTTTCCAGAGATTTGTTTCTTGAAAATATCCCCAATCCCAACTGCATGCAAAATCAGAGTAAAATTGGAGTGTCGACTATTCCTGGTGGCCTGAACAGTAGCTGAAAAAATAAGAGGTAAAAACCCCAACCTCTACCAACAAAAACTCACCCAAGAGCACCTTGAAATTTTAATTGTGTGTTAGCAGCAATAGAAATTAAAAATACAAAATATAAAATACATTATGATTTTCTAGCAAATGAACAATTATCACTTACAGTATAAAACTTCCTAGTTGCAAATTAATACAATTATGCTTTGAAGAGAACAACATACAAGCAATATTTACAAGCAAATTAAAATGAATAGAACGTCATTTTTTAGTTAGAAATTAGTCTCTAGACAATGTTTCTACATAAAAATGGTTGAAGATTTTGTTGCTATTTTATTTAATGCAGAAGACTAACCAGAGCTACTAGTTATTATTCTTGATTAAAACCTTCTGTAAGTGATTACATAAAAGAAGGTCACTTTCACTGTAGCACAGACATAGGCATCTCTAGTTGAGGATTACAACTAATTTGTTACCAAGCAGAAGTACCAAAATGCAGTTAATCACTCCAAAGACATTTACATGAAGAAGTACACAAGTCTTTTAGGTTTTGATATGAAATGGTTAAATAAATAAGCAAATCCAGAGAAACTTGGTCCAGACCAATATATTATGATACACTTGCACCATGTCCCGTATCATCAGGAGATGGTCAAGGTCTATAAAATGTAATTACCACATGTGGTCCTTTTACAAAACTACATCACTGTCTTGTTGCTTGAAGCACAATGTCTTATGCTCAAATTCCTGTATCCAGGAAACAGGAATAAAACTATCTCAAATTACACGTACATTGTGATTATAAAGCACTTTGAGGTCTATCAGTCAGAACCATTTTCTACAGCAATTTAGCAATAGGGTGGTTATGGCAAGGAAACAACGTGAATGTTCAGGCCAGTGAAAACCCACAAGTGTTATAAGAAGGAAATAATCAGCTTTTGAGAGTTTGCAGCTTCATTTACAGACTTCATGCTATATTCTTAGTTAAGTTCTAAGCCCTCCTACTTGGAGGGTACGATAGCAACAGCTACAAATACTGGCTACATTAGAAAGTGGAATAGAAACAGATTTCAGAGGGAAGCTATCAGTGTTGTGGACCCTATAACCACAACGTACATTTTTCATGGCATCTATTTCTAATCTCATCCTGTAATGACGTACCACATAACAGCTACAAAATACGGGGCCATGTGCTTCCAGGGAACATCTTCCAGTTTATTCTTCTCTAAAAGGGAAAAATGTTGAAATTGCTCAGTGATGCAAAGCAAAAAGTGACAGTTGTTAAAGACAGACCTGCTTCAGACACACTCCCACAGACATTTTGCAAATAAACGACAGGTGAAATTTCAGATTGAACATATGTAAACCTCTTAAATTTCAGAGTGAATTTCTTTAACCCTTACAAAAATGTACAGGTGGGTAAGATTGGTGCCTTCATTGACTGACTTTTGAAGGTCTTTAAATGGAGCTCAAATGTCTACCTGATGTCTAACCTGATGTTTACCTTGCAAAAATTATCTAAAATTAGACAGAACTGAATTCTGATATTTACTTAAGAACAAAAAATTTCTCTCTCTAAGTAAAGATCAAGAGTTACCAAACAATCAATATACATATACTTAAATTTAGACATCTGAGACTGAAATGATGAAATGTTATTTCAGCTACTGCATCTAGCATCATTGAAGGTTTGCAGATTTTCTACTCTGCCACTGAGAAGAATAATACAATAAATAAACACTGTCAATTTATTTAATGAATCCTGGAGAAAGATTAAGAAATATTAAGAATTATCTTCCTATATCGTGCTTTGGCACATTCATAGATGTAGCTGGGTTTTCACAAAAACTGAACATGCGAGTATTGCCGAAGATCAAAAAAGTCTACATATATGTCTATATACTTTTATGTGTTTTTTTTCCAATGACAAGTTAAAAACTACATTAGATTTCAAGACTCAATTAAAAAATTAAGTCTTTTACACAACAGGAAAATCTCATTTACTTTAGCACATAAATTTTGATCTTTATAAGCTAACCTTAAAAGAAGAATGCAGAAACTGAGATGGTATGGTCATTATGCATGTCAGAGGAGTTCAAAGAAGATTCAGTGGAACATAACCATTGGAAAGATAAATTCCGAATTCTCCAGAATTTTTAGAAGCAGAAAAATAAGTCACAGAGAATTTCTGCTCATACCTGGTTTCCAGACCCTAATTCATTCAGTTTTGTCAACAGTAATTTTGGAGGCATTTTCACTTGCCACAGTTATGCAGTGTTGCATCTATATATTTTGTCTGGTCAATAACTTTAAAAAAAACTAACCTATCCAACTATGCAAAATTCTTGTTTTCATTGCAATTATACATAAATATAAAACCTTCTGCACTCTCATATCAGGTTTTTCACAGTTATTTGTGAAAAATAGGCATTTTCACAAGTGAAACAGTGCCATCTTGTGTATTATGGACCTTTTCGCTTGTCAAAGTAGAAATATTTTTCCCAAGGGACATTCATATATTTTTTATTTTCCCCTGAGAAAGATGCCAAGTCCCATAGATAAAGTCTGAAATTTACTGTTGAAAATAGTTGTTCAAGTTGTTCAGCAAGCCACATTAAAATCGTGTCTTCCATCGAAGATAGCAAAATGAAAACCAGTTTTCAAATAAAACACCAAAGGGAAGTTAGATTCAGTTCTTCACAAACACATTTTAATCATGCAATTTCTTAGGCTGCAGTCTCCCTGCATAATGGTTTAGATTAAGTTTTAATTAACAGCTTTTAACTTTAATTTTTATAGGATGGATCTCCATTTATTTTTTGTCTCTGAGTACCTATGTGACTCCTTATCATACAATTTTAAAAGTATTGATGACCATCATTTAAAGGAAAAACATAGCCAAAACAATTTTATTTTCAGTTTATAGATAGTACTGTAAACTCTAATTTTTGTAGATGATTGGAAATAATTAATTGGTAGTATAACATTCATATAATCATATAAAAAGGGACGAGTAAGAACTTTAATTAATGGTTCACATTTGCATTCATTTGAATGTCAAAAAAACCCCAAACTCCACAAACATGCCCACCAAGAAAACTCTGTTTAACAAACACTAATGTGGATTCAGAATAACTAATAACTCTAGAGCAGCTCTTGATGAGCGCTTTCATAAATTAAAAATTGTGTGATTACATGTACTGCCTATAATTTGGGTAGTTGTCTTAACAGTTGAAAATTCAATGATTTTCATATCCATGAAATTATTAACTCCTGCTGATTAACTCAAACTTTGCTCGGAAAAGCAAGCTGAAGGACACAGCTGTATATAGAACAAGAAATTCAGCAACAATTATAAAATGAATATACTTTAAATATGGACCTAAATATGTCACCTATTTCTATAATTTTAAAATTTCAGTATTTCTTAAACTTCTTGTAAGTTGGCACAAACATTAGAAAACTTTCAAAATATAAACAGACTTTTTTAATCGTAGATAAACACACTGCATTATCCAGCCGCATACTTCAAATAAAAACAACTATCATCTGAAAGGCAGATTTCTGGGGAATAAAACACTAAAAAAATTGCAAGATTGAATGTCATGAGTTGATATGTACCCTAAAGGTAATTATGAATTGAATTGTGTTTAGATTAGGAAATAAAAAACTCTGTCTATCACAGGCATAATCTCAGGAGTACTCCATGTCACACTTTTAACTTGCTGAGCTGAAACTGCTAGAAATATAACTCTAGAAAAAATTGTATTCGAAGACCAAATATAATTTGACACATTGCATATCAAGGAGCTGTACTGAGATTAAGGAATAAAGGATAGAAACCTTTATGTCTTCTCTCTATTTCCCATGCACTGAGTAATATACACATTTCCAAACCAATGAAACTAAGGCAATCAAGACTCATTTTCTGCTAACGCTTTACTTGCAAATCACAACCCTTAAGGTATTCTAAAATTTACAGACAAGAAAACTAGTGTCTCACTAAGGAGAGTAAGCTCTCAAAAGGTTCAAACTGAAACTACCAAATTTCAAAATATTAAATATGCCACTCAGATCCTAGAAACAGTCCTGGTGATGGGAGTCCCAAGCCCCAGAACTACAGAAGAGCCCTGACATGGAGATGGGATTTCAAGTATTACACCAACTAATTTAATCTTCTCTGGGCATAGATTGACACAAGGGCAAAAAGGTACTGAAGTAGAGCAACATTGAAACGAACAGCAGCTGCAGTTGATGGGGGAGGGCACTTGCTGTGGGTAAATAAAATTGCTTTGTATGGAGGAGATGATGAAAGAGAGTGTCTCTAGGTGAAAACTTAAGACCCCTGAGCTTAGTTCTCAGTTTTGCTAAGTTTCTATCACTATAATTGACATATCCACTATATATTTCTACATATATAAATGCATGTACATACACACACACACACACATACATGTGTCTTCTGTGTATACTTACAATATGTATGCATATTAATTCATAATATAAAAATGTTACAACTTAGAGACTTTGTTTTCAAGCAGAGGTAATCCATTTGGGCAGAAAGCCATGGATCTCAGGGTGGTGGTTTGGACAACTTGTTCAGTACCTTACCACACCCCTGTCCTACCTGTGCCTCTATTTTTCAAATGCAGAAATAGACTCCCAAGTCCATATAAAGTTTATGCTTTAAAAAGATGAAGTTTTAAGAGTTGCTTTGCATATCACTAGACCAAATCAAAAAGTGGTCACTAAAATTTTATCCATTAAAAGAAAGCCAAAGCACACCTATAAGTTTGATTTTGCTTTTAAATCCCATTCGAACAACTTCCACAAAGGTCATTTAGTTGTTAAAATGCAAAAATAAATCTTTAGGATCAAAAGCAAAGTAGGTAAACAATACGGATTTTTCTAAATGTACTGCATGTAGTAGAGTTCACTACATGCTAATTTACTCTAGCTTCTTTACATAGAATAAAAAAAAACAAACCAAAACCAAACTTTTTACAGTCACTCAATATTACAAAACACCTTTTTATGTATATAAGTTCAATACTAAATTGCATTTAAAATATGTTATTAAAATATGCTTGTGTAGTTTGCATGCTACAGCTTGGAAGTTGCAGGAGTAAGAGTAATTCAATTATCTGATTATCTGTGATGACTAACTTGACACACAACAGGAATACATTACTAAGAAAGTAGTTGCTACTCCATAAGCATATAGTGACTGTATTCAATCAAGCTCGCATGAAAGTGAGAGTTCCATGTGGTGATTATAACACACAGTGTTTTCTGCATCTGCTACAAAATAAGATCCCATAACAATAAAAAGCAATAGACTATATTTAAACCTTTAAGAAGCATGCAAGTGCTACTAGGACCTCAAAACATGACATTCTAATAGTTGCATAGCTCATATTCAACCTGGTGGTTGTGTACCTGGGATATTTGCAGTGACAGCCACCCTCTTAAAATAAGTCAAATTATTAAAATGGATGTACATGGACTATTAAGAAGCTCAAGAGATGATTTTACCTCTATAATTGTATTCATTTCTTTTTTGTTTGTATGTCATGTAGTAAAGACTTCTGACTGTATAAATTAATTTTTTATTTAGAGGAATTTGTATATACTTGCTTTACCAAGGATGTCGCATTAGAAATTCCTAGGTAAATCACTCACATATCAGTCTAATATTCACAAAAAATCAATTTTGTCTAGGATCTCAAAGTTGATTTTAAAAGAGTTTTCAAAACTCTTTTAAAAACTGCTGATGGTTTCTTTACCTTTGTTCTTCTTTGTTTTACGTCTTTTGAAACATGATGATGGCCTGAAAATTCAGGCCACTTGGAAATAACTTGTAATAAGAAGGATGCCAGTCTCTTCTCAAAAGTAACAAGTAATAGGACAAGAGGAAACAGGCTCAGGTTTCACCAAGGGTGGTTGAGATTGGACATTAGGAAAAATTTCTTCCCAAAAGGCTTGTCAAGCACTGGAACAGTCTGCCCAGGGAAGTGGTGGAGTCACCATCCCTGGAGGTATTTCAAAGACACACAGATGCAGCACTCGGGGACCTAGTTAGTGATCGACTTGGTAGTGCTGAGTTAATGGCTGGGCTAGATCTTAGAGCTCTTTTCTAATCGAAACAGTTCCATGACTCTATGATATTAAGGTAAGATTAGACAAACTGCACCCATTGAAAAATAAGGGTGTGACATCTGAGTTCTATAATTTTAGCTACTGTATCTCTTCATGCCATCTCATATATCTTATGTGAAGAGTCAACACAAGCTGAAAAAGTGTGGTAATAGAGAAGCAAATGAGGCTACACCAGCTAACAGATTATATCCTTTGTCTTAATTTGACTGGCAAATTGTGGGTAGAATACTATTTGAGTATGAGAACTATCAAGAGAAATTCTTTACTTCCAGCTAATTTACTACCTCTATACATCCACTCTGTTTATAACCTAAGGCAGACAGATGCTTTTACACATTTTCTAGGTCTCATCTCCAGTAAAAACAATTTTTTCAAAAGTGAGGTTTGGGCAGGAGGTTAGTGGGAGGGAATGGTAAAATAATTTTTCCATGTAATGGAAATGCAATCTTTTAGTCACAACAGGTAAGAGTTTGGTTAACTAATACTGCAGATATTGTGAAAACAGATTTCAGCTCAGGCTGTCAATGAGCCACACATTTCAGAGGAGAAGGTATAATAACGCTGAAACTCACTAGATTTAGAGGAGAAAAATATTGCCTGTAATCTCACCTGCCACTAAATAGAGAAGTGGGTCATATCCTAGTGTGACTGATTAATAAGCTTCAGCTTTAACTTTTAGGTTTGGTTAATTATTTACTAATAAAATTTCTAATTATGTTATTTACCAATGTTGTGCATAAACCAAGTCTTAAAACTACTGTGAAGCCCGTAAAATGTAAATATATGAAGCAAAGAGGGCAGCTCACATACTTGTAATAAATAATGCACATCTAAGGAATATGCTTATTTTTTGTTTCAATATTTTGTCAGATAAAATATCCATTGAGAGGAATCCTAAAATTACAGTAGAACTGGAATGTAGGTTCTCATATACGTTTCCTCAATATTTACTACTTTTTCCCCTCTTATGGATCATAAAGCAGCAAGAAAGAATTAAAATCTTGCATGAGAATCTTGTGTGAACTAATACCGTTGACTCGGTAATGATTCTGCTGCACCACATTATATGAGTTGGCCCCATTTCATTACTCTTCCTTAAAATGTGCCACCATCTTACATAAAATCAGCCCATAACTCCTTTAAATTTAGCTCATCATCCAGAATTAATGTTTTTTTAATTAATAATAGAATCTGGTGAATTGGAAGGGATCCACAAGGATCACTGAGTCCAACTCCTGGCCCTGCACAGGACACCCCAGGAATCACACCATGTGCCTGAGAGCATTGTCCAAAACTGCTTGAACTCTGTCAGGGCTTGGTGCTGTGACCACTTTCCTGAGGAGTCTGTTCCAGTGCCCAGAAACCCTCTGGGTGAAAAACTTTTTCCTGACATCTAACCTAAACCTCCTCCAACCCAGTTTCATGCTGTTTCCTCGAGTCCTGTCACTGGTAACGAGAGTGAAGGGATTGGTACCTGCCCCTCTGCTTCCCCTTCTGAGGATGTTGAAGACCACAATGAAGTCTCTCCTCAGTCTCCTCTTCTCCAAGCTGAACAGACCGAGTGGCCTCAGCCACTCCTTGTACAGCTTCCCCTCCAAGCTCCTCACCATCCTCATTTGCCTCCTCCCTAATTGCTTAATGTCATTTTTGTATTGTGGCACCCAAAACTGCACACAGGACTCAAGGTGAGGCCACACCAGTGCAGAGCAGAACAGAGAGGGACCAGTATTAGGTAGTTCTGTTCTCAGAAATGGTTCCCAATAATCATTGCTATAATACCAGTGGAACAAGAACTGTGCTTGAGTTGGGAAAAGTTGTACAGACAGTAATAATTCACCTACAGAGGTACCCAAAACAAAGAAACAAAGAAACAAAGAAACAAACACCTCAAACAAAATGAAACAAAATTCTAAGAAACCCATTGTCAACAGACATAGTCTGGTTTGAATGAAAGTTCAACCATCAAATTTGCTGCTCTTCCATTTAATATTTTCCCTCAGGAATAATGAGCAAATTGTTGTCTTAACTCCAGTATAAACTCATATAAATTTTTTTATCAAAGTAACATACGTAATAAGCTATATGTCCTGACTATGTTACTTATCAAGGATGACTGTGTGTGTTACAGCCAAGTGAACGTGACAGATGAATATTGGGAAGACCCACTTTAAGAGTTATCAGTCACTGTGATTTCTAGAGTGCAAGAGGGAAGGACTGGCAGCGCTTGCAGTGCTTTGCTGGTGCAGGGGCATGACTGGACCTTTGCAGCCTTCCCAAAAAACACTCAGGTAGTCCACTATGCTTTGGTGAGGAGGACAACACTGAGTTTATGATAATAGCAAACTCCTCCTTTTCTAATCTCCATTAGCCAGTTTTCCACATAAATGTATTTCAAAATGCTTAAGAATATGTATGTGAACCAAATTTTCTCTTTTTATCTGTGTTTTGATAACACAATTATCAGCCACCTCTATGGTGCATTTGAACTGGCATTTTAAGGAGATTCTAATGAGATGCAATAAAGCTCAGATGCTGCCGATGATAAACATAACTGAGCCATTATTTTCATTCTCCTCATCTACC
This sequence comes from Dicrurus megarhynchus, assembly GCA_013399195.1. NCBI lineage: Eukaryota > Metazoa > Chordata > Aves > Passeriformes > Dicruridae > Dicrurus > Dicrurus megarhynchus. The sequence continues at coordinate 68,639 of VXAD01008438.1, forward strand.
ATTCACTACGTATCATGTGGTACAAAGATGGCACAGCGTTGCACACATAAGTGAACTACTTGAGATCAAATTAATTCTCAGAACAAACACACATACAATTAGAACAAATATGCTGATTGTTTGAAGAACATCTGGAAAAAAAAACATAACTCTAGGCAATTATATATTTCAAATACTCAGGGCAGAGGAAATACAAAACATAAACACTAAGACCAGCATTGCTGTTGACTTGAAATATCTTCAACCCAGACTGGTGGCTTATGGCACTGAATATAAATAGAGACACTATATTAGAGTTACTATCATTAACTTTGTATTTCATAAGGAAATTGCTGTTTAGACCTTATAATTAAGATAATGACCTTCCTATTTTAGAAACAGGATGAAGAGGGAAGAATGATAGCATTTCTAAATACACTAGTGAACATAAAATTTTTTTGTCACAAATAAATATAATTGAACTAAACCCAACAAATTTCTAGTCTTACTGCTTAATCTGTATCTTGTCCAACTATGAAACTGGTCCAAATTCGATAATCTCATTAAATTTGTTTCTCTACGAGTAGAGAATCCAAACTTAATTCTAGCTGCATCACTCATCACAGCACATTTCCTGAAGAGCGATACCAGAAGAGTATCTTCTAAATAGGTATTTTTTAACAGAAGGACAGAAATGTGAATCAAAAAACCTTAAGACAGGTTAAGGGGGAAAAAAAGTGATTCAACTTTTATTTTAGAACGAAAGAGACTAAAAGCTCCAAAATAAAGACTGCAACTAAAGATGTAAAGAGCTAGATATTCTTCACAGTGATGTATTTCAACTACTCTCCTATTACATAATTTTATTCACTAAAGGAAAGCAAATTAGTGCTCTATCTGATGTTCGCGTGCACCTCTAAAATGGGATCCATGCAGCACTATCATTCACATTTTTGTAAGGGTTCCAATGTCTTGCTCTTCTCACTTTATCATCTTCACGTAGGATTTTTTTATGTGTATTTTAGTGGATAATGTTAATAACGTAGGCTTCTAATATACTATAAAATTCAAGTTCTGAAAACATATTGAAGAGCTTCAAATGTACTATGAAAGAGGTTATCTGTCCACTTTTTCTACTTCCCAAGTAATAGGGCTTCAACTATGTCACACACTATAGCATATCCTGTTTTGGGGAAGCATTTCTTGGTATTTCACTTTGTACCTCCTATTTCTGCAGTGTGTCTCAGTAGTTAGTGAGAACTTTATCATTTCCTTAGTCCTGCATGTCACAGTCTTTTGTTCAAATTACTGCTTATTAACAGACTGTTATTCAAATATAAATGCCTAAAATCACTTATTTATATTATTTATATAACTTCTGCTTAAGGCACTGGAAACACATAGTAGGTACAGCTCTAATGAGACATGATACAACAGGTCCACTCATTCATTAGGATCAATGAAAGCCAATTTTAAAATTCTCTGAAGTCTCCCAGCATGCAACAGAAGCAAAATTCCACCACATGTGATGAAGATGGCTTCTGGAGAAGATTAAAAAATAATCTCCTCAGACATGTTCTGATGTAACTCATGCTTTAATATACATATATGTTTAGGTGTAGTAATCAGAGTATAAGCACACTGTGCACTAAGTTTATGAATATTTAATGATATCTTTCATATCAGTATTTCAGGATTAGTTAAATTTTCCAAACACAGGCATTATCACCATTTGAGCTGCTAAAGCACCTGTTCCTATAGGGGCACAATCACACACTGAACTTTTGGTTTTTTGGTGCCTCCCTCCCCTTTGCAGAGGTTGACAGTCAAGGGTGCCCTGAACAACACACATCAGTAGCTGAATGGAGTCTCTAGTGGTCAATGCACCTAAACACCGGTGAAGAGGGCACTGAAGAAGACAGAGCCTGGCTCATCTCTGTGGTGCCTAGTGACAGGCCAGCAGACAATGGGCACAAATTAAATTCAATAAAATATATTTAAACCTAAGAAATACAAAAAAAGGTTCACTGTGGAGTTTATTAAACACTGTTACAGATTCTGGAAATATCAATATCCTTGGAGATATTCAGAGCCTGAGTAGCCACAGCCCTAGGCAAACCTGCCTTAGTTGACCTGGCTCTACACTTTCTGCTACACTTTTTTCTCCTCCTTACCCTTTCTATGTTTTATTGTGACTCAAAAGATTTGGGCACCAGCAAATGTAAATAAAAAAAAAATAGGGAGAGTATTCCTTGCATGATAACAACTCCTGAAGCAGTAGGTTGACATTAGCCACTGTAGCTACATTACTAAAGAAGGACCTGGTCAAACTAGTGAAACAATGTTTTAGCACTTCTCCTACACAAAATTTTCCAGCACTGCTACCACATAATATTCTTCAGATTGAAGAGCTTTAAATTTAGGCCTTGATGACATAATTATTTGAAAAAATATGACAAATGCTTGTCAGTTAATATTTGCCTTTAATCTTTCTTTTCTCCTTAATACAAGAAATGAAATATCATTGCTTTGAACCTGAGTTATTAAGAAGGCTATTGCTCAAAGAAAGGTAGAATTTTCTTCCTGAAGACCTTTTTAATTTTCATTATTTTTTAGGATTCAATAACTTGTCCCTAATAACAGGGCATGCCACCTCTTCTCAGCACTGCTTTGAAAATTGGCTAATATTTAAAATGTGGATCATTGAAAAACAGCAATGTATCATGTCAAAATGACGTGTCTGTTGAATGCTGCTGGGATGAGTGCTAGGTCATGTTTTAATTAAATTCCTCATTAATGATCTGAAAAAATGTATAAGGACCATGCTAATGAGAGTCCCATATCCAAACTGGAAGGTGCCTTACAGACCAAACAACGCAGAAAAGTTTGGAATGTCAGGAAAGAAAATATGTTGATTTGGAATAGTTTTCACTATCTGGCAGATTTTTAAAAAATCAAGTACAGAAATGAAATTTTAATTCAGTGGGGTTTTTGTTTTGAACCAATGTGAAAATGACCAAGAAAAAATGATAACTGAGGGATAGGTAATTGAGATGTAAGAAGAGGATAAAAAAGTATCCTAGATTTCGACTGGCATTACTGAACAAAGAAAGTTTACACCAGTTCAAGAAGAATTCTATTATAGGTTTTCAACATCCTTTTTCACCTTACAGGAGAAACATCAGATATTTTAGGAAATAATTCTTTGTCAAAATATGTTTGAATGCCGTAATGAGAAAAATGATAAGGGAATAGCAAGAAAATATTTTCAAGGGTTGGGTGAAAAACTTGTTTCTCTCATGCAACTGTATCTAAGTAAATGTTTTCACCAAAACCAAAATATTTTTAACTTTGTGATAGTAAACAGACCCTTCATGTTTCTTTATTATCGTATCACTATATTACCCATAATATTACCCTAAAATTTGTGTTGAATTTCAGCTCTATTGAAGCTGAGGGTAAAGCTTGGTGGCCCCTTGATTTTTAAAACTTTCTGAAAGTGACAGTTTAGATGAAATGAAAAATTTGGCACTAGAAGTAATAAAAGCTACCAGTTTTTTTCCAGAGATACTGAGCAATTATCTTTTAATTTAATTCAATTCACTTTAAGAATTTTCCAACAATAAATAACATTTGAAAAAATCTAAAGTCCACGAGAGTTTCATTAGTGTTTGCAATAAAATTAACTGTTATACCTAATACAAGAAAATACATTACAAAGTGCATGAAAGCAATATGAACTGTATTGATTTATTAAATGCATGTTTTCTTTTGCTATTGGTGTACACAGATGATGAAAATGAATTTTCAATTTTGTTGTCTGTTACAGTTTAAGCAATCTTGTTCATGTTACAAGAATGTGGTTTGTGCTTAATTTACCTTAAGCCAAGGTTAAATTTCTATAACCTTTGCAGTTCTGTTAACACTTTTTCCTACTCAGGAGTCTTAATGAATTACTCTTTCTACCACTAAATTACATAGATCTGCATTTAATTATGAGAGCACTTACTAAATGAAATAGAGGATAAATGAACTCTCAGTTAACCTTAGCACCACTTGAAAACCATAGATGTTAAAGATGAACAATAAGTGTTCAAAGCTTAAACCTTTTTCCTCTGGAACTGCTAGAGTCGCTCTATCTAGAAGAAACACAACGACACTGTTAGGATTTGGCAGACTATGCAACTATGACCAGGTTATTTCTTGTTCCATAGATCACTGATCATGTAATGTAACAAAATGTAAATTATACAGGCAATTGAAAAGTATCACATCAGAGAATTTTCAGATCACCTGAGGAAGACCTTGTGGAAGGATAATTTTAATTTTCTCCATGAAATGGAAGCCTGGACATTATATGTTAATTAGAAAACTCTACTGCAAGAGAATACCACAGAATTTTTAAAAAGTGATTTCACTAAGCTGATTTAACATTCAGAGGTTGTACTTAGTACACATGCATTTTCTCTTTTTCTTGCCTTAGCAGTAAATATAGCAAAAGACAGAATTTAAGAAATGCAAAATACCTCAGATCAGACAGAATGAAACAATGCTGCTGAATACAAGGGCTTTAATTAATTTTATTTTTTTATCTTCTTTAAGGTATTTATTTAACTCTGTATCATTTTCTGATTGCAATTTATAGACATTCCAGTCTTGAAGCAAAAAAAAAAAAAAAAAGCAAAGACCAAAACAGTCACTCCTGACTTATTACACAAAGAAAAAGTCAGATCTCATTGAAAGGAACATCACACTCACTGTCAAATTCTAAATCAAATGACCTTATAAAGAAAAACTTCCTGAAATACACAAATATTAGCAAAATGTTTCAGTGCAATATATCTGCTGTATTTCTCAAGTAGAAGCTATTTATACACATAACATTCCATACACTTCTAATTTAATATAAACAAATATATTGCAACAAATTTCCTTCAAATTCTGATCCCTTCTAAACCAAATACCATTCTGCAATTTGAAGAGTGAGGAAATGGGATTAGGAAGGACTTTGTGTTGTGCCTGGAATACTACCAAGCTGCAAGTTCCCAAACTAAAGGAAAAAAAAACAAAACAATAAAAGCAAAAGGAGATGTAAATGGCCCTCTTTTCTCAACCATCACTTTACTGGAAAGAAACTTACCTATAATATATCATCACTTTAAAAGTGTTAGTTCAATGTTACTTGGAAACAGTAGTTAATACATTACTGAAAGATTTCTGGGAGGGATGGGTTTTTCCCCCTTCACATGCTTTAACTACAATGTCAATTATAAATCGTTAAAAACATAAACTTGCTTGGTTACAGAAAGGTATGTTTCAACAGCAAAGTAATGTACATATACAGTCTTGAGTGGGTACTTGCTTGAAAATGTTTACATTCTACCCTCATCTGCACCAGTGACCTTCAGTTTCTTGAGTAAATCCTGTATGTCTATTTTTAAAACCTCTAGTAATGTGTTGTTATTATTTGTGCTTTTTGCTTTATAAACTCACTCCTTTATTACCTTTGAAAATTAAGACTAGTCAGTCTCCCCAAAAACAGTCACTCAACCTTTCCCCCAGAACAGTCACAATTGTAAGATGATGTATAAATCATCTTGAACTATAAATAAAATACATGTGCTTTACCCATTGGTAAGTTGCATTAATTTTATTTTTTAATTTACTGTAAACATTCAGAGTAAAAAATAATTTTGCATCCCATTAGGAAAGATCCCAAGAATGATTATGTATTGTGAAACTTAGCAATTCAGATTTACACTACAGGATCATATCAGCTGTCGATGTTCAGCATAAATCTTTTTAATAAGGATTATACATGTCTATCAATGGCAGAACAGGATATTAAACCCTTTAGGCATTATGCATTTCTTTTTCAAATTTGGATGATGTATAAGCCTGCTTTTGAAAAAAATTACTTTTGTATATCCACTTGCTTATATTGAAACATGAGGTCCAGTTGAATTCAGTGGCACTAAAAAGAGGGGCTAAAATTTATGCAGTTGTCTTCTACTTTCCAGGTATCAATAATTATTTCACTGGTGCAATATATTGCAGGGATGCACAAAGTCTCTTAATTCCTTGAGGAATTTTAGGATCTAAATCATGAAGAACTAAAATCCTCCACATATTCTGAAGAAGTTTGACATGAATGAAAATAAAAAGCTCCTCACTGCAGCTATGCACACAAAGTATAAAGCAAACTGTTTATGATTTAATTAAATGACAAAAAGTTATTAAAATATTTGGTGAAAATTTTAGCATGTAATTTTTTCAACTTAAAACTCTTCATTTCATCAAGGAGAGATGAATTTACCTATGGGCAATACAGAAACTTAATAGAAGCAAAGCCTGAAGGGTCATATAGTTATCTCCAGACAAACCCTTAAAAGAAAAAAAAAAATAGAAAAAAACAATATGAAGAAATGGTCACAACCATTGCAAAATTGTCCGTCAGTCAAGGAGAGTCTAGAAGAACTAAGAATTTCTAAGAAACTAAAACTCTGTGCTGAGACTTGATCTTTAGAGAGCTGTATTGATACTGCCCAAAGTCAGCAATGATGAAAAAACATTGGGATCCCTTTAAAAAAACATTGGAAACTGCTGTAAAAAGTGGCTTAAAAAGTGACAAGCATGTACAGACAGAGGCACACCTGTATGAGACTGCAGCAAACCTAAAAGTAACTGACCGCCTAATTTATTTCTGAAATGTTGGTACAAGTTGTCCTGAATAAAAGGTTCGAAACAGAAGAGTAAAAGCTTATGTGAGCAGACCAGCAGATATTTACTTGTAGTTGTTAAAGATCAATGATTTTTCTCTGAGCTGATACATGTGCTTCATGAGCGGAGGAAGGTGAGAGAGTGAGAAATCTCCTGTCCCTATGTTTTTAAAAATTGAGGTAAAACCTGAAAATTTTTTTCATTTGTTTTGTTTTGTATTTGGGGATGGTGAGGTGGTTTTGTTCTTGGTAGTTTTTGTTGTTGTTTTGTTTGTTTGTTTTGGTTGGTTTGTTTGTTTTGTTTTGTTTTTTAAAGTGATCCTGCATACTGCTGAAAGCCACAAGAATAGAACTAATGATGACACCTATTGAGCTCTCCATGTGAATATGTCTTCACAGACAGCATAAAATAGAAATGTCCAAATATTTATATTCATCTCATTAGACTGTATGAAGTATCAATTTTATCTCTCTTTTATCCATTCAAACTACTGTATGGCTGGAAATTTTGGGCAGCAGCTGTGTTCTCACTCACAACTCAATTTCTGCTCACAATTTTAACTCTGGAAGCAAATGAGATAAACCCCCTGGCTAATGACTAGTAACATGACCTGTCAAGGGCTGTTATTATCCACTACATTTTTTAAAAATTATAACAGTGAATTCTAGAGACATATATTGCACAGAAACACAAGCAATTTTAGAAGAGACTATTTTTTGAGATATGGGTGTTTACTTAAGTTAATTTCTGCTTTCTCTCCCTCTACTTGATGAAAATGGCAACTCATGAGATTTGATGCATTCACATCTACTACTGAGCCACAGTATAACAAAGAATTCAGTCTTATTTTAGAGTTGAGCACAAAAGAAGGCACTTTGGAAAAAATTATTCTGATGACTCTAGCCTTAACAACCAAACGGATGTACATACTTGTTTCAAATCTCTGAGATATGCATCGTATCTAATTTCTGCTTCTTCCCCTGTCAAATCAGGTGCCAGTAAGCCATTCATCTTTTCATTACAGCTTCTGTATAGCTTTGGATTAGAGCTTTCAGACTCGGATTAAGCCTATTCTTAGTGCTTCTAAATCAGTGTATTTGATTTTCTTTTTGTCAGGAGCAATACTGTAGCAGAATTTCATAGGGCATCCCTACTATTTCCTACATCAAACATGACACTAAGATCTCTCAACAGAAACAACTTCAAAACTAATGCAAGCATTAAATTGACACTGCATTTCATGACACTCCAAAGTTATAAATAGCAAATAGGAGATGAAAGCCTGTATGTATGAAACAGAATCAAAATTATATTTGCACAATGTTTCATAATTTATTTGAGAGCATATAAATATATAATAGTCAATTTTTACTTTTTGCAGATGTATGTCTGAGGACTCTCTCAGGATATCAATAAGATAAGCAAATTTTTATATGTGACACACATGAACTAAGTTCCTACTCACAATTGTAATAGAAATCTCTGAGACTCAACTCATGCATAAGTCTCATGTATCACAAAATTTTACAAATTTATTTTCTTCTACTCTCACAGTCAGGCATTTATTTTCATGCTGCAGCTTGCTGCCATGGTTAGGTGTGAGTTCTTATAGCCTGGCCTAACCTTATTTCTTGTAGTCCTCTCAAGAGTAAAGGTAATCTTATATCAGCCAGCAGTCTCTCTCTAGCACAAATGTATCTTAAGACACAATGTTAAGAAAAATATACTTTCTTGTGTTTTCATTCTTAACAACAAAATTCCTAATATGTCAAAACTAATGTTTTAAATATTTAATCCTATAAAGTTATATCAACGTTGAGCAAATACTATCTCCAAAAAGTAAAATAAAATTTAAAAAAGAGGCTCCCTAGCAACAAAATAATAAAAAGTGCTAATGATTGCACCATCTCTTTCAGCTGCAACATACAGCACCTCAATCATAATTCATTTTATAAAGATGAGTGAAAAGTTCTTGCTGTGTTTTACAGTTTTACACAGAGACATCCTTGTATGTCCAGTTTGAAACACAGGAAATATTTTTAAATTAAGGACCATTCTAAGCTGTGTCCTTTGCTGCATTTATGAGCTTTCTCTATTTAGATATGTATAAGGCAACCATCTCATTTTTTCTATCTGATGATCTCTTTGAATCACAAGCTCTTTGGATACTCACTGCTCTCATGTCAAGATCTCTGTGCATCTGACCATGCATTATAAAATCTATCTTCTTGCTTAATCTCAAAGTGTCTTGCTAGTATTTTCACTTGGTTTTTCCTGCCTAAAAATTTTAAATGCACCATCATTTTACTCGCAATGGGTCTTGTTCCAGACTAGTTCTAAAATTGTTTCTTTAAATTAGACTCCTTCACACACGTGGACTGCGAGCATGTCTGTGCAGTTTCCTCATGTGCTCTGTGTTCTTCCTTCCTATTAGTCTCCACTTGGACTAATATGTGGATGTATTGGTGAATAATTCAGACAGAGTCAAGTCTACAGCTGGTTTAATTAGTTACTTTTCCCAGTCCAGGAAGCAGAATTTTCTGTGTCAACATCTTAATCTCTATTAGGTAATGAAGCAGAGGGTGATGTCACCTACGAAGCTAAGTGCTGATATCAATCAGTCCTGTGACCTAATTACAGACCTATTAAAACTGACATAGAATACAGAACACAGAGAGATGCTCTGTGTATAGTATATATTTCCATTCTGGTTTTCCCTCTTTTGCCTCAAGTTAATTGTGTGCTATCTATAGATGGCTGGAACAAGAGCAGGGACTGATCAGCTTCAGCATTCAAAAATTGATCCATTAAAAATAAATAGAAAAAATTCCCTGGAGCGTGGGCCAAATCTGGACACTGTGATCTTAGGGTATTAGGAAAAAATAAACCTAGCCCATATTCCTTTTCAGGCAACCTTACAAGTTAATTTAAACACTAGCTTGCTTGAACTTGAATGTCTTTTAGAATTAAACTCACTTCACTGTAAGAAACAGAAGGGCCAACTGCTCTTTCTATTGGAAGAGATATATTTTCTTAATCCATATTTTGAAACAGCTATACTTCACTATTTAGCTGTAGTGTAATTCATATTGCTAGCAAACCCATAAAACAGAGAAATAGTAAAATTTTGGGTAAAAACTGACAATTTTGGATTTGTACTTCCTAGAATTCAAGTGCTGTTAGTGGCATTTGCTAAGCAGCTCCCATATGTTCTGAAAGACAAAAAAACCATATCTGTAGTTTTTTTCACTTCCTGCAATTTCACTGGAGCAGCTAAAAACAAATAACTACTTTGAGTTATATAGGTCAAGTGGAAACTGGTAATAGAAGTCTGAATTTCTGTGTCTTTTTGGATCTGTTTAAATAAATTTTAAAGAAATTAAATTATTAAAAAAAAAAATAGTTTGTTAATAAATTCTTAAAACCGAAGACTGTGAAAGCACAGACAGCAGATTAGCAGGTGCCAGAAGTAGCCAATTGGAATCAAACTCCTGTATACAAACTGACCCCTGCTGATCAGGTCACACCTAAGGCATGCTTTGCAGGTGAGAAACAAGCCTGCCTTTCACTCTCAAGCTGCTTCCAGGGGTGCAGCTTCTGCAGTGGAGCCCAGCCAAAGCGGTGCCCCATTGCCAAGTGCCAGGATGGGACCCTGGATCACCACCGGCTGCCCTTGGCAGCTGCTTCAGCCCCAGTGTGGTGAGGCTGCACCCTGCTGCCTCTGCATGAAGATACACCTCCTCTACGCAGGAAGGCTGGCATCCTGGCCATTTCAGGTTGGAATCTTATGTTACTTCCCTCAGCTGAAGTGATGAATACAATTAATTCTTCCTCTTCTTCCTAGTTCCTCACGCTGTTATATTTCACATGCGATCCTCACCTGTACTTCTGCTGCTTTAGTCCTAGAAAGTGGAAGTACCTGCCACTGAATTTACAAAGGACAGCAATCTGATGAGTATTCAACGATTTTCTTTATGACTCCAAGAAGGAACACATAGGCTACTTGAAGCTGAGATTGATTTCACAAAATACCTAGGTGTTGTACTTTTAAACAAGAATGGTTGCACAAAAGGAAACAGCAGACAGGTTCTAAATAAAACAGCTTCTAGTTCAGACTAGTCATAGTAATGATTGACTTCTCACTGAGTTTTGAAGTAGTGTTTAGAAATCTGTCTTGAAATCCTTCTAAAATATTTGGATGAGATGATTAAATATCTATTATTTTCATGATTTTTCAAGAACACTTGCATATTGTGGTTGTTACACAACCAAATTAATAAAATTTTCTGACCCACATAAACAATCTCAAAAGGTCTCAAAATACTTTTTCTTTTATCAAGACATATAGTGTGATAAACTTCTGATTAATTTCTTTGCCTTTTACAAGAGTATCTAAAATGAAATCAAATCCTTTTAAACCTGAAAATAATACAGATCAGTTTATACTGACTTTGATGCCAAAATTATTTTGAAGAGAGACAGAATTTTTTTGCAACATAATTTCAGTTTTTAAATTACTCTCAGAGTGGAAAACCTTGAAAAGCTCACATATTCAAAATTTAAGTTCACAGTTTTTTGCAAGCTTCAGTCAACTTCTTGCTTTAAAATATTTTTCAACTCCATTTCACAAAACACTCAAAAGGTTCTGTGGTATGTCTGAATTTTCAGGGAAGTAAAATACCAATTAGTCTTGCAGTAGGCTAAAATCCAATGTTGACTCAGAGTACATTACTTTAGGCAATTAATTTCTTGGTTTGTATCTTGAAAAGGCCAGCATCTAGAAACACTTGCAAGAAGGCTGAGTTCCTTTAGCCCCATCATAAATACACATCTGTGACAAGGTAGCTCTGAAACTTTCATTTGCATTTATCAAGTTGGGCTTTCACACAGACATGAAAATGTAGGCTTCTCCATATATTTTCATGTAGTAATTTTGAAAGGTAAGAACATCAAAAGAATACAGTATGCATTAGGTACCTTAGCAAGATTGTACACGTGTTTATAAGCTTATAAAAAAGCAAAATATGCATAAGAGCACTGGGAAGATCAGGTAACTTCATTCTAAATCAGAGAAGCAAAATAAGATATCTGGGTTTGGTACAGACAAATCTAAGTTGGACTATTAGGCATGAAGCAGCCTAACATATATACATAAGCTACAAACAAAAGTTTCACTCATCTGGTACACAGCCTCTGTGGCATTTGCAAGTTTCCATTTACTTATTTCATTAAGGTTTATTACGTCAGTAAGGCAGACTCTTTCAAAAGCACAAGCATGAACTTTGTTGGTAGTTCCTTGCACTGCTGGCTCAAGAAGGCCTGCATCACTAGGAGGAGATTTTAAAGTACAGGTTCAGATAACCATAAACTCATTTTTTAAACTCCAATATGAAGTCTCAGAGAAAGATTATATATATATATATACACATATATATATATATATATATTTTTTTTTTTTTTTTACCAATTATTTGCTACAAAAACTACCTCTCCCTTATTCTGATTATTATACAACATAAAGTCTTTCACATGGGAAAGTTGGAAAGTTAGAGTCTTCTCTGCCACCAAGGACTATGTTTACTATGGAAACTACCATAATCAAGTCATTTGAAGTCACTTTGGTAACCTGACTATAACACCATTCTTTAAAGTATTAGAAATGTTGAACTGCAGATTAAATAATCCACTTGAAATTCATTTGAAATCAGATGGTAACCTGTCCATCACATAACCATCTAAAATGACAGAAATACTAAACTGAGTAAGATTAAATAATCTGGTAGATGGAATGAGAAAGGACAGACATTTTTTGCTTCTTTTGTTTTTCCTCATAGTATGTGATTTTTTGTCCACTCTTTTACAATTATTTCTCTGTTACTGAGAGAAAGTGAAGATTTTATAAAGGGTTAAAAATTATATAAAAACAGACACTGCATGGGAACATCAAGGGATCAGACTAGACAAAAATATATCAACATCACAAATACATTTGAAGCTAAAGCATACTGATTAAAATTATTAAATATTTTACTTGGTGTCTTGTTTCAGCAAGAACCAGTAAAGTGAGATCTATTTTTTTTACACATTTTTCTCATGAGTCAAAACAAAAATGTTGCCTTACAACGCTTCTGAAAGCTACATGTATTTAACATGGATAGGACGAGCTTTTATCCTTAGACTACGAATCAAATACAATCTGCAAGACAAATTGTGCCCTGAGGAACAAGTATGTATCTCAATGGGAGTCAGGAAAAGGCCAAGGAGATTTTTCATTTATACAAAAACATATTTCCCAGATGTCACTGGCAGATGTGTAGAGTCTCATCCAAAGTCCAACAACAGTTTTAAATTCCTTTCTCCAATACAAAATTTAGGTATGCTGACAGATAAGAGAATAATAGGCTAAATATGTGAATATTTCTCTCTTGTCATATATTACTGTACTTTAAATATTATTTCTCCAGGGAAAAAGACTGACAATAAAAGAGAGGTTTGTGGTTACAAATGCTAGGAAGCAAAAAATTATTCTGAAGATATTCACTGTGAATGATATTATACAAAGATAGTGTACAGAACTCAAATTCTCAATTCCAAAGGCTTCAAACCTGTTATTGAACATCTAAACATCTAAAGCAAAGAAAAAGAAAAGAATCCTAGAGGCCAACAGTCTTTAGCAGGTATGTGGTTTTTAAAGAGAGCTGAAATAAAAATAGTCTTTGGGGGAGGAGGAAACTGAGTTTGTGGTTTTTGGTTTTTTTAGTAGAAAATTATTTTTGGACAAAATCCGTACATCACACTATAGGCTTGCAGTACCTAACAATCATGAGATGTTTGTGTCACTAGCCAAACTTCTACATGCTCCTTCTACCAGGTCAAATGTGAACAAAATTACACAGATCTGAGGGGAATGTAGAAGAGACAACAGTCTATGCTGGTGAAATATACCTCTTCAAAAAGGAAACTTCAGGTGAGGATTGAAGTAGTAAAAGAGAGAGGAATTTTGGTTTTACTGTTGTGAGAAAATACCTCATCTAAGACAAAAAAAAAAAATTATCCTTTGGCACTTTGAAATTTTTTGTAGCCTAGGAAAAATAAATCTCAGCTTATTTTCAAACTGAAAGCATAAGGCTAGATCCAATTGAATGAAAGAGAAAAATAGGATTGGAAGGTGTTCCAGGAAAGTTAAACTACACAAATATATTTCCCAAATGTAATAGAAATAATACTTTCCAGGCCCTAGCACTTTTTGAATGTATGAAGACCATAATTTCCTCTGTTTAAGCTCCTGAACATGCTAAGTGATAACTAGACCTAAAATGAAATTAGCATCAGCTCCATTTCCTTAGCTCCCTGCAAGCTTTGCTGGTACATTTACAAAAGTAGAATCCAATTTACTGAGTTCAAACGTTTTGGAACTGGAAACAGTGTTAAATAGGCTATTTTTAGACTTGTGAAAAAGCAGTGATGAATTTCCTTAGTTTATCTTCCATTTCTACCTACTGATGACTTTCTATTGTCCCATTTATGGAGCTACTCATAATTTATTTCTATGCTCTTTAACATCTATCTGATGGAAATATTTATTGTACCTATTTAAAACATAGTAATATGTGTTGCACATAAAATTTTTACAGCTTTTTCCTGAAAATTCTTATTCGGAAATTTTTCTCAGTACCTACAGCACATAAAGAAAGCAGTAATTGTTAAGTCAGAAAGAACATAGAACCCTGCTGGTTTTTTTTTTTTTTTTTTACTTTGCAGGTGGCTATATCTAAATTTCTAGACAGAAGGACAGTGTCAGATAAAATAGAAACACATTTACACCTAATTCCCCATACTTATCAAAAAAAAATAAAGATAAATATATTTTGGCGTTTCCTTTCAAATGAACTGCATCTGAAGATGTGAAATAGTCACTAATGTCCAAAAGCACTCACCATTACTCTCACACATAGTGGCAAGATTAATAAATAATTAACAACATTTCCAAAACAAACATACCTCAAAGATACTGGTGTCTTAATTCTTCTGGAGAATTACTACCTCAGCTGCCTTTTTGTCTCCTGGTCTTGAAGCTGTTTTGTAGCCTAGGAAAAATAAATCTCATCTTATTTTCAAACTGAAAGCATAAGGCTAGATCCAAGGAAAAAAAAAAACCAACACTTAATAGCATTGTAGTTAATTCCGCTGTAATCCTACCTCATTATCTTAAGCAAATAAATCTCTAAAAAGGATTACCTTTTTGAAAGCAAATTAGAAAACTGAATGTCATCTGTGCAGGGAGACATCCTTTTAAAATGCAATCAGCAAGGAAGCTCATAAATAGGGCACTATATAAAAATATCCTATCAGGCAATCCTTAGCAGATTTTCAACAGATGTGTATGCAACTATGATTTCACAAATTCCTAAAATAAAATGTGTCAACATCGTTTACCACAAACTTTTCAGGAGTCTAAAAAAATTTACTCATTTAGATTCTAGAGAAAGAACAATATCATAAAGAATTATTCTTTATGTATCTTCAACTGCAAGTGCTCCTGCCACGCCACCCATGTCAAGAATAGTAAGTGCAAGGACTGGGGGACTGAAAACCCTAACCCACAGTAGGAGAGGGTCAGGTCTGAGACCAAGGACCTTCAATGTTCACAAGTCCATGGGACCCAATGAGATTAATTTGCAGGTCCTGAGAGAGCTGGCAAACAAAGTTGCTAAGCCATTATCCATAATTTTTGAAAATTCATGGCAGTCAGATTTGTGCTTACAGCCCAGAAAGCCAATAGAATCCTGGGCTGCATCAAAAGGAGTGTGGCCAGTAGATTGAAGGAGGTGATTCTCACCCCCTCTGCTGTTGTGAGACCCCACCTGGAGAACTGCATACAGTTCTGGTGTTCCCAATTTATGAAGGATATGGAATTGTTGGATCAAGTCTAGAAGAGGGCCACCAAGTTAATAAAAGGACTGGAGTACCTCCCCTGTGAAGACAGGGTGAGAAAGTTGGGGCTGTTCAGCCTGGAGAAAAGAAGATTACGTAGAAACCGCACAGGAGCTTTCCAGTATCTTTCCCTACAGGGAAGCTGGAGAGGGACTCTTTGTCAGGAACTGTAGTGATGGGACAAGGGGTAATGGGTACAAACTAAAAGAAGTGAAATTTAGGTTAGATATTAGGAAGAAGTTCTTTACTGTGAGAGTGGTGAGACACTGGAACAGGTTGCCCAGGGAGGTTGTGGGTGCTCCAACACTGGCAATGTTCAAAGTTTGGTTGGAAAAGGCCTTGAGCAGCCTGGTGTAGTGGGAGTTGTTGGGACTTGATGATGTTTAAGGTCCCTTCCCACTCTTTAACATTGTATGATTCTATGAAAAACATAGCAAGAGTAGCTATTTAATTGTCATGCCTCCCACTCCTGCATACGATTATAATTTTTGTTTTACTGAGGAGAATTTTAAAAAACCCAAAAAACAGGTAAGGTTGTTATGTTTTTACTTTATTTCAATAACCATGTAAAATTCAGGAGGCATAGACCCTAGGTGAATCTTAACACTTATTATACATTTTTAGTAATGCACATGGAGTATATAAGCAGTGAAGAAGCAGCAGACACTACCAAGAGAAATCAAACTACTGAAGTCACTGTCATTGTTAGAATGCTTTATGTTTTCTCAGAAAAAGTTTACCAATTTTAAGCACTTTTTTATACATTTAGGTTAGAAATAGAAACCATGGGTTATCACACTCTTGAGAAAAAAAAATCAATACTATTACAAAAATATTTTTTTCATTAAGAAGAAACCAGTCTGTGATTCTGTGACAACTTTATTAACTCAAAAGAAAACAACAGACCTTAATTAAAAACAAATTGTCATTTGCATTTTTAGCTTCATTTTCATTGAGCTTCTCAGTTTCACTTTAAAATACTCCTTATCTTAATCATCCTGCAAGTTACTCCTTTCTTCAAATTATTTCATTAATCTGTACCAAGTTATTTTAAATAAAACAAGTTACAAGTTATTTTAAATAAAAACAACACAGAAGACATCTTGCTTGAAGGGAATGTGTATATAACAAATCTAAGTGAAATCAGCTTTGGAAGATGATTGTGATACATGCAGAACAAACTAATGAAGTAGTTAGATGAAAGTAATGAAAGCTACACAAAGCCAAAACAGAAATGAAAAACAACTAAAAAGGGTTCATCAGAGCTTCATTTGTACCCACAAGCCAGCAATGTATTTAGTCAGAAAGAAGTCAGGAAACTAATTTCTGTCAATAGCTGCTTCTAAGTCTTTTACTTCAGTATTTCTCAGAAGCAAAATATATATTCACACACACATGCATTTGAATACATGAAAGCTAATGCATGATACAGAAGGTAAAACAAGGCATCCAACATTCACAATAATATCCAAGAAATGGCATATGTTATGTTATCATTCAAGATTCTCTAAGAGCTAGGGAACTGTGTACTTCTGATTCACAAAATTAAAATAATCACACTTCTACCATTAAAACAAATATTGATTTATAACTATCTTTATGGCAGAGTGGCCATGACTTGAAGGTTTTGTATTACTTTTTCAAATGGCAATACAATGGAATCTCATGTGATTTTTCTTATTTATCCTTTTGATAACAATTTTCGAGACTTGCAAGTTTCAAGATTAACTGATGTCTCTTCATCCAAAGCCTATTTTCATCTGAGTGCTAGAACATTTTCATGGTGCATTGAAAACAGGATAATGGAGTGACAGTGGTAAAAATAACTCTTGCTTGAAGGAACTATCTTTTAATCAATATTTAGGTGAAAAGTGGTAACAAAATAGATCTCTTCACACTTACATATTTCCTTTTATCATTTAAATACATTAAGTAAAATGATTCAAAATAGTTTTTTCATGGAACAAGAGCCACATTTAAAAGTAATTTCTAGTCTCATAGAAATCCTTACATCTTTGTATTGTTACATTAGTTGGAATGTTTTAATCAGATTTATTGGTTTTATGATGTCTGCTGAGACTTGACAAAATGCCCAATTCTTTCAATTTGCTAATTTTTTTTTCCCATTTTATTTTCTCCTGACTTTGGTTGGTTTTTGTTTGTCTGTTTGGGTATTTTAAAGGCTCCCACTAAGTCAACATCTTTGTGTTCATGTATTTGTTCAAAACCTTGAAAGCTGATGTTTTCTACTCTACTGTGCTTTCAGACACACAACTTCAGTACCACACGCGTCTGTATTAGTCAAATATTTAAAGAAAAATATAATTATTCTTATTAATATTAGATTGAAAGAAACCCTTGGATTAAATCTAGTCCCTCTTGATATTTGAAGATCCGTATTTACTGTCAGAAAGGTTTTGCCCTTGCAAACTGACAGCTTTCAGTTTCCTTTCTCCAGTCATTTTATTGCAGGAGTGCACAATTCTGTGCAAGGTTAAAATAAAGCATAACTGATCAATTTGTACCCTAACATTCAGAGAACTTGAATTTTAGTGACATCTAGAGCCTTAGCTCCTGTAAGAGAAATTTCCACCAAATATACATACTTTGTAAAATGATTTTTGTTTGTTTGTTTGTTTGTTTGTTTGTTTTTGTTAAAAAACCAAAAAATACAGAACTGGGTGAGTTATGTTGTGTTATGAAGTACAGACACATAAGTTCAACTGTCATTGTGGTACTGACTATATTCTTGTAAATCATCATTTACAGGTTTCATAAAAACAAAAATGAAAATACTTCATTTTACAGGTTTTCCAATGTCTTTTGTCATGTGAAATGTCAAGTTCTAAGCTTCTAAATTAGAAACTGTACCATGAGTAAAAACAATCTAACTAAATTAATAATAAATTTATGTCTACAAAGCAAAAAAAGCCCCTCCAAACAACAAAACAGCCAGAAGATAATAATGTTAATCAGACTATGGGAATGTAATTAACTACTTTTTTATTGTCTTGATTTTGTGAGATCTTACTAGCCACTAGCTACTAGCTAATAGTATCATCTACTCTTTCATTAAAGCTCAGCTTGATTAAACATTGTGAATGTGAACTATTAGCTACTACCTGTTTGTGTTGCAGTACACAGATGGAAAGGATCTCCCCAAGCTAACAAAAACTAGAAAAGAGAAGACAGCTTTAAAACCTCAGTTTTGTCTTGGTGCTCCTAAGGAGATCGAAACTCATAAACATCTTGGCATGTCTTTACCTACAGAAAAAAGCAAACTTGCAGACAAAAGAGACAATTACTAAAGTCTTCAGCTTATTTTTCAAGTCTTCAGCCATTGCTTACCTATAATCTAAAATCAATAATCAATTACATGTTCTCAAACAATTCAAGGTACAACTAAAACCACAACAAAATTCACTTTCTGGACGCAAGAAGCTAAATAATTTTGATCCCAAATACTTGGTTCATAACCACCTGGTAAAGGAAAGAGAAGAGCTTCAGCACCAACCCAGAGGAACTGTGTTTGTAAGGTGGCATCGGCATCACTTAGGTGTCTATATAACAAAACAAAACAAAATTAACCAAAAAAGGCAAACATCTTAAAAATAAAACAGTCTGATGTCATTAAAGAGAAGACAAAATAATAAAAAGGAATGAAAATCTCTTCAAATGCCTGTTGATCAATGATATTTGCTAACCAAGACAATGACAGGTAGAGATATTTGGCCTACTTAATCAGTCTAAATGCATTTACAGGATAATCTCCTGATCTACAGCCTATGTTCAAAACAGTTCCCTCACAGATCTATAGAGGATTTTAAGCTGAAGTGATGTGAAATATACACTGGTTGACTATATATATGTTTTTTTCTCAGTTTCTGAAATTATTTTTCCTTAACAGATGTTAAGTAGATAGATTTCTAGTTGAGCTATTTATTAATTCTTTTATTAATGCCAGAGAGAGCAAAGTTCATATTAGAATGTGAAAACAAGGATCAAGGTTCTCCATATCTACGTTTTTACTGCTATCAGCAAAATTTTTCCGTCTCTTATTTTCCTTTATAAGTTGCTTTTCATTAAACACAGACCTGAATTAGACACAAAGGAGTGTGAGGCAACTTAAAATCCTTCAATTTCCAAAGTTCAGGAAGGCTGCAACTGATTCTTTCCATTTGTTTCCACTTAGAGCAAAGAGTATCTTGACATTGTTAGAAGAACTTAAAGAATATTTCAATTTGAACTCTAGAAATGTATTTTCAGCTAAACCATGACAGTAATGAACACCTTTTTACACTCAAATGCACAATGAGGCACCAAATACCCAAGATCCAGAACAGTAATGCCTTCAGGACTTAACTTTGTTTGCCACTTTTCAGCTGATATATTCAATTAAATTCCCACTATAAGGACACTGTGGTACCACAACAAATGTCTAAATATATCTAGGGTAAAAACCTGCCAGATTTTAAACTTGTTTTTATTTCACTAATTTACTTGACAATAAAAAAAACCAAAAAACTAATGAGCACAGATTTAGGAAAAAACACAACAGAGTGTTTCAGTTGGAGGGAACCAGCAATGATCATCAAGTCCAACTACCTGACCACTTCATAGCTGACCAAAAGTTTAAGCATATTAACAAGGGCATTGCCCAAATGCCTCTTCAACACTGACAGCCTTGGGGTATCAACCACCTCTCTAGGAAGCCTGTTCCTGTGGTTGACCGCTGTTTAAGTAAAGAAACATTTCCCAATGTCCAGTGTAAACCTCCCCCGGCAACCATTCCCATGAGTCCCAGGGAGGTGACATCAGTACCTCCCTCTACTATTTCCCACCTCAGGAAACTGGAAAGAGCCACTCAGCCTTCTTTTCTCCAATCTGGACAAGCCCAAAGTCCTCAGCAGCTCCTTCCTTGTAAGGCATTCCTTCCATCCCTTTCACCAGCTTTTTTTAACTCTTCTGAATGCATCCAAGGCCCTCCAAAACTTTCCTAAATTGGGGGGCCCAGAACTGCACACATTACTGAAGGTGAGATTGCACCAATGCTCAATACAGAGAGCCAGTCACCCCTTTTGATCTAAGAACACATTTACAGTTATTTCTTACAATTCTAGTTCCATGGAGCATAAGTAACTATAAAACATAGGCTTACTTAATACTTATCTTTCCTGATGAAAGGTACCTCTCTTGCCTGCAAGTTAAATAACCTGTGATCCTTTTTTTTTAATTTCCCTCTTATTTTAGATTTTATAATTAAGGCCATGCATTCAATAGGGAAAATCACACCTGCCTATCATTTGATATTTATAAGGCATTAACATCTGTATGTGCATGGAAGAGAATGAGATGGAGAACTGGCATTAATTCTATTTCTTGACTGAAAAGGAATACAGCATTCAGAATTTTTACTTATATCTATTAATGAATTGTTAAATATTTCACAGATTTCTCTTCACCAAAGAAAACAAATGAAGCAAAGAAGTAGTCTTGTTTCACCATATCTAATCTTTGTATTCACTTCTGAAAAGGAATTCTCAAATTTTTTTTTCATGTGTCTCCTTCTGTAAACATCCATAGAAATACTCATAAAATATGGAAATTAACTCTACCACTGCACTAATTAAGTTTAACTATATGAGATCAGGGCCAAACCACTATAACAATTAGGTTCAACTATATGATATCAGGGCCAAAATGTTGGTGAATAAAAACGCAAATATATCACTGAAGTGGATACGTGAGCGTAAGAAGTTTTTGAAAACCATGTATAGAGCAGTTCAAGATAAAACCAATATGGAAGTCAAGTGGATCAATAAAATAAAAATATTTTGAGTAGAAATTAAACCCTGAAAGTATTAAAAATTTTTAATGTATTATGTTTAAGGCTCTACAGCCTTACTTACATATTGATTCACAGAAATTAGTTAGAAAAGTGCTATACTTTTTCTGGGATGTTCTTTTCAGCTAAATTGTTAGGACCCCATTCTTTTCTTGTCAAGAATATAGCCTTGTTTTCTTCGAATTTTTGATGTAATTATTTCTCTTTATATTGGATTAATATAATCTGAATTATTTGGAACCAGTGTAACATCAGAAAATCTTCCTTGACTAAAGAGCAATCCAGTTACTCAGTGAAAGGAGAACTAATTCCAGCCAGAATTCTGTCTCTGCCACCATGTCTATTTGTGGAGATAGAAGCAGCATTGATTTTTCTGTTTTGTTCCCATAGACAGGCTCAAATTTATATTCAGAGGTGTGCAAAGGAGAAAGGAATTGAAGGGTGAAGGAAGCAAATGCAAATGAGTGGTTGAGTCACCATTCCTGGAGATATTTAGAAGATGTGTAGATGTGATATTCAGGGACATGGTTTAGTGGTGCATTTGACACTCCTGGGTTAATGGTTGGACTTGATGATCTCAAAGATCTTTTCCAACCTAAATTATTCTATTACTGTATGAAAATAGGAACTAAACATTACTGTTATATTGTTTTTCCTTCTAAACAAATGACTTCTAAAATTTTTAGTGATTATAGTATTTTACTGTTTACACATTAATTCTAAACATTGAATTAAAAATGTCACCTATAAATTTAAATACATCTATGTTTTACTTTGTTCATCATTTAATATGATTTCAAGATCTGAATGAAATATGCTTAAATCCCATTTTCACTTAAACACTTTGCTTAAAAGAAATTAACCACTGAAGTCCATACTATCAAAAACAATTCCTCATAATCTATCCAAATATCCCCTGCAAGTGAAAAACTGGAAGCATTATGTGGGTATAGGCAACAGTGTTCAGGTACCTGTAATGATGACAAAATTTACTAGGACAGTCCTAAGGTCATTTGCCCTAGTACTTACTCATATATATAAACTGGCAAACAGCATTTAGAGACCACATTATAATTCCAATGGAAAAAGTGACCCTTCACTTACTAAAGTATTACATCTAATTTACAAGGAAGCCATACTAAATTAGTTATCTAAATCTCTGGCTGAAATAGATCATAGCTGTGTCTTACCAATTAACCTTTCAATGCACAAAACCCCAAATGGTTTCTAGAGATTTTGTTTCCAACTCACTGTAAATGGAAAATGTTCTCATACATGCAGTAAAACTCAACTACTGCTCTCAGTTCATTAAAGGAAAAAGTTCTTCACTTAATGAGATGGAAAAGAGAAAAAAGAAAACATGTTTTACTATGTTAAATAGACTTTCACTCACATATGTATAGATAACCACCATCAATTTTTACATACATTAAGTCCTTAATAACAAAGTCAGATAAAAGTACATTCAATACTACTATTATCACAACATTGCACAGCTTCCCAAAACAAAATTTGATCAAATTCAGTGGAGCTTACATTAGCAAAATTACATTTTCTCTAATGTACAAATATACTCTGTTGTTAAAATTCAAGATTAGTCTAACCATTGCTTACTCTCTATTCAGTCTGAGACTTCTTTCTGCAGTGAAATTTTAATTTATAGTACCAAAAGGACACAACTAAATATCACGAAGAGAAAACCAGACTTACTAAAAAGGAAATACACAAGAAAGTGGAATACAATTGCATTAAGCAGAAACATGACAAAATAGAAAACAGAGGAACAGCTTTAGATTCACCATAGCAGCATCATAAATTTTCTTCAGAGGATGATAGTGAAAGCAAAAACTGGTATGAGCTTATTTTCCTGTCATACAATCAAGAGTGATAGCATATAGTTTCCCTTGGACATATAGAGGAAAAAGCCCTTCTTTTCCTTCAGACTGCTTGAAGTCTGATGATGTTCATTGCATAGAAACAAACATCCCAAGAAAAAGGAAGCAAACACTTTTTTAAAGCCATGACTTAGAAGATAATTTCTGAGCTCACAGAAGGTTTCACAGCATATTTTAAATTATACACTGACATACATCTCATCTTCATAAAGTGTAATCGGGTCTTGGTCTGCTCAGTGAGGTTACAAAACAATTTTGATTTCCCACAAATTGACTCTATGTTGAAAACAATCTGTGACTTGAAGGAAAGGAAACAGCTTTGCACTTTGAACTTGAAACAGCTGAAGGCTTTATTTAGTGTATGGTGCTGACTGCAGTTCAGTTGTCTGCATATCAGGAGAGCAGAGCAGCCTGTGCCTGTCTTAGGAGCAAAAGTAAAGAGATGGGAATACAACAGTTCTTGTACTAGGAGAACATTAGAAAAAAGTTTTGTTTTCCTCAGGTGAGTTCTTTAAATTTCAAAAACACAGTAAGTAAAATTGTAAAGAAAAAGTTAAAACTTCTCTTTCAATTGAAACAAAATTTTGAGGTGAGAAAACTCAGGGATGAATAGCCTGATTAATCATTTACCGCTGTATGATCATGGGTAGTTTTGGCAGATTTTGCTTCAGTTTTCTAATCTATCAAATGTGAATAGTGATTTCTTTTTCCCTTGTTTTTTATTCCCTTTTTTTGGCTCACGAGTGGGTCAGACTCTTGCTGGGGCTTGCATACGGTGATACTAAAGAACTATCCTTGGAATTTTAGCATACCACAACCAGAAACATGTAACAAACAAAGGATCACTGCCTATTGTGACAGATAAAAAGACTGTACTCAAGGCTTAAATGTTTATTAAGTCAAATCTGAAAATTGATTAAAAATAATATTCTCCTTCAATCTAACATATTCAAAGAAGAAAAAAACTGCAAGCCTTAGGTGATACATTGTTCCATTAAAGACATCACATTATGTCTAAAAATGAGAGAAAGAGAATCAGAACCAGTGAGATTCTTGTATTATACAATAAGCATCCCATCCCACCGGTACTGGAAAGTGCTCTTGTCTTATTTGAAAGAAATTCAGGTGAAAGACAAAATTTTCTGTAAGAAAGTACAAATTCACTTGCTTTACTTATTTTGCTTGGAATTTTCTCTCTCTTCTTTAAAGCAAATTATAGATGCACACTATCAGAAAACCTGAATGGTCTTGGATGGTTTCAGATTTCTGAAGTTTACAAAGGCCTCCTTCAAGAAACCTGCAACATACCCCTTACTGAAGAAAACAGACATCTGGAAATAAAGATTTCTCCACTTTCTGCTAATATTATTGGATAAAAGTACACTGTTATTTCTCCAGCTGACCAAGAAAATGGAAAAGATACTGAGACTCTACATCTCCTAGCCTACCTCTTTTCATTTTGGGACAGCATACATTAGCATCTGCAGACACAAAATCTGATTTTGTTCTGAGTTCTTTTCAATAAAATTACATTGATTGTCAAGAAAGCACTCTCAATACCACTATAGACATTTTAAAAAAGAGTCAGAAAGATAAAAAGAAATATTTAAATTTTAGGATGTTACTAGTTTTATACCAATAGTAAAAGATATGTCTATATACATAAACGATTTAACCAAAGTAATTTAAATCAATGTAAATTAAAAAAAAAAAAAAAAACAAAAAAACCCCTCACACTTTATTAAATATTTTTTTTAAAGTGAAAAAAAATCTTATTCATCTTTTAGACAGTTTTGTATTTACTCCTAAGGAAACATTCCATTATTCCATGCTTGTGTGACCAATGGAATCTTCTTCATGTTCCTTTCTCCCAGATAAGCTTTATCTGTTAGCTCTGTGTCCTTTCATCTGCTGGCTTTATATTGCTTTATATCTATCTGCACACAGTCCTTTATACTGATCTGTTTATTTGGGTTGTCCAACTCTGTTACACAGGTTACACAATTTATCTGTAACAACACTCCTAAAGCAGCCCAGGGCACCATCAGCCTTCTTTGTGTTTCACTTTGTGTGCACCAGGTCCCACAGTTCCTTTCCTTCCAAGCTGCTTTCCAGCTAACCAGTCCCCTCACATACCCTGCCTTGCTACACTGCCTTTGTTTATTCCTCCCCCTGTGCATGACCTCACACTTACCCTTGTTGAACTTCATGACATTCCTGTCAGGCCATTTCTCCAGCCTGTCCAGGTTCCTCTGGATGTCATCACAACCTCTGGCCTGTCAGCCACTCCTCCCTGTGTTTTGATTACCAACAAACAGCTGAGGTTACACTCTGCCCCATCACCCAGATCATTAATGATGAGGGTAAGAAGGGCTGAACCCAATATTGACCTCTAGGGTACACTGCCAGCTACTGACCCCCAGTTAGACTTAATACCACAGGCTACCAAGTCTGGGCCTTTAGCCAGTTTAGAGTCTACCTCAATGTCTGTTCATCCAATCCATACTGTGTCAGCTTCTCTATGAGGATCTTACAGGAAAGAGTGTCAAAAACCTTGTTCATACCTAGCTAGCCCTACTGATCACCCACTGCTCTACACTCATCTACCAAGACTGCCATTTTCTCATGTAAGGTTATCAGTTTGGTCAAACATGACCTCCCATCACAGCCCATGAACTTATGTATGTCCAGTTTGTTTAAGTAATCCCTGACCTGATCCTCTTCCACCACAAGTACATTTTCCTTGCACCAGGCTTTTCCCTGGCTTCAATAATTAAGGTTTCTGAAGAATGGTTTTGCCAGTTAAAGCTCAGAGGAATTCAGAACCTCAGCTCTTTCCATGTCCTGTGTCACCAGGTTCCCTGCCTCATTCAGCAGTGGCCCCACATTTTCCCTATTCTTCCTTTTATCACCTATGTACATATAGAAATCATTCTCATTGTCTTTTGATATCTCTGACCAGATTCTGTTCAATCTGGGCTTTGTCCCTCCTAACAGCATCTCTGCAGGCTTAAATGCTGCCTCTATATTCCTCCCAGATCATCTGTCCCTGCTTCCACCTTCTGTACGCCTCCTTTTTGTGTTTGAGTTTGCTTAGGAGATCCTAGCTCATCTGTGAACTGCTCCTGATATTTTTGACTAACCTTCAGCCTGTAGGTCTGGACTGAGAACAATCTAAAACAGATAAAGCATTTATCAAATGGTCTTCTCAGCAGTGTAGCCCATGAGAGACAAATTCACAAAACTATGCGTACATAAAGGCTTTTAATAACATTTAAGTAAAACATGTAGGAAATCAACATAGGCAGAAGGTAGACTCTGTACTGGTAGTACCATCCTTATATTCTAAAGTCACTGTCAGAGCAAAAAAATAGAGTTCAGCTGCTGAAGAGACTATGGAAATTTAATGTATTTGAGAAATACTGTTGAAGCGCTGCCTCTTGTGTCTTCTGAAAGCCTTTATCATGGTATTTTTGAGTCACTTTTTTTCTGAAAATTGTTAAAAAGGTCTCTCCAAGGACTGGTAGGGTCCAACATGTGAAGCTTCAACAACTGCTGTACCATCCTTCTACCCAAACAGCTAAGAGCTTTTAAAAAGTGCATATGGGATAAAACTCTCTTTATTAGTAATTCACCTTTGCTTAAGTGCACAACTTATTGCTTTTCAGACTGCAGGTAGTTAGTTCAATTCCCAATAAAGTGAGACTTTATGTACATTCAAGAAGTACTTAAACTAAAGCAACTGATTTAATGCTGCTGTCTGAATCATTAGTGTGCTAGCAGGGGACTCCCAAATCAGTAGTTCAAGAACTGCTACTCCGTCATTAAGGAATTTTTCAAAGTGCTGCACCAGCACTCAGTGAACTTCAAAGCATAAAGAACTTTTTCTGTACCCAGCAAGCTACTGACACTTCTCAATTACTGTGACGTTTTACGCACATTTTGCAAAAATGCAAGAACTGCACAACATAAGGAAGAAATAAACCACCAAGCCTTTGGTGCTCACTGAGTATTTTTAATTATATATTAAGTTTTGCAACAATTGCAGTTACCCAGATTGTTATTCAGTTGTGAGCCAATTTTGTGACCCCTTCCTCAGGGATACACAAAATAGCAGTAGATCAATGAATTATCACCTCAGCCAGGGTACTAAGTCTGATTTGTGAAGGATATGTGTACGAGAGGGGCAGAGAATACAGCCGGTGACTGACTTCTAGCAGAGAGAAATTTTTTTCATTTTACTATTTCCTCTCTTGAAATCACATGATAAACACAAATAAGCCAAACAAACTGTTTTCTGTTTACCGTTCACATCCACACGTATTTTATAACATGTACTCCCACACTACATAGACAGCATGCTGATAATTTTGAGTGAAACAGTTGTGCTCTTAGCCTTCTTTCATTTCTGTAGGTAGCATAGGTTTACCAGCTGCCTTTACTAAAAATCTTATGTAAAATAAAAATGAAATAAACTTGGGAAAAATTATGGCAAAAAAGTTATCATCACCACCACCTGCTGACATGAACTCTCCCATTAAAAAAAATGTCTTAAAGTAGACATTTAAATTGATATTTAGGTTACCTACTTACACCTTCTCTGTCTAGTTCCAAATTTATTTGCCATTGTAGATGTCCCAAATGCCATTTTTGCACAGTCTCCTTAAAATCCTTGTGCACTCTGGAAGCTGGTCTTATCTTCTCTCAAATAAGAGCATACAACTTCCAAGCACAATAATTCCAAATAATTCTGCAGGTATGATGACTGTAGAGAGACAACATATTTAGTTTTCTTTTTTTAATTAGTAGTCTGAGTAGTTGTAAGAACTGATGTTTAGGATATCTTCTGTCTTTCTACTGTTGTGCTCCTAAAATAACCCTAGCAGGTAGGAATAAAAACTAGCTTAGTTATTAAGCACAATGTTCCTGCTGAAGTACTTCTTCATTTTCTAGGAAGAAAAAAAAATTATAGGCCAAGAACTTGCTACTGTTTTGCTGTTTTGTTTTTTATAATGGAGTAAGAACTTATTGGGAAAGAATACAGCAATACAGCATAACTTTCATCTGCATGGTAAAGGGGATGTTTTTCATCTTAAGGACTGCAAAGATAGTGAACACCATATGAAAACCAGTAACATAAGTCCTTCTCTTACCCCAAGACACTGAACACTATCAAAAAAGAAAATTTCAACTGGAGAATGTAAACAAAAAGTACATGAAAACTCCAAAAATATTGTGCATCTGTTAAAAAAAAGTAAGATCAAAGTCTAGATTAATTCTGGTTTTACTAAGGTTGTAGAACTCCCAGGCTATATTACAGTATCCTCTGAGAGTTCACATAACTCAGCACCATAAAGACTTGTTAGAATCAATGTCTAAAGTTCTCACTGGTACTGAAACAACAAAAAATATCTGTACAAATCTTAACCAAAAATAAATTTGAGTGAATTTTTCTGATTCCTTTAGTAATTCATTTTCTTGGCATTGTAGCACTTACATTTTGTACTGTGTTCATCCTAGTAAGGCACTTTTTGAATATGAACTTATTAAGTATCTGAATTTACTCATAACATTATTATAATTAGCACATTCAAATGGTTCGGAAAATAGAATCTGATAAGGGTTATGTTTACACACGTATTTCCAGTCTCCCTGAAGTAATGGAACAAATTGAAGATGGATTAATCTAACAAAATTTAGACCTTTAAAATGTCTCAAGCAGCTAGTCATTTAGACCCTCTTTAGGGCCAGCAGAGGAAAACAGACATCTGTGACAGGTCAGACAAGTTGCTTACTTCTTTCCTTCAAATATAAAAGCTACAGCCAGCATCTCCAGCAAAAATTATTTTTAGGTAAACATTCTGTTCCTCATGCTGAGAACCTTTTTAACTTGGGAAGCTTAAGGTCTAGCTCTGACAAGCAGAGACTTCAGAACAATGTTACCCCTGCAGTTCTGGAATTCTGTACTACCTCACAACAGAGGACAAGGTTCCAGAACTGAATAGCTGAGACATGTTCTCTCAGATGTGTCTTACTGCAGCTAAAGTCAGTCTTGGGAGGCAAACCATACATAGACAAATTCCTCCCCCAATATCACATATCTTTCCCTGCCTCTAAATGACAGATATTGGTAGAGGTTTTCATTAGGTACTGATCCTCACTTCTTCAATCTTTCTGTCCCTAGCATTATGTTCTGTTATGTACATTTTAGGGTTTTTTTACAAAACACATCTCATTCTAAAAGCTTTGCATGCCTACTTAAAAGGTCTTTCAGAAAAAAAAAGTAGGTCACTTGCCCATTATTTAAGATGGAAATAAGAATGTGCTATAGCATGCCAATTCTATAGGCCTGTTTTCTTTAAAAATTATGTGGTGTGTCCAGTGAAGGTACAGGAGGCTTTTTGATACCTATACATTAGCAGTCATCACTAAAAACACAGCATGAACAAGTTGTTTCACAGAGAAAAACATCTAAATCATTCTTCCTACAGATTTGTGAGGTTGTTGTTTTTTATTTTTATGGCAATGACGTCAGCTTCCCAGTATCCCTACTACATCCCCACTAAACAAAAGATTGCACAAGCTGTGCCTGCAGCTATTTGTGCACTGAAAGGCTGGTTAGAAAAACTACAGTCACTGGCTGATTAGCTGCTACAAATACAATGTGTGATGCTCAGGTCCTGTCCTGTCTGTCCTCCCCTCGAGGGAACAGCAAAGCTGCTCCCACATTAAACCCTTTAGCCAGTTTCCCCACAAACCACTTACAAACATAATGACCCTTGAGACTTCTTCCTTACTTTCACCTGCACTACCTGCTGCCAAACCAGTTCAGGAGGGACTGGCAAATAGAAGCAGGCAGCCTTGCTAAACCACATTTAGAAAGGGAAACAGGCCAAGAGCAGCTTAAGCATGCAGTGAAAACGTAGATGAAGAATTAATTTTATACAGAAGCAGTAAAACTGTTGTTACAAATTGTAGGACAATACACACTGTTGGACTATAATTGCTGTGCAGATTCTGTACTGCCTCTCTGCCGAGATGGTGTTGATTGACTGAGCTCGGTAAAGCACTGTGCATGAGAACGAGTTACAAAATTGTTCTTCACACTATGCTTGCCATATGTGCATGCCTTTTGCTTAAATAAGCTATATGAGGTGTCAGTTCAATTTTAGCACTCTTGAAAACAGAATGCAAATCCAAAGCCTATGACTGCATCCATATGACCGTATGGTCATAACCATAGAATATATAGGGGGTAGTCAAAAATTTTTGCCAGAACTCTAACATTAGTTTAAAAACTCCAGAATTTCTCACTTGAATTTTAATCACTCAGTATCTTGTTAATGAAATGACACATGCATAATATAATAAATTAGTACAATGTCTTAAGTAACAGAAAAAAAATCTAAAAAAACCCCAAGTGCAGATCTAAGTATTGCTCAAAGAAAATCTAATAACTCACAAAGGTTTAAAAAAAAGGAAATCCACTTCTTTATTTTAGGACTCATCACAATTCTTCTTAACTCATCTATTTAAAATTTATTTTTCCCCACCACTGACCGTAGCTGAATTTTATTCCATCATAAAAATCTGAAACAAAATAAGTTATTTCAAATAATGTAAGATTAATTTTTTGAACAGCATTCTCATTTTATAATTCAATGTACGAGGTAAGAAAAATACATCAATTAGTAACTAAGAAGACTTTTTTTTCACTTGAATACTTTCCAAATGATTTTCATTCTTTAAGCCAATACGAAGTGCACACTCTTAAGTGACTGCAAGTTTACCTGGTCTGAATTCTTCAATTAAAAATATGTATCAATTTTTATTTATTTTCTTTTCTAGCAGTAAAAGTATTTTTTCTATATTTGGTTCATCCTTGTAGAAAAATGGATAAAATCTAAAAAAATTGAATTTGGAAATTTAAGTTTTTTGTTAAAAACTAATAAAGGAAAAAAGTATGTTCATACTATTCAATAATATGTTAATTTATCTGGAGGAGATAATTATCATTACAAACTCACAATAATAAAAATGAAAAAAGAATTGGCTGAGGCTAGGACAGAACTAAAACAGAAATCTAGGAAGAAATATCTTGAACAGCACATCAGAATAAAACATGTATAAATACAAAAAATATGTTTTCAAGATATATTGGAAACTTCAAAACAACCTGCTTTTTATTCTATTCCTAAATTTAAAAAATACTGCTCTTGAGATCAATACAAATATTTCAATTTATAGTAATGAAATAAATTCCAATTAATTATCGATATCATTTGTAGACTCTGTGAACATAACATCCCACTGAAACATTTAAAAAATTACATGCAATTATCAATGTACTGGTTTATTTCCTTAAAGAGTTTATATTAATAATAATTTAATAACACATAATGAAAATTACTCCTCACAACCACTGAGTAATCAGCTTGTTTCAGAAAATAGTAAGAACATAGAATTAATTTCTGTGTGATGACAGCAGTACTAATCTGGAAAAATAAGTCAGCTCTGCATTTGCTTGTTCTTGGTGTCTTCTTGTAAAAGGAAATTTCTCTAAACTGTTTCCAACTTCTTGTCATTAGACCAAAGGTGAAATACTGACTTATTTTCTCTTCCGTTAAGTTTACAGCTCTTCCAAAAGATAGCTGTTTACCTCACTAGACTGATTAATCAATTAATTGAAACAAACAAAACATCCTAGGTAGTCTTCTGATGTTATAATAAGAAAAATACAGTTTGCCAAAAACAGTCTTGATATTCTTGACTTTATCAGCTAAGCAAATTTTCTCTTCCAGTTCCAAACACACTTATATCAACTTGTTAGATGCCATTATCACAGCATTCATCAAAATTCAGGTGCTTCTTGGTCAAAGATAATTATCTTTTCTGTTGGGAGGAGTATTTCATACACCATTATCTCACAACCTTAAAATAAATAAGCAATTCACAGTAGTGAAGGAAAAATTAAGTAAAAGAAGGAGCACAGTTATTAAGAATGATAAAAGATCAAAAAACAAACCACCAAACACAAGCCCACAAAGAAAACTCACTTGTATCTTGAAGCCAATCCAGAAACTTGAGTAGCATTTTCCCCAGAGATAAACTATGATAAGGATAATGAATTCAATTAAACCATCCTATTATCCACCCAAGTACTCCATTTTCTAAGATGTGATACACATGTTGATACACATGTGCATATTCAAGTGTGGACTGAAGTTTAAATCTATGGCTTAGGTAAATAACAGCAGTCAAGGTGTGGAAAGCACACCCTCAGTTACGCTACAAACAATAAACAGCTGTCAATAGAATTAGCAACAGCTACAAATAAACTGGTACAGAACAGGACTTTATCTTCCAGATGAATCATACTTATAGCCTAACCAGCTGCAACAGTTAGATTCTTTATTTTGTACTACGCACCGCCTAAATCTCAGTTTCTAAAGTTTTCTGTAAAGAGTGCGTGTTCCTGTATGCTTGGCTGAAATTTATCAGTGTAAAATACAACAATAATTAAGTGAATGAAGACAGGGTATTAACCTCAATAGAACCCTTGCACTCTACATTCTGTAGTCTTGTGAAGGAAATATTAATGATTGCAGTTAGTGAATGATTGGAACTGAAGTAACATCATGGCCTTTGAAGAAGACAAGCAAAACATTCTCATCAATACCTATGATTCATCTGATTATCTGTAAGGCTGAGTCAGAGCAGAACTAATGGATTACTTTCCTTGGATCATTACTTGGCAGAAAAGTAGTGTGCTAGGCAAGACACTTATAAAAATGTTCCACGCTAGAAAAGACAGTTTAAAAAACCCCAAACATAACAAACAAAACCCAAAAAACTTATGAAGAAATTAAATGGAGTATCATCAAACTCTCCCTTTCTCCTCTATAGCAGCAAAACTTGCTTTTTTATTTCTTGCTGTTGCTTTGCTCAGTTCTGATTGATTTTGAATTCAATAACATTTCACTGAAGAACATTTGTTGAAAATAAGTAATTTATACCTATTTTTGCATTTTATTCCCAATTTTGAGACAAGGGGGGAAACCCCCCAAAAGACGAGTTTTGGTATGTCTATTCTTAACTTCTGATTGACAGGTTACAGTCAGTTTTCAGCTGTTCTGCTGCTTGACTAAAAATAGAACTAGTTTGTACACAGATCTGATTATTGTTACTCTAAAGCTCCTCAGACACAGGATTTAGATGTGTAAAAATTCTCCATACAGTCTTATGTAACAAATAGTGGCTATTGCACAGTTAAGTCAATCAATAATTTTAGTTTTTACTAATTTATTTGTCCTCTTAGGAAACTAAGAAATAAATAAACAATCACATGTAGCTTACTGAAATCCTTTATACGTAAGATGGATTTATTTTTAAAAAAAATATAATCTCAAACTAGGTTTTGGAACTACAACTTCAATTTTTTAATACCTGTTTTCTATTCAAAGCTTTGTTTAACATGGCCTCTACTGACCTAAGAAAATTCTTACCCTTCCAGTTAAAATCTCAAGGTTTGAAGAAATAGCCTGTGCTTGACACTGTTACTTGGTCCCAAATTTATATCTTTAGTGTCATTAATTTTTTTACAGTTATAAAAATTGTATAACCTCAGAAACACTGTATTATAGAACTGTCTTTTTTAATAACACAATTTCTTACATAAGTTTAAAGATATTGGGAGTCTACATCTCCAGGCTAATTTGAAGACCAGTATATCCTTTCCTGTTCATCAGAGATACCAACAGCTATTTTAAAAAACATCCAAAACCCCATCCAGCAAGCAGAAAGCTAATACAGAATTCTCCCAGAAGCCAGGGCATCTCCAAAGTAGGAAACACTCCTGAACTGCACTTTTTGATGCTCTCTGTAGGATGAAAGGGAGGGGATGTTGTAGCAGCTTGTTTTGCTGTCACATGGGACACTGGGGCTGCAGAGGGCTTGCCAAAGGGAGCGTGGCGCTGTACCAACAGTGCTCCCTCCAAACCTTTCTCATCTGGGCCACCCACAGGAACTCAGCCTCAAATGCACATCAGTCTTGCATCCAAGCTGCCATTACAGTTAAGAGATCCACAAATCCTCCAGGGACACCAGGGCTGAAGGCTTTTGCTCTCGTGTCCCTGGATCTATAGGATTTGTGACTCTATGAACCTCAGACCTAGTGCATTTTGAATTACGGACATGGCTGCTAAAAATGTTTGAAATAATCTAGACAATAATTTAAAAACACAAACAAAATATAAAACTGAGGAATAAACCCAACAGAACACATTTTATGAACCTAAATTAATTCCCTACCAAGTAAATTAATAACGTGTTTTACACGTTCATAGATATTTGAAGACAATTAGTGTGAAATGAATTTTATTTATATAGCAAAAATAAGTGTGACTTATCTTCTCCCAATCTTCAAGTGACTCTCACTTCACAGTTTATCACACCTAAAGATCTTTTTCTAAGTATTTTAGCGACTGAAATTTTAAAGCTGTTAAAAGTAACTTGTGAACCACAACAGGATTAGAGTAGTTATCATTTGATTAGGAGAAATTCCAAAGAATTTCTTTAGATATTAGTTCAAGCTTTAACTAATTCTAAATTTACCACCTGTAGACTTTTTGAATATGCCCTAAGCAATCTGTCCAATTCATTAGTGCCCATTTCTCTTCAAATAGCTGTTCACTTATTGCAGCTGCTTCATTTTCTGAAGGCAGTGACACTGAAGTTCTTTTAAATCAACACTGTTGTGCCACAAAAGCTTCTAGTGTAACAAGAACCTACATTTTTTACCTAATTACAAAAAGCAACCAACTATTCAGATAAAGAGAGGTGTTGTAGTTAAACTTTACTATGCTCATAGAACAGAAGGGCATGGATTTCAAAGGGTCCTGATTTCTTTTCGCAGAAGAAATGCCATTATTGAAAGAGAAGGAAAGGTCTGACATAATTATTCAAACACTTCTGAATATTTAAGTGTATGTCTAAACTAACGTAGTGATCTGACTGTGGAAAATAAATCCTTTGCTGAAATGATTCATCTTCTCTCAAGCTGATACACATTATTTTGATACACAACAAACTGTCTCTTGAAATCTAGTCTTTTGAGATTCACATATGGAAAGCTGTTGGTTTTAATGACAACACAGAACTACATATCAGCAGGGCTACAAATCAGTAATCACACTGTATCCCCTGATACACAAGCAGAAGTTCTGCAGAAATGAGCTGGGTAAACAAAAGCAGAAAGACAAACTCAGACCATTAAGCAGAAACCAGCTACTCCAATGAAGGTCATTCTTCATTTTCTTCTTCTGATATGAACTGAACAAGAACCTATTGAATATCTAGAATTATTTCAAGCCACATCTAAGCAATGATTTGGAAGATAAGTAAAAATGTGTAATTTTCACTTCGTATAAATGAATAACAAATTATTCTACCTGAGGGTAACCTGACAGTACTCTCACTGGACAATTTGCAACGTTCTGCTGTGCTCAAAATCAGTTTTCATCTTATGTGCAGCTTTTTTTAGAAGACACTTAATTTATTTTATTCAAAGACACTCTACCTTAAGGAAAGAATGGAGTATACCAGCAAAAAAAGAAAAGGGTAAAAATGTCCACTGTCCTGCAAATCACTGATGATCTTTCACCAGAATTTTGTCTGGAGTAATCTGTAAAGTGTTGGTCAATCTGTCCAATGCATTTGAACTCAAAGACAAGCCAAGAAAAGCTAGTAACATAATGGAATTACAGGGACTTTTCATACAAGATAACTAAAGAACCTTAACAAAATCAAGGCCAAAAGAAAAATGATTGCTTTCCAGATACTTGTTGTGTTACAGAGTCAGGACAGCAGAAGATTTTTCAGAGTTAAAAAAATTAAAGATAGTTAAAGGTAAATTTAAAAATAGATTTAAAACTCCCAATCTCTCACAAACAGAATCTTGCAGAATTCTACGCAGACAATTTCTGGCCAGCAGCCATAGTCCTTAATGTCAGTTATCTCACCATAAAAGTACACTTCAACTTACACTGGCTAGGTAAACCACTTGGACACTTACAAACAACATATTAGTGTTCTTGATAAAGCTGACATATTCCCATATCCACCCGAAGCCACATCTAGTTCAGACATGAGTACTGACTTCTCACAGTTTTGGCCAAGAGTTCTCACAGTGTATTCCTCACCCATTGGCAACTTGCCCGTGTCAGCACAATAATGAAGCCCTCTTTTCCTCAACATCCCTTCCCTCTCTTCCCACTGGCCTTGGCATACAGACTTTGCTGCATGCTGCCTCCAGCTCTGCAGTCAAACACCTGCCTTGTCTTGCTATGCATGAAGTGCACTGGGATAACTGTAGAATCTACTCGGTGTGCTTAAGGCGAGGCTTTAAGCCTCACCGAGGCTGCCCACAAGAGCCCTGGACACATCTGCAGAAAGGATGAAAGAAATGTCGGTGTTGCAACCATCTTCAAAAAGGGTCAAGAGAACCATCCACGAAACCTAGGGCTCATGAACCTCAATTTCATCCCTGGAAAAAAAACACACAGAGAGTCTTCTTGGTCTGCAGTCCTTCTTCAGCCCTGCAGAGTGAGCCTTGGGGAACAAAAGGGCAGGGCAAGGGGATTGGGAACATCAGAAAAAGAGGTAGATTCTTGGAAAGATTGTATTTATCTAATTTTAACTGAATATACTAAACTGAACCACAAGTTTTAACATTATTGTAACTGGATTAATAATAATAATAATCTTCTTGTTAGATTAAAAATTAGACTATAACAATCAACAAGACTGACTCCAATTGATGGGAATTGAAGCAAGCTAATCTGAAACTTGCATGCAACAAATTGATACAAATTTTATACTTAACATTTTCATTTCCCACTCTATTGTCTTCTTACAGAGATAAAAAAATAATTAAACTAACTAATAACATGACAATACTGAAATGCTTTATCTATATCTGATAACTCCTCCTTTTGTCTTGCATTACTTTCCTATATCAATGCTATTCTAATGAAAAACCTTTCCTTCTGATAAGCTGAGGACATATTTGATTTGTTATAGCTTGAAATAAGCAATTAATTTAAATACTTCTAAAATGTTGATCATTACTGTCTTATCATACAGTCACTCCTGCACATTTGTTCCTATGCTGCTCCAATCACTTAGGGAACTAAGTATGTGCTATACTGGGAGGTGGAGAAAGTCAGGGTTCCATTTCAAAACTGGCTCCCATAGGGGAAGGATACAGCTAATAGGCTGAATGACAAAAGCTGAAGCAAAAGCTTGAAAATGGGGGAGGGGCATAGAAACATTGTCGTGTTCAGAAATCATCAGGGCGATGTGCTGCCCAGGACCCCTTCCTGACAGACGCAAGAAATTCTAAGTGAGGTGACTGCATTTGCAAGGACTTTGTGGAAGCAAGATTTCGTATTTTTCATAGTCCCAATGAGTGAGCTATTTTTCATCACGGTAAGAAATAAAATCCCACACAGACCAATTTTCAGTCATGGTCACAACTTAAAACCTCAAACCCCAAAACCAGAAACTAAACAAATGCAAATGCAAACCAAAAACCTGGGAAAAAGGATGGTGTGGCCACAGTTCAAATACTGTAAGTATGAACATATATATACTACATATAGTCAACTTTCATTTAATCTGTTGTTATCATATTTTAAAAAGTCTAGTATCAGAGTTCACTGAGATCAATTTTTTTGTCTGGCACCTGGTACAACTTGTTTAATTTAGCTCACAACTTCATATAAGCATAAAATCTCTTCTTATTTTTTGCATTCAGAAACAATAAGACTACTATAAAAAAGACATTTTTTTCTCAATAAATATCATAATTTTTAACTGGGGGAGATTCCTGTATCTTCATACTAATTAAAAAAAACCACAAAATAACTCAGCAATATCTAACATCAAAAACACCAAACACATTGCTTCAAATGAAATTATGAAAATGCTTATGAATATTTCAGGCAAATTTCAGTGTCAAGGGATAAAAGTTCATAAAATTTCACAGCCTGAAGACACGATTAACTATTAGAAATAGCTCCTCTTTACTAAAACACAAGAGATTAATCCAGTGCTGCGAAGTAAGGAACTTTAATGTGAGAACTGGGCTGTTCAAATTACAGGAAGGTACCCCTTTGAGAGCACTAACAAAGGCAGTTGAAGCCAATGGATGTGTCATGTCAGTAGTTAATCCTTCACTTACAGCAATTATTGAAAGATCCTACTGAGGATACAGGTTTTCCACCCTCAGTTCCTAGGTCTGTGGAGAGATACCCAGATGTTAAGCAGGTGTTTATCTCAAATCCGCTAACACTACTTTTAAAATTTAAGAGGAAAAGTATTTAAGCAACAGAAAATGATCACACCAAGCCAACACTGAGCTTTAGGTTTGCAAGGCAGTATTAAAGGTTATCATCTTCAAATAGAATTTGTAATGGTTGTGCTCCATATGAACAGGGACACAAGGAAGTTGCTGCAAACTGCTTTTTAGGCAGCAAAGAGCGCAGCCCCTTGAAATAATAACATGATAAGGAATTTGGCTGCTATGAACTCAGAAAATCAGACTCGGTTTCCTATTATGGATTTAAAACAAACAAACCCTACAAAACCCCAAAGTGAAAACCAACTTGTATTTTCTTACATATTCTACTCAATGAAACTCCATATGTCTAAACATCTTCAAAGCTGGTACACCATAATGCTTCTTTTTCCATTTGAGATTGGCCTCTCATCAGAAACTTCAATAAATCTGCAACTAAAGAAATGGTCACTGCCCCTGAAGAATTGTGACTCTTCCACATCTATTGAACTAGGCAGTTTATCTTATTATATGCACATGTAGGTATGAGATTTAAAAGCAGTTTGGGTTGCAATGTTGATTTCCACCCCCCCGTCCCAATAGAAGCATGTTTCTCCATTTAAATGTAACAAGGTTTCTTTTTTTCATGGAGGTACTTCCTTCCTTCCTGAGAGATTCCTTTAACTGATTTAAATAGCTGGGTTCTAAAGTTTAGATTTTTCCTCTGCCTTTACAGTGCATGTGAAATGTACAAAGACAAATTGAGCATGCTCAAATCCAAAGTTTCTTTTTTTCTACTTTTGAATTATATATTATATAAAGGGAGATTGTATTATTGATTGGAACAGATGGCAGTTATTTTTGCCACTTTAATGTGTTAATATTTTTATTACAATTATAAAGTAAGACTTTCTCAGTAACTCTTGCAAAGGGAACAAGTCATTTTTTTAGGCACAGAAAGATAATTTCTAGTAGAAAACAACAATAAATTTAGCAATAAATATATGATTAAAATGTAAAAAACAGATTTACAGTAAATTATCTGTGGTACATTTAAAATGTGTACTTTACTACCTACATGTTTGGTATAAAACAGTTAATTCTACAACTAAATGAAGCTTTTAGAAAATAAGTTCAAAATTTATTTATTTGGAGAGTTTTTTTTCAGTAAAATTCATGAAAAAAACCTTTCAATTTTTTTTTTTTTTTTGCAGCAGGCCATAAAAATTTTAGTTTTACTCCTTGTTTTGAATCCTCAAGAATGTGTTTGAATGCCCTAATGGAGTTAGTGAAAAAGGAATGCATGCAGTTTTGGGAATTAATCCTTAAAATATCCTATCCTGTTTGAAGTGTCATTGGTTAACAGGTACTTTTATATCTAATGATATTCCCATTATACTCCATTTATGGTTCCATTGAAATAGTCATCTTTGGGTTGTTTTCTGTACTGGAAAACAATGGTGCTTATTACATTTTCTCTGCTCCAGAGAAGAACCATTCTCTGATATGAGCTAGTTCAGATGTAAGCTCCTTTCTTTATACTGCTTTCATTTTAGGATAATTCAGTATTAGAATTTTACTGGGGTTTTTTTGGAGAATATTCAATCAAAAACTCTATGTTAAAATACAACCGCAAGAGTAAAAAGTAAAAGATAAAGAACACACGAAACGCAGAAAAAGTAAAACCTAATTGATGAAAATAGCATCCACAGAGTGGCATCACAGCCATTTAATAGCACATTTATGATGTTTTAAGAAAATGGAAGGTGAAGCACAGCTCAGTTGTGGTGCTTCTGTGTTTTTAAGAAACTCCTTTTTCCTACACACTGACCCACGTTCCACAAGAACTCCAATCCAATACGCAGTGCCAGTACATAAGATATGAAATCACAATTCACATTTCACTGAGCATAAGTATTCTTTTGAGCCTGTACCAAGACGGTTTTCAGCCTAAATTGATAGGATGCCAAAGAGCCTGATGAGAGGTGGACAAAATATTTTTTTTATGGCAACAATCGTGCTATGACAGAATATTTTACTTACATTGTGAAAGCTATTTAAAATTGAATAATAATATAAAAAGATCTTTTCTTGACTGGGAACACCCCAAAAACATACTGTGTTGGAATTAATCTGTTATCTTTCTTGGAACCACTCACTCATTTAAGTGGCTTTCCATTTAAAAATGTGATAATTTGTCCTAAAAGCAAGAAAGTCAGGAATTGTTCAAATTCTTTTCTTCTCTTGTTGCAATCTCTAACTAGAATCACAATCTAAATACAATAAAAACTTTGATGAGGTTCCAGGAACCCAAAACACAGCGCTGATCTGTGAAACAGTCAGGGAGCAGTAAATGAACACAGGCATGAGTAAGAGGTCCTGAACACTTTTTTGATAAATTCCTCCCTGAACTGACTAGATGAATTTTTATTCTTTCTTTGTTTGAGTCTATAAGAAACTCTCCAAACTCTTTTTTTATTAATCTACTGTGATTCAATTCAGTGTCCAAGAAAGGTGTTTGGTAGAAAACCCACCAATTATAACAGAAAGACTAGGTACTAGAGCTGAGATATTTTATATGCTTCATTTGAAATTCAGAATAGGATAGTGTTACACACACACACTGATGTTCCATGAAAATGTTCCCCTTTGCAGAGCCAGGCACCACACTGGACAGGCTGAACTGTATTTCTGCTGCTCACAATAAGAGCAGATAACTCAAGAATTGGAGTAGGTTTCCTGCTGCCCTGTGAAAGTCACTGTGAAATAAAACTAACCACATCATCAACAGAGTCAATTTAACCTAAAATATATGTGCCAGACCCTTAGGGATGTGTGCACATATTCTGGACTTATTTATTCCCTGCAAGAGCATGTATACAGCATACAATTACTCATGGCTAAGGCAATGGAACTATACAAGTTCTTAATTAAAAGATAAAAAAAATTACTTCCTTTTTTTCTCTTCAATATGAAACCTTGAATGAAAGAATATAGGTGGATTCGCTTTCGTCTAGATTTCTTGCATCTCTGTTTATCAAAGCTTACTTTAAGATGCAAGACCTTCTTTCCATCAGATTTGTTTTCATTCAATAATGCCTTTCCAACCATAGAACATGGAAGTTATGTAATACTTTACCAATTTTCCTTCCTTTTTTTTAATATTCATTAAATCTTCTTTCCTTGGAAATATTTATCTAAAAGCAAAAGAAAGTATATACAAATTTTTTAAGGTGCTCATAGAACACATATTTACATCAAGAACTAGAAACAGCACTTTAGGAGTATCTAAGGTCCTCAGTTCTACACCTGTTATAAAACTATCCCTTTATTGTTTTAATGATTTTTCAACCTCAGAAAATTTATTTAGTTTATGCCTCTGTTTTATTAAGTACGAAATAATCCTAAATAATTGTGATATTTTATAATAAATACACTAAACTATATATATCAAATCCTGGAATTTATAAAATGTATTTGAGAATCTTGGAAGAGCAGATCAGTCTCATACTGGATTTATCCTAGTTATCAAGCTGCAGCTGAAGGCACTGAAACAATGAAGCTGCTCCAGAAGAAACAGATTAAATCTTAGATTGCTAATATAAGTCTCATTGCCCCAAGATATTTAGGAGGCCAAAAGAACAGATGTCTTCAGCTTCACAAGGACAACACTATAAGTGACTATTAATGTGATGGATCTTTTTCATAGAAACCTAAGAGTGTATGAACTACAGAAGTCAGTAGAAGTTAGTTAGTAGAAGAAGACAATGTATGAGGAAGATCCCCTAGTCCATGTTCTTTTCTTATATTCTTCCATAATCACTAGATAATTGTCACTGCCAGAGATATGGTAGTTGCCTACATGTAATACTAGTTTGACAGTGTCTGACAAATCTTATGTTGTATTCCTACTCCTGTGCTCATGTCATGTCATGTCATGTCATCTCACATTCTTACAAATGTTATTCAGCAAAATCACAGCCTCATATACTTTTAATTTTTCAAATAGGAGACCACCACAGGCACACTTAGATATAAACCAGTTTAGTTCCTCCCCAGGTTAATGTTTGTGTGTCTCCAATGTTTCAGAGATCTCTGAAGGAAGCTCATTACATAAGATAGACATGCCAAAACCGTATTTTAACTTTGCAGAGAGGGACACATTTACAGGGAATCAAACTATGATTCAATCAAGGAATATGCTGGGTTTTTTTCCTGAAAACCACTTTTCAGTGCTCATCAACAATATTGAAAAGTTAATAATAATCCAGCTCTACAAAAATAGGATTATTAGTCCATAAAAAATTGTCAGCTTTAGATGTTCTGTGATCAGTATTCAGTTCAGTCCTCATTATTAAAGCAACCAAAGTTTCTGGAATAAAACTACAGATTTTGTCAGCAGAACAGAAAAATTAATATTATTGCCGAAATACTCAATTTATATGCTTTAAAACAGACATCCAAAGATGCTGCTAAAACTTCCCATTATAGAGAGAAAATAGCAATATTATTTGCAGTTACCAGTCTCTACTGTCAGAGGAGTTAGCAGTTGAAATCAAATTAGATTTGACAAATAGGATTTCAACTGCAAACTCATTTTGAGTAATTAATATAATTAACAGTCTGAAACACAGAGAACAATGTATTAGCACCATGAACATATTGTTTGCTCAGATGAAGCATTTTCACAGTGCTGTTTAATTGCTGTGACTTTTGCTTCAGATACACTACAATTAATATATCATGTTACTGATAGAGCAGAGAGAGGAAAATATGTCTAGATTACTGTCAATTTTTTTTAAAGGAGAAAAACATATTTAACAGTTATGAAAACTCCCTTCTCAATAGTGTGAAGAGCTACACACAAAGGTTGAGCATCTACAACTAAAACTCTCCTATTTCAACATGGAAATACCAAAGCTTGATTACATGCCAAACAACATGCAACACATACAGAATATTACCACAGGCCTACTTGTAGAGAGTAAAGCCTCACAGATTGGCAAGGATAATCATCCTGTTGGAGAAAGAACATTTCCTAAGGGAAAAGTTCTTTTAAGAGACTCATGATTCAGGAAAATGGAGCAAGAACTCTAATACATTTTCTAAAACCAATTACAAAGGCACACTAAAAGTTGTTGCCATCTCATTGCTAGTAAGCACAAACTCCCAGAAGTGTGCTAACTTAAAATTTTAATACAATGTCTTAAAAAAAAAATTCTGTATCTCCATAACACATTCTTTTTGTTTTGTCGAGACCGGAACATGAAGTGCTAGCTAAATCATATGAGGAGCATGAGTAAGATATGCTTCTACAAAGGTCTTCAGCAAAATTTCAAAATACTGTGTCTGTTATCAATACCACTCACTCCACAAATCATCACTGGGAATAAGTCAGTCACTGTCACAAAGCACTAAATTTCTACAGTTCAAGCTGAAGAAGGTATCTCTGGAGATCCAGGATTTTATAATGAGAAAGGGCCAGGAGACAATATGATCAAATACAGTTAATTAGTTCTGATTAAAACACAGCTTTGTTTGCTAGGCAAAGGTCATGCACAGTATTGACAGTCTGTCAGAAAAAAAGGAAATTGGAAAATTGAATGGAAAGCATTTCTCCTGAAGGAACAACCTCCAGTATTGCTGTTTCAGTGGTTCCTAAAAAGCTTAAGTGCTTTTTCCAAACACAGATAAAAAACAACATTTATGTCAAAAAAGGTTGTTTTTTTTTCCTCCTGAATTCTTTTCTTTAGTAAACTTAGCTGGTGTAGAAAACATAGATGATAGCAAAAATCCAGCAAATCACATCCAGCAATTCAAATCCATTAAATACATAAATACCTTTTTGTTTTACAAGGAGCTATGAACACTCTAGGTATTTTTCATTAAATTTCAGAGAATATACAAGCTTTTATTCTAAAGCTAACTGCTCTATAGAAAGTAAGAGTATCTTCAGCCTGGATGATATATGGATTCTTTCAGAATTTCAGGGATCTGTGTTGCTATCAAAGTGTACTTTTATGGGCTTGAGAGTCTAAATAGCTAGCAACCTGTGCCAACTCTAACTCAAGAGAACACTGGCATGTTTAAACATGATATAATTATTTTCATGA
This sequence comes from Dicrurus megarhynchus, assembly GCA_013399195.1. Classification (NCBI taxonomy): domain Eukaryota; kingdom Metazoa; phylum Chordata; class Aves; order Passeriformes; family Dicruridae; genus Dicrurus; species Dicrurus megarhynchus. The sequence continues at coordinate 113,462 of VXAD01008438.1, forward strand.
AGCCTTGAATTTTGCAACACTTCCCTTTATGGAATTAATCTTGCATGCTACTACAACACCCCATCGCTCTGCAACAACCTTCCGCATGGCCTTCCTTGGCTTCAAGTTCCGTTGCTACGAACAGGAAGCTGAAATTAGTTATACAAGCAGCTACCTTCTTACAGCTCTCCAGCGCTGTAACTCTCCCTGGCGCCCTTGACCAATCACTCAACCCCCAGCATTGTGCAAAATCTGTCCTCATTTCATGCAACAGGAACCCACACTTAGGAGGCTGCACTGGAGCCACTTACAGGTACATCTCAATTTCCGTGTGAGAGTTAATCGTTGTCACAGCCCTCCATGCTACTGACTTGTTCCACTCAGGGCAGAGACCCTTTCTGCATGCCCAACTAATTCTGCATATTGATGATGATGACTTCAACTGTCCCTACCTCTGATCTCTGTTCTGATGGTAAATTTCATTTAGAGATGAAATGTTTTGCTGGTTTGAGTGAACAGGTAAGAAAAGAACACCTTAAAGCTACTTTGAACTACATGAATTAAAAAAAACCAAGAAGCAGTTCAGGTGAGTCAGGATACCAAGACAGTGATATAGAATATTTGATACCTGGAAGACAACTAATTCTAGTAGCTGATCATGTATTACAGAAAGCAAAAATTCAAATAAAAAATTAAATTCTGTAACTTGAAACCACCAACTACCAAACTATTTTTAATTTTCCAGAAAGACTGGGGGTTTGCAGCAACAGCAAAATGAAATACCCTACAGGAATTGGAGAGCTGAAACACTAAATTGGCTTTCTCCAATATTGTCAGAAGCTGATTTTCATCTCTTCATTTTGGTGATAAAGAAAGGGTAGAAATGGCTATTGTTTTCCACCCACAGCTTGGAAAACAAGGCAATTTGAGACTCTGAACTCAGTGATTTTTCTTCCTATCACAAATGATCTATAAGTTTCATTACTCTATGATCTTTGAATCCTCAGGCAGAAGTTCTGTTACATAAAATAAGCCTCCTAGAAACTGAAACAAAACCAGACATGCATAGAATTCCAAGCAAACACAAACATCTCAATAGAAAGCCTTATTTCATTTTTTTCTACTTATCTGAGCTCTGCCTGTAGAGCTACTACCCATTGTCAGGTTGCTACCAGGTGCTATATTCATGCAATTTGTTCATTCTCAAGTGCAAGTACTTTTCTCAAAAGCAAAACAAAACTCAAGCAAAAAAAACAAAACAAAACAAAACAAAACAAAACAAAACAAAACAAAACAAAACAACTCTCCACAGTGAAGAACCAAGCAATCCAAGCACTTCCCTCTGGCAGTATAAGCCATTTTCTTTTCATTGGCTGCTGTGCTGGAAGCTGGTTTTCATGCTCCTCACATGCTTGCTTTCTTCTGCACTGGAGGGCAGGCAAAATGATGTAACTTAATGTAGATTAAGGTAAAAAAAATTTCAAATATTTGTTCTCATTAATGAAATGTCATAATAAAAAAAAAAACTGGAAATGTTTAAAATCTTGAGATGAGCTGTGTATTACCCGTGACTTTTATTTCACTGAGGCCTCATTCACATGTCATAGTCATAATTAGTAAAGTAGTTAATTTATTGTTCTTTGTTCTCTGGGGATATATTTAAAAATTCAGTAGTTAGAAACACATAGATGGTAGCTGTAGCACACTATCTAGGGACAGATAAAGAAAACTATGAGAAGGCAAAAATATTGAGGAGGAAGTGTTCCTAATAATTCATATTATAATTTTAGATGTATTTCCATTACACATTGGAAAACCTTTCATGCACCAAGAGCAATTTTGCTAGACGGTAAGACCACTCAAAGTAGACCTATTAAAGGGTTTGGTGGGTTTGTTTTTTTTTTTTAAAGTACAGTATGTTGTAACATAAAGCAGTTCATGACCACAGGAAACAACTAGTACATCTTGTACTCTCCTGGACCATATCCTGAGGTAGCTCTAAAATTTAAGACTTTAGTTTCAAAAAGGGAAAATAAGACACAAAATAAATGAAAAAAATGAGATTCTGAACTTTATATTTGTAATTAGCACAAAAGTAAAGCAACTCCAGAAAATAACAGGGTTTGAGGCAGTAAACTGTCTTGCAGAAGATTCTGATTTCAAACAGTTGCCTTCCTGTTTGGGTATGCCAAATTCAATTGGCATTTCCATACCTCTGGGAATTTCTTAATCACTGGAACATAAAGTTATGTCTTTTTCTTGATTATTGCTCATTATAATTATTATAATGCTATACAAAATGAAAAGGCCAGAAGCAAGAACACTTTGACGGAAAGAGCACACAGTATGAAAACAAGAATATCAAAACTGAAATTGATGAAAAGTTGAAAAAATCCTAGGTTTTAACCCTCATCCTCTCTGACTCAGGGTACAAAACTTGAAACTGTCTATGAGATTCCTGCCTTAATTACTGACTGGTTGTGTGTGTGTAATTTACATCTACAACCTAAAAAGTAGTGTCCAACAAAACCGTTTTTATCTCTCTGCTTTTTCATACTTTTAAATACCTTTTCCCATCTACTTATTTAATCTGCCTTTTGCCCCCAAATTTTCCTACTGAAGAAAGGGGAAAAGGAAAAAGAACAAAAACCCAAACAAACCCACAACTATTAGGTATAATCTAAAACAAAAAAAATATTTTAAGGTTTTTTTAAAGACAAAATTTAAACAAGACTTCTTGCAATAAAATACAAATTTTAATTCTAAATATCCAAGTGTTCATCTGAAAAACTTAAAAAACCCACCCAATCAACCAAGTTTCAAATGACTTTAACATCGCACTGAATTGAACAACAGTATCTGTACTGAAGAAATACTAATCTAGAAATAAATGATTACTACATTCTCCTTCTACTGATTTATATGAAAGAAAAAGGAACCTGGACACAGATTATGTAAATTAGAATTCTATCCCTATATTCAGTTTGATTATGTATTCTACACAGGACTTAATATCAACTCTAGAGTTAGCTTCTTATTTTAGCTGAAGGTTAAAACAACTGAACTTATGTTTCAGTACTTCTTATTTGAAGGTGGCATTCTCCTGGTCCTCCTTGCAATCACTTGAGTAATTTTCCTTTTAACCCTATTATTATCATTTTTCACAAGGCAGTAAAAATGTTAATAATCAGTCAGAACAATATACAATTATGACTCCAATTCCAACCCTCTAATTAAAAAAAATAAATTGCTTTTCTGTCTATCAAAACCATCATCATCACTTTATTCAGGCTTGACGTGTTCACTGTGAATATACTGCTCTCTTTATTACTATACCATAAGAATGACCAAAAAAATCTTTTCACAATTGTATTTAAATACTAACATCACAAAATTGTTTTAAAGGCCTATATTTATATTTTACATTATAATTGTTTGAAGCTGTGAGTAAAATCCCTTGAAGTCCAATAAAATAAGCTCTTCTGATATTACTTTTATTAAGCAAAAGAAATGAAAATTTAACTTTTTTTTTTGGTTAAATTTAATAAAATGCAGTTGTGCAAAGAAGATACTGGAATAACATTGCATTTCAGTATTGTGAAGCACATGCATTACTCAATTTACATTTGGAAAATTAATTCAGATTATAGCACACTCTCAAAGATGTCTGAAAAAATAGTAAAGATAATATTTCCAAATGCGCGTATACATGAACAATTTTCCTTGGGATAATGGATGCCTGGTGCAAGCAATTCACGGTCCACAGAGACACAGTAATCTTTTGCAAAGCAAGAGCAGCTAACTGCAGAAGTGAGCAAAACCAAGGCCAGCTGCAGACAGTAGGGCAGGCAGAGCTGGAGAATGGGGGAAAGAGCAAATGTTCATCTAGACAAGTTCATCTAGAGACACCATAAGAACACACAGAAAGCACTTTGGAAGAGCAGACAAATATCACAGCAGTGAAAACTGAGCTGGTGGTAGAGCTGTTTCACCAGAAGACAGTCAGGTACACAGTGAACATCAAAGATAAACACCTAGAGATTAACTTTCTTCCATTTTCAAAGGTTTTTTTTTTATTTGTCTACCACTCAATTACTTACTGAAAGAGAAGGACAAAAGACATGAAAATAAAGCTATACATCGTAGTGGTAAAACTGGAAAAAATGAGACTTTTCACAGATTTTCAACAGAAATAATAATAGGATTGAAGCAGGCTGCATTTTCATCCATAAACTGGTAGCATCTCTCAAAGTCTCTGTTCTGTGACCATTCAGAGGAGATTTGAGAATGCTGTTTCCAGCTGTAAGGGGAACTGCAATCAAGCCTTTTGTACTTGGTGCTGCAATATAGTCCCTACACTTCACATAGTTGCACACCAGAAAAAAAGGGGTGCCTCAAATGCTGGAGAGTGTAAAATTGTATCTATCAAACTATTTGTGTCCTCTCCAGTGCAACCTCTGCCGTTAAACAAAATCAACTAATCAGGTGCCCTGTACATCTTTAAGTTAGATAAATTACTGATAGGCAGGGAGCAAATCTTTCCAAAACAAATAAACTACAGAGATATATTTGGTAAATGTATCTCTTTTAAACTAGTGAAAATCCCAAATTCACTAAATACCAATCCAATGTTCATAAAGTCATCCATTTTGGTAATTTACAACTATGTGGCATGAAGTAAAAGCTGGATCTTTTTAAGTTTCTGTATCTGACAAACTTCAAAACAAGAACAAAAACTGATAATATGCAGATTTCTTAAAATACAAAATATATACTCAAATATTTTTTGTATCATGTTGTGTTGAAATCTCATTCCTAGATTTTCTGTTGTGATCATCAAATTGTCAGTTACATAGCAAAAATGAGTTAATTCTCTTAAAAATATCATTATGCTTTACATCTGTGGAAGACTAGGGCAAGGAAAAACACCGTCAGATGTGCAGATGTGCAGAGTCTGGTTTAGAGGGGGCATTTTCTATTCTGTTTATGAGAACTTCAATCTAATAATAAACCAGGAGAGCAACAACCCATTTCATATAAGATACCATCTAGCTCACTCAGTAGTAACACCAATTCTAACACTTATTTCCATAATTTCCATAAAAGCTGGGATGTGAGACATGCAATATAGGAAAGATTGGTTTTATGTGAAAATTAATAATACAGGATAGTTTCAGAAAGTAATGGTAGGGAGGAGCCCATAATGCATCCAACAGCCACACATAATTCTACAGCTGTAATCTCTTGCAGATACCAGTGATGCATGAATTTATCACTCTCCACACAAAGCCTTGCAGAGCTTTTTTTGCTTTAACTCACACATACATCCTCATACAAATACCTACTTAGAAATTTTCTAGGTGTTATTACCTGTGACAGTGACTCACCCAGACCAGTTTACATGCTCCCTGGTAAAACATTTTCATTCACTTGAAATGCGATATCTTTCTTGGAAAGTACCTTATCAATAAAGTATAAAAAAGGAGGGTTGCTTTGTGGAGCGTTTTTTTGGTAATACATGACCTTCTGAAACATGGCTACAACCTCTAATGAAACTCACAGTATTTAAAAGTTCAGTAATTCTGAAATAATTTAGTAATTTATTATTAATTCAGTAATTTACTACAAAAGTAAAATTTTCCTAATTTTAAAAGTCAGGGGAAAACAAAAAAAAGAGGACAATTACTCAATTGCATTTCTGGGCAAGTACCTTTCGATGAAAAAATATAGCTTCTATTATGTGAAGTATAGTTTAAGGTATCTTCATCTGCAAACTATAATCATTGTGTGGAGGCATGTCTCATTATTTTGTGGCATTCAATGCTTTCAAAATGAAATATCTCCTGCAAATTTGTAACTGTTTTGGCAGGTGGGGAAAAATGATTGAAAACTTTGGTAACACAACGTTCAAGATCAAATGATGAATTATCTCTTTTGTACTTCCCCCTATTGTGCTTTATAGAAATTGAGCAATTAACCGTAAGCAAATATTCATTATAGTTCTCTAGTAATTTATGTATGGAGTAATTTCTCGCAAAGTCAAACATATCAGTTTGATACTTTCATCATAAATCTTATTCATATTCTCTCTGTGCTTTCATTGCTGTCTCAAAATGTTTAACCTAAATTTCAACATAAAATAGTCTCTAATATTTTCATACATTTTTAGGAAGCATCAGTGATATGAAACAAAAGTATGCTCTTTTTTCAGCCAGATCTGTCATATTTTTTGTAACCAAAAGAGGTGCTAACATTCTGTTGGTAATACACAAAGCTGTTCCTCACATCCAGCACCAGAAGGTATGTCTTTCATAGGTGAATGTCAGCAAACAAAACTAGTTGTTTCTCCAGCTGAATAAAACAATCTGTAGATCTATGACCATGGATCACAACATCATATGGCTTAATTGTGTTTGCAGAAGATATATTTTCTGCATTTTCACATTTCTTAGAAACAGCTGTAGCTTTCACCCTTGTTGAATACTACTAGAGACACAACATAATTCTTTATATTACCTAAAGCCATCTTAGATTCCACAATGCTGACTTCTTCTGGACAAAGCACAGAAAAACCCTTAAAGAAACTATTGTTTTTTAACTGATCCACTTTTCCACTTTTGTTATGATTTGGTTTGGGTTGGTTTCTTTTATTTTTTCTTAAAGCAAAGTTTCTCATTGCTACATTTTAGGTGATAAAGTAGATGAAAGCAAGGGAAAACAGATGGAAAGCAAGATGAGCGAGGAATGTTTCACATGGAAATGCAGCTTAACCAACTAAAAATGAGTAAGTTTTAGACTCAGCTTCAGTTTAGGATCACACTGCTAAACATCTTTTATGTGGTAGGATAATACAAAGCATATTGTTTGCTTGTATTCCATCACACAAATACTTATCTGTGAAAAACATGAAGTATAAAATAAAAAGCCTGATCATAAAAAACAATCCTAATTACTATTCTTCTAGATGGAATAAATATACTGGAAAATTCACTTCAATGAATTTTTCATTTCCTTTAAGGATTGAAAACACTTCTTGAAGTTTCTGATGATACAAAGGAATCTTTGGTTTTAAAGCTACTTTGTAAGCACTGTGTGAGGTCTAGGACACAACGTGATCTAAACATCAGCAAGAAATTCTTGGAAAAGAGCAAAGCAGCTCACACTCATTTATTCAAAAGTCCTTCAGAAGTGGTAAGAAATTATAAAACCTTTCTCTACTATTCCTATTTCCTTACATGACAACCACGCTTTTTCAGTTTACAAGCAATGTGCCCTGTTTACAGCCTGAATCAATCTCCACCAGTTTGGGAGACAGTCCTTCAACTCACTCTTTCGTTTATGTTTTCACCAAGTCTTAAGCTGAAAGCAAGGTAACTTCTTTTCCCAGTCCTACTCTATGGCTTTCACCCCCTCCTACATAAAGAACCCAGAAAACATTCAGATCACGTAACAGTGATACAGGGTAACATCCTTCTGCATTCATATTCTGCTGAGACTGAAAGAAAATTCACAAAGAACTATGATAAGACCTTCACCTGGAAAATTCCAGGGTCTGCTATGAAGAGTTGAGTTTCTACCCACATTTAAAATTCCACTCATGAACACACTATTCACTGAGCTTAGTGTCCTTATGTAGAAAAGCATTTGTTGGTCACATATGAATTAATTTTCCAAAAAGAATTATTTCTGGCATGCCGTGTCCTTCTCAGGCAAAATAAGACACTCAGAGGAAAACACGCATTTTAAGAGACAAAGAATAAAACATGAGACCACTGTCACAATTTTATTTGAAATGTAAAAATTGTTCAGTTTTGGGAATGTTAAATGAGAACATTCTCTCCCTTTTTTTTTCCTCTTTGCACTTTGTGAATTGTATGTTTTGTTAAAAGGAAGTTACTTCAGACATAATTACATGCAGAAAACCTGTTTCAATCAACAATTACAGTGTTCACTATCACTCTTCAAAGATTTGATAATCAATACAGCTTTCCCTTACTTGTGAAATGGCTGAAGCAAGTATTATTTCCAAAAATAAAAGACACCTAATGGAATTGAAGAATTTAGTGCCCATCTTAGATACCAGAAAAAAAAAGTATTGTTTCAGGAGATCTCAGGTCTGGGATGAAAGGAAAATGTCAGAAGGTGTTCCTCAATTCACTAATAGAAGAAAACAAAAAAATTACTCAGCTCTTCCATTTTTCTATCTTCTCGTATATAAAGTCTTATACTGATGTTCTCATTTTTAAAAAAATCTACTTAATTAGTTTTTCTTCTTCCCATTTCACTCTATTTATTGATGGTATTTAGAGTTCTGTATCATTTTCCAGATACATCAGATACAACTCTTTTTTTTGATGTCAGTCTTGTCCAATACAAATTATTTCTTCCTTTCCAAAGGTCAACAGGCCAGATATTCTCACCTCACTATGCCCTGTCCCATTTATGTCCATATTTTCTTGCTATTGATTTTGTATTCTTTTATGTGAGCTTGGATTTGACCAGCTTCTTTCAGAATATTCTTGCTCCTAAACAGTAAGAACTGACAGGTAAATAAAATGTAACTCTTTCAGAGTTGAAATTATGGCAAGAGATATTTTTTGCTGCTTGCTACAATATTGAGAAAGATGAATAAAAAGGAAAATGTGGCCTTTTTTAAAAGTGTTTACATTTTTTTAAAGTGAAAAGTGTCCCCAGACCAGTTTTATTACGCTATCCTGGTAGGGATATGCTTGTATAGATGTAGTGCATTGGGTGTTTACAGGGCAAGTCCGCTACAGGACTTTGTATGCAGAGTAACTCCTCTAATACAATAGAGTGCTACATCTGTCACATTAAGAAAATTAATTTTCTGTTACAGATGATCAGGTAATAAGACCAGATTACTTGGTAACAGTTAATATTCACATTCACTTTTAAAGCAACATAGAATTAAAAAAAGGGATTTCACACGTTAAAATATTTGGTAAAGAGTATTTAAACTAATGGTAGAATTAGGCTACGTTTTGGGTTGGAAGAAACCTTAAAGATTATCTAGTTCCAATGCCCCTGCCATGGACAGGGACAACTTCCACTAGACCAAGTTGCTCAGAGCCACATCCAAGCTGGCACTGAACACTTCCAGGGATGGTGTAGTATCCACAATTTCTCTGGGTAATCTGTTCCAGTGCCTCACCACCCTCACAGTAAAGAACCTGTTCCTGATGTTTAATTTAAATCTACCCTATTTCAGTTTAAAGACCTTGTCCTTTGTCCTGGCACTACACATCCTTGTCAAAAGTCCCTCTCCAGCTTTCTTCTAGAGCTTCTACAAGTACTGAAAGGCTGCAGTTAAATTTCCCTGGAGCCTTCTCTTCTCCAGGCTGAACAGACCCAACTCTCTCAACCTGCCCTCATAGGAGGGGTGCTCCAGTCGTGTGATCCTCTTCATGGCCCTCCTCTGGACTCACTCCAAAAGGTCCATGTCCTTTTTGTGTAGATTATGATACATCTCAAGCAATGTGGACATCTTGCTGGCAAAGTTCTTTCAGCCTTTGACTAAAGTATTTTAAAAAAAACAGGAATAAAATCCCATAGCAAGTCATTAATATTACTGTATTCCTTCTGCTTACTTAGAGCAGAGAGTAGTATCTCTATTCTCATTTGTCACAGCTCATAAACTCGTCATGTTCAGAATTAGCTTCTGTCCTCTGTGAAAGTTAGTGTGAATTCATTTCTACTAAAAGAGTATTAGTTAGGACATATCAGAGGTCATAATTGTAGCCTTTTCATGTGAACAGTCTTTTGTTATTTATGTATATAAAAGCCATTTCTAATAGTAGATTCCCATGTACTTTCTTCCTGAGTTGCAAAGCTACATAGATCATTCAGATGAATTAGAAAAGCCTGCAGAGATCACAAATTGGCAGCTGTCCTATGGACAGCTGGGCAGCACTTCTTCACTCAGCAGACTTTCCAGTGGCTCACAATGGCTTATTCACTCTACTTTCTTTAGAAAAAACATCTTCTGAAGTCATGTTCTATTCCCAGACAAATACATTGTAAAAGGCTGGAAGATATAATGTACTCTGTCATCATTAGTATTGATAAAGATTTAAGAGGCTGAGCTTTTAGAGAAAAAGGTAGCAGGGAGTGGAAAAAACTAAAGAATTTGTTGTACTTCCTTCAGTCGTTTAATAATGGAGATCAAATTCTAACTTTGACGGTCACTAAAGATATCACAATGCCTAAAATTTATGTTTCCCCTGAATACTTAGATTTATGCAATATGTTACTGAATTTAATTATATTTCGAAGTATTACCAAAGTTAGAATCAAAATCAATCAGATATTTTTCTAACTTGTTGTCCTGTCATGGGTTGACCTTGGCTAGCTACTAGACACTCACCCAGCCACTCTCTCACTCCCCCTGCTCAACAGAACAGGGGGAGAAAATAACGTGAAAAAAAGTTGGTTACACTCAAGATATCAAAGGAGACCAAACATTTTGCCCCTTTGCTATCAGTTTTCTAGGCTGGATAATATAAGACTCAACTGGAAAGACAGAAGTTCAATTCATCTGATAATTGTTTTACTCAGTATAGAGGTAGTAACACCTAACTTGGACAATCAGGTAAGCATTGTCTTTCTCTACCTTTTCTGCTGATAAAGTTGACATTTTAAAAATGTGATTGTTTCTAATTTGAAAAAGAAGAACTTTTTTTCCCCCTATTCATTACTGCAAATTTTTCAAACTCCAGGGTCATCACTTTTCAAATGATATCTCAGGCCACATTTCTATCCAAAATATCTGAAAATTCTATATCAGCGTTTGTTCACACTTCTTGTTTTTGATGCAGTCATTAAATAAAATATTAATGATCTCCTAAACAAGGAACAGTACTATTAACTTTTCTCCAGAGAAGTAGCTCTTTCTAAAGCATAACATATTGCCTCACCTTTAGCCACCTCTATGTATTTTATAACATAGGCAATTTTTTTCCCCACTAATTGTTTCCTACAGTACATTGCATTGAGTGCACTGCTGACATGGAGATGTGGATCTCTAGAATTTCCTTTTAGGTATCAGAAAGGAAGTCAGCCTTGTCAAAATCCTTCCTACATCTAACCTGAAACAGGAGTTAGCCCAACTTGGCAACCAATAGTTCATTTTATTGCTCCTAGTTATATCTGATGGTTTTGTGTATATTCATATTTAAAGGAATGTGAAAATTTTTAGATTTATGAAACACATCTTTCTGAAGAGTTTGAAAATAGTATTTTGTTCCCATAGTCTTTTAAATTTTGCCACAGGAAGCCACTGAACTACTCAATATAAATTAAAATGTTTTCATATTGAGAATCTGACATTTACTGTAAGAAATTTCTTGAAGAGAGCTAAAGTTGCTTTCAGTTCCTTCATAATTGGATCTAACAAGGCCTTAAAAAACTTTTCTCTTCATGAACATTGTTGTTTTATAAATGAAACTATCAAATTCAAGTCCAACTTAAAGGTAAAATATTTAATAGCAAAAATTTAGATCCGTAAGTTAACTTTGTCTCCGTCATGTCAAAGCATATTTAGACTTGGCTAAGGGCCATCCAACAGTGATTATTAGACTGCAATTGGGAATTGCATTAAAGCTTGGCACAGACACAATGTGATCAGAAAAAGTCTGAAGAAGTAATGGGTAATTTGTAGGAATATGTATCCATTTAGATTCCCTTAGAAGTTTCACTGTTGATGGTCAAACCACTGAGTTCAAAAACAACATCACTTAAACTGGAAGATGAAAGTAAGCAAATATAAGCTGATGGATCAAAGTAAAGTGTTGCCTTCAGTCACTTTTTTTTTTCATCCTTGTTACACTTTACAGATCTTACTGAACAGCAAAAATATGTTTTGTTTTGGTGGATTTTTTGGAAGAGATAGCATTAAATTAACCTTCCATTAGAATCAGAGCTAAATATATATTTCAAAAAAACTCAAATTAATATGCATCCAAAAGTAATTACTTTTTAATTATGAATGAATTTTGCTTATTTTTCTCAACTCTGAAAAAGGTTTGAATAAGCTTTGGCATAATACTGAGTCAATATTAGTTAAGATATTGCTCTATTTAAAAACCCAACCAACCAAACAAAATTAACAAGCAACAGGTATGTTGATGATACCTTCTTTGGCACTGATCCCACCATTACCAGAGAAGCCCACAAAACAATTCTAGCTCCTTAAATTAGAAAAAAAAAGAAAACAAAAATCTCACTTCCTCGCTGAGGAGTGGCTTTATTTTTAGGTCAAAGTATTTAAACAAATAACCAGAATTTCTACACTCAGTTGAGAAATGGCCAGCAAAATGTCCAGAGAAAAAAGTTCTAAAATAAGCAACTTAGGAAAAGATAATTTGTAAAACATTTCAAACAGCACTTTGAGTTTTGTAATTGCTATCTTTTGCAATGTATACGGAAATTAACACAGTGGGTTGATGCAATGAGATATTTTTGCTTGATTTCACCCCATTGTCCCAGAAGCACTTGAAAATCAAAAAGTGAAGAAATTATCAGAAAATACCTGAGCCAGCAGACATAAAGTATTACCACTCAGAGAATGCACTATTGACAGAACTGATACATGAGATCCAAGAACAGCATTATAAATATTTCAAAAGAAAAACAGACTCAACATTAAAACTAACAAGCAAGCCCCTCTAATTAATGACCACCCAGAAAAAAGGCACTCATTCAGCACCTGACAGTGTTGGGAGATGTTTAAAATCGGAACATGGGATAATTTATTCTCAATTCTGCCAAAACAAACTCCATCCAACTAAGATTTGAAAAAAATATTAAATTACTTTTATCAATAGTAGAGACATATAGCTAATCTTTGTCTTCCAAGGAAAAGCCCAAATATGAAAGCTAGAACAAAATAAATTACACGTACATAATTCAAGTGCAAATGTTATTACTATCTGGAGCCACAAATCATTGTAAAATAGCACAAAACCCATCAATTTTGAAGAAGTGAAGACAAATACTTGACTTGAATAAAACAAAATACAATATCTGTCAATATTGAGTGCATACAGCTTGAAAGTATGTACTGATGTCTTTATGATAATAAATTACCTTTCCAGTAATTAATTACATATTTGTCTTTATAAATGAAAAAACAGTGGAAAAAAAAGTCCAGTGTAGAGAAATTGCACAATCTGAAGCAATGGAGATAATAATGCAAGAAAGTTCATCTGTCTTTACTAACTCCCTGTCGTATTTGCAAAATATGACCTTCTTGACAGAGTGATTTAACTACAGGAGAGACTGTAAAGACACTTTTTTTTCTATCATGGACCTTGCGTATCAAGACGGCATTCCAGAAATCAAGCACATCATCTGAGATACCCCTAAACAAGATCTGAATACCTGTTACCAAATAATGCCTGGAGTCATAAAGTCTGCAGTGATTTCAAAGGGTCTTGTTGTTTCAAGTATTTATTCATATTTATTTCATGTGGTCATGAAAATCTTCTTAGTACTCCCACTATATATTTAATAAATTAGCGGTTCCAATCACTTTCTCCAAATTATAGGGTCTACTACTGCTTCTGTGTAACCACAGACATTCTTATCTGTTTGAAAAACATGAAGTTGGGTCTGCATTTGATTTTAGGGCCCAGACAGTTTTAACAGTTTTACAACTTTTATACAGTCAGTGACCCACTGCAATCAACTATCTTCTTTTACTGTTGGAGTTAGAGCTCCTCTGGACCCAGGCCCAGAAGAAATATATGCTAAGTGCTTTAAACATTGTAAAGCTGCAACAGAGACCTTATACACAGTTCTTACTGAAGCAGAGTTACCTTTTCACAGAATTTCTTTACTTTAGACAAAACATAGGTGGAATTATACTGTTCATATTTTTTAGACAGAGTGTTCATATAAACAATAAGAGCTGATAGAAACTATATACGCAAATCTGTGTAATACCTATGTAATACTTGTGTAAGATTTATGACTATAAGAATTAGACCAGTGTGGGTTAAGAAAAGAAAAACTAAAATCATGTGTTAATTTCATTGGTCAATTAACAAATATAATCCACACTTCTGTAAGAAAAAATTAGAATTAGAAAAAGAAGCTGTTTTCTACTTGCTGTTTGCCAGCTGCTGCTGCTGTTACTGCTTAGCCTTATCTTGTAGCCCCTTTGAGCTCTGCCTTCAGAAAACTATGAGACTATGAAATAAAGAATTTTAGCAGGACCGCAGCCTCCTCTGCTCTTCCACCCTCGTCCGAAAAGGAAGGGTATCCCATCAAAAGCTCAACATGTTAGGTTGCAATCACCCATTGAAATTAAATGTGTGAAGCTGACCATTTTCAGTCATATTGCCTCTTATTCACTATGTGAACAGCATCTTTTTCACACCTTATGTTCTTACAATTACATACCAGTCTCAAAACGCATGAAAAGCCAATTGGGATATTGTTGGGAATGTGTCTACTATGAAAAAGGAGTATCTTTAATCTTTGTCTTAAAGAAAAAGTCATAATTTTTTTGGTATTCACCTGCAACCACTACATATTTAGTATTAATGAATGCATGTATATAAATTTAGATCCAAATGAACACTTAGGGTTTTTTTTTAATCTGCCTGACATTTCACAATCAGATTGAAAGATACACATCTGACAGAAATAACCATATCTAGCAATGGACTATTGCCACAGAATACAAAACTAAAAAGTAAAGGAGGTAAGAATCCCTTAAAGCAGAGATGTACAGAAAGCATATTTTATTTTTAATTTCTTCATTTATCTTGTTATAATTCTTTACAGAGATAACTTTTTTAGATTAAAAATAAAAAAACAAACCAGCCATCCTTACATAATTACTGTGTAATTCTATAATACACACCCATTCATATTTTACCTAGATTTAGTAAATGGGGACTTTTTCTATTCTGTTCACCTGATTCTCGTTTACCATCTCTCCATAGCATATTGGTATTTTTGGATAAAATCTGAATTATGACTAAAGTTTTAATTAAAAAAAAAAAAAAAGGAGAAAAATTTGAATGTGTTTGATTTTCAAGGATGACGATAGTGTCAGTTTATGTGGGTTTTGTTTTTAACAAAATATATTTCTTTCTGGGCCAGGATACACTGTCAACATGTGTCAGAGATCAATCAATGCTTTATTTTTTTTTATTTATTTACAGAATTTCTGAAGAAATGGTCTCTTTGTAATTTATTCAAGAATAAGAATAAAAGCAATATATAATTTAAACATTCAGTCATATTGTCTCTACATATTTTTTCCATAAACGTACGTTTCTTATTTTCTACCGAACCAATTTTATATAAACTTGGTGCTCCCATTTGTAGAAATAGATGCTTGGTGTTTATCACAATTATACCCTAAGTTCTAGGAATAATCAGCTTTCATTCTGGATGAAGTCTTCCCCCACCCACATCCCATAGAAAGGTTTTCAGCCATTTCAGAAATACATGTGGAAGATTCACACTATCGAAGAATCTTGGTTGCACCACAGCAAGTCTCAAGAGGCAACACAATCAGCAATTCCATTAATACTGACGTAGGGGAACAAATGTTCAGAAAAATAATTAAAACAGGGAGCTTTTAAGGACTAAAGAGATTTTTTTTTATTATTTTTTATATTGCACACTGCTTTCTCCCTGACTTAGAACACAATCTTAATTAAAAAAGCACACAATGTGACATGAATTCTAATATTTCTGTGTAGTAGTATTTTTTTTTAAAAAGTAACGAGCAAGACTAAAAAACTACTGTGTGTGGGAGTTGACACATGCTTCTGCTGCAAACTCCATGTAAGTCTGTCTGCTACTGGCAGCTACGTGAGAAACGAAAGCCATGAAAGAAGTATTTTTACTTTTTATATTTATACTTTTTTAAAAAAAAATTATTCTTACATGCTTTAATTATTCAAACCACATAAACAGCAAGAAAGGAAGCAAAGCATAAGCTGGATTTAGTGATACACAGGTAGTGTGTATTAAAAGAGGAAGTCAGTGACCGCTTCTTTCTCACAGAGTTGAACCAACCTATTCTACTTATCATATGTGTATTTCTCTGTAATGTCTGTCTGGTAACTGCACAAACCTCCCTGATAATATGAATCACTATGATGAGTCCCTAGCCATTTTTTTGCAAAAAAACCACCCCAAAAAAACAAGAAACCTTTTTAAAGTGTCAGAACAACTTAACTCTGTCCATGTGAATATTGCCACTGCAATTTTATTGTGTCATTGAATGAGACCACTGGATGCTACTAGTAAATCTTTTATACTCCTCTGCCGTATTTCTTTGCTCTTACATTTAAAAAAATCCACTGTATTTAAACAGATCAGAACATAAGAGATGATTTATGCTGCATAGTACCTTTGGTTTCAATAGAAATTAAACAAAACCATCTACATTAAATAAAGTTCCATTGAACTTTTGTCAGCAGAAAAAAATAATTCTGGCAGATGTAAAAAGAGGAAAAAAACTGACTAAGAAGCCAACAAAAGTTATGGGGAGACATATTAGTGAACAAAGTGAAGTCAAAATGCTCAAAAATACGTAATTATTCTGCAGAACAGTCTGAAAACTGAATTCCTGAACTAGCATGAACCAGCATGACTTGGAATCGCACTGCAGACAGTAGAAAAAACAAATTTTTTCCATCCTTTTTTTCTCAGGTAAGTAGAGATCAACACTGGACTGTTTTGAAAATATTACTGTCTCAGGCAGTATTACCTGTGTTTTCAGTTTGACTTATTGCAAGACAAGGTTATAGGGGAAGGGTAAAGTTTATTTTTTGAAGTTTTACAGGTCTGAAAACTACAAGTAAGTTAAAGCATGTTAAACTCTGCCACCAGAAATCTATCATCAAATAATATTGAAAAAACCAAACATTTTTATTGGTTACCTAAATGCTCATCTGACTTGAGTTTTAAATTTCTTTTCCAAATTAATGACTTTCTTTTCCAATCTAATGACTTAGATACTGTCTGTAAAAGCAACACCTTGAACGACAACAACAAAAAAGTCTAATATTTAAAATACTTTTTAAAAGCAAGGTGCCCATATAACGCTAACACTACTTGTAATCAACTATAAAATTCAGTGAAACCGAGACAGATACATTTGTTAAACCTAAAGAATATATGACTAGAAGTGAATTTAAGCAGCTGCCATTCTACTCAAGACAAGTAGCCTACTGGGTAGATTTTGATCTCCAGCGAAGAGGATTCCAGCCAGCTTCTAGACAATGTGAATGAATGTTCACTATTATCACACTGAAAGTTTTCCCTAATGTCAAAAAAATTTTTTTCCCTTGAATTTTCAGTTCATTTTTTCTTGTCCCGTTATCAATAAATATGGAGATCACTGATCATTATTTCTCTTGCACCAGCAGTTCTCAGTAGGTTGCTGTGCATCAACATGCTGTGACTACAAGCACATGTACAGGCAACCAGAAACACCAACAGTGGGAATACTCATTTCATACCTACATTTCAAAACATCCTTATTATGTTCCGTTTAAAGGGTTTTTTGCTTTACACTGAACAAATGCGGTTCCTCCAACTTTTTCTTAGCAATTGATAGTTTTTAAATACCATTCTCATTGTGTTCAGCTGTATGATCTCTAAATTGTTTTCAGCAGTTTAAAGCATAATGCTCTGTTTCATTTAAATTTTATGAGTTAATTTTCCTGCATTCTGCACAGATTTGTTGCACTCTGACTTTTGCAGTGTATGTGGGCCAAAGAAACCCACTTTCTGTGCAAGGCAAGAATTTAATAGTAATGCCATGATGATTTTTTGCCTTTTCTTTTAAATTCCTTTTTGCGCCTTTTTGCAGCTTCTGTATTCCTTACTGTTTTGCCGACATTCTTGGACTTGTTTGTTAAGCTGGGAGACAAAACATTTTAGAGGTTTCATAGTTAGGGATCAACATGCCCCAGACCCCAAGGTCCTCTCCAGAACACATTTTGTAAAATAAAATATAACCATCCAGGGTATGGTTCCTTGGGGAGGGGGGCTCGTGTTAGCGTCTCATTGGGGAATTTATTATAGATATGCTAATTAGTAAAACCTCTGTAATACCAGATCGTGGGGGGTGGAGGGGGGATGGGGTTTTTGCAGTGTACACTGAGGTGCATTTGACCCGGACTTAGTGCACCTAAGGATCCTTAAAATAAATACCAAGGTAAAATCCCTTTTTCTCTTCTGTGTTTGACTCTTGATTTTAAGACCAGGAAAAGACATCAATAGTACATGAACTTAAACCTTAAGGCTCCGACCAACTAAGGATGACTACCCCAGATTTAATTATTATTATGAAGATGTCATGGGTTAGCATAGTTTGAGTTTTTGAGGAAGACTCCTTCAGCCTCGGAAGTGATTTTTTTGCAAAGAGGTGCTTACAGCTTCCTCTAGACCTGACCTAACCAATCAACTGGCTAGTTGGAATATTGACAACTTCTTTAAGCCACTTAAGAAGCTTGGTACGCCTCTGTCATACACATTTAAGAACGAACAAAGGCCGGGAGGCTCTCTATCCCTTCCGGCGTTCGGACAGGTAACTGGGGGAGGCCCGGGGCACGGCCCAGCGGGGCCGGGCCCAGCTCGGCCCGGCCGGGCCGGCCAGGAGCCCACCCTGGAGCGGCCCTGTTCCATCTGCGGCCCGGCCCGGCCCCCCCAGCCCTGCTCCGGCCCCAGCCCTGCTTCGGGCGGGCCAGGCCCCCTCAGCTGCTCCGGACGGGCCATGCCCCCCCTCACCCACTGCTGCTGCCCGGCAAGGAGAGATAAGCGAATTCCAGCTGCAAGGCCGGGTGAGATTAACTCTTTTAGTGCTGTAAGATTTCTCCAGAACAGATGAAGCTTCCAGACATTCAATCCTCTCCTGAGTCAGAGGAAAAGGACAGATGATGGCACGTGAAATAAACAGCACAGAGACACCAAAGTCAGCGAAGAAGGAGGAGCTGAAACCCTGAGAGAGGAGAAAGAGGAGATGCTTCTCCTGGAAGCTGAAATTCTCTTGTAAGGCTGTGGTGATGGACTATAATATATATCAGTGTACCCGTTGTAATTTCATGAAGCATGGTGGGGGGGGCAGAGCGTTCAAACCGCAACCATGGGTAGAAGTACCTGTGCTGCATTAAGCAACTACTGAAGTAGCTGTGATTTATTGAGAAGTTTTAACAGAGAGAGTTGAAAGTGATGTAGACTCTCTCGCTCCCAGAGGAAGGCCTCTGTGCCTTTTCAGTTGAAGGTGATGAGGACCCTCTTGCTGCCAGAGAAGAAGGGGGCCTCTGTGCCTAGAGATAAAGATGCACCTACAGACAGGTGAAAAGAACTTTTGTTTTGAAGGAGATGAGGACCCTCTCACTACCGGAGAAAGGGAGGACCTCTGTTCCTAGAGATGAATATGCACCCACAGATGGGTAAAGAGAACTTTTGTTTCTGAACAGCTCATCCTTAAAATGGTACCCCATTAGCTAAAGAAATTAACCCTCGAAAGCAGTTGTGGGGAAAGCTGCAAGTTGAGGGAAGGGACTTTCACAGGCAAGGAAAAACCATTCCGGGCGGCCTTGCTGTGACACTGAGCCACAAGAGAACTGTTTAACTGTTTTTGTGTGGAGATGTCTCCATAGCATGAGCAAGAGAGACTCCTCTCCCTAGGTGGACTGAGAAAGTTCTTACAGAGATGGTAAACTGACTCTGGAAAACCTTGAGGGTTGTTTTTTTCATGTTGGTGGGAGGAGGAGAAGAAGGTGGGGGGAGGAGAAGTGTTCTGAAGGTTTAGTCTAACTTTTTTTTCTGCCTTTTAGTTCTGTTAATAAACTTCTTTATGCTTTTAAGGTTTAAGTTTTGTGCCTGCTTTGCTTTTCTCCTGGTTCTTATCTCACAGAAGGAAAATAAGTAAGTTATGGGCATTTTGAGCCAAACCACTACAGAAGAAAAGACTTCTGTTATATAAAAAGATTCCCAAATAATGACACAGTGACACAGTACAGATACTTCCTTCATTCTATCACTTAGTCTTTGACATTAAGCTCATTCTTCCCCTAGCCCTTATGGAATTATGCAAACAGCTTCTTCCGCCTCACTCTAGGACCCTCTAGGGATTATTTCTTTATGACTTCTAACATTCTACACACCTTGATTTCTTCACTGACCCACATTTTTCTATGACAGCCAAGTGTACAATTTAAAGTATGTTTACATACACATTATTTTTCAACATTACATCTCTGGTTTCCAAATCTGTTTTTTCTAAGGCTACATTCCTTAAATGATCACTAATGGTGAGATTTTCACAGCCTTGGACACTCATAATTCCATACCTGTATTCCTTTAGCCTGAATTTTTATTCACAGGTCATAGAAAAGATATTCTTCATGAGATAACTGTTTGTTACTATTGTTTATAAACTACAGAAATCGAACTAGATTTTTAACAGTAGATGTTACATCATATAAGGCTAAGTTAAAACTGAACAAATTAGGTACAGTTATCTGATTCCTAGACAATATCTAACATAGTTAAACCAATATTCAGGAAGCCTGAAGCAAGTACAGGCAAAGCAAACCTGCAAGTCTTAGCCTGAAGACCTTGCAGACTGAACATAAAAGGCTGCAATCCAACTATTAGCAATATGAATACTTGCTGTTTTCATAATACTCCACGTGAAATATTATTAGAAACAAGAAAAGTCAAATGATCATCTCTTAGGTGTATGCAGTGGCTGTCAGATTGCATTCAAGAATAAAATCACCTACGAATTACATTCACTGTCTATCATATTTAAAGATACTATTTGCCACTTAGAAAAAAGAAATCAAGTTCACACATTCTTGGTCAGTAATCCACTTGTACTGTGTAACAGCTCCAAGGGCTTTTTAAGCCATGATTTAAATTATTCCCCAGAATACATAAGTCATACATCTCTAGAAAGGAATGACATTAGGTTTAAGAAATATATATGCAAGAAAAAATTGCATCACACACTGACTGCAATGATCTTCTCATGCAAAAAATATGCAATAAAATTCTGACATAGCTTTCAATAAAGACAGAATTTCTTGCCAAGTACCTTTAGGATTATCATTGAGAGCTCTTTTAAGTAGGGATTCTTACTATTGTGGTAAAAAAAGTCACAAATAGTTCTCATCCCCTGCCAAAAACACCACCTGAGGCCTGTTTCCATATTCCTCTATCTCTGTCCATATGCTTAAATAAACATAGATGTGAATTTCAGGTTAATTGTATCTGATCATTAGAATGAAAACAAGCAGGTAAGCGCTGTATCATTTCTTCAAAGACACCTAATGAGGTTCAAATTGTACTATTCACCTACCAAAAACTTAAGGGGGAAATATTATCCAATTGCTGAATTGAATGTTGTAAAAAATATCCTGTATTAAACAAGAATACACAGCTTCTACTGCTGTTTTTTTTTTAATCTGGAATGAATTTCACTCTCTATTGAGTCAATTTAGACCCTAAAGGTATTGCTAACTACGAACAAATAGTGTTTTGTTCCCATATTTATTCCTCCTAAAGTTAAAGTAAACGTCAGCCCTGACAACTGGACATTAAAAAGGAATTTCTCTTTCTGATGCAATTTGTAGAAAGGCGAGGATGATTTTTACCTTCTCTTGCATTTAACAAATCATCTGGCAGTGCAAGAGCTTCGTGCATCAGGTGAAGACCTGATCCATTATGTCTTCGGTGCTTGCTGTTTTCTTTCTATAGCATATAATACCCATAACTTTTGCTGTTTTATTACAGGTTTTAAGTTGCTAACAAAATTCCATAGTGCTTTCATTGAAATGTGTTTTATGGTCTCTGATGGTGTACAAGTGACCTGATAATTTTGCTGAATTAAACCCTTAGTGTGTGTCTGCTGAAGACTGCACTTAAGGCCACTCAGTTTTTAAGTTTCTCATATTATTTACAGATACTTTGGGCCCGAGTTTTATTTTTTAAGCACAGGTGGGCTAACCACAAACATAATTTATGTTTATTTAAATGCTATCTTTAAATACATAAATGAGATAAACAACTAAACAGGTAACACATGTAAATAGAAGCCAGCTACCTTGGGAAAATGAAGCATAAGACTCTTAAATTTTTTAAAATTATTATTAAGAATCATTTCAGAACAGCTGAAAGCGCAACTATTGATGCACTTTTTAAAATTTATGTTTGTTTACGTTACTAAAATTCATATTGCTTTAGAGAAGTTATTCAATGCTGTGCAAAGTCCAGGCTCATACCAAAGTGCAACATGGAGTAAGAGCAACCAAAAGATCAAGTAAAAATTATTTTAGCACTTGGCAAATAAAGAGTGACAAATAAATAAAAAGAACTTGTCAATATTTTCTTTAGTGAAAAGAGGTTGCTACCTTTATGTACAAGAAACAGG
Organism: Dicrurus megarhynchus; assembly: GCA_013399195.1. NCBI lineage: Eukaryota > Metazoa > Chordata > Aves > Passeriformes > Dicruridae > Dicrurus > Dicrurus megarhynchus. The sequence goes on from VXAD01008438.1 coordinate 135,873, forward strand.
GCAAAAGATCTACAATGCCTCTATTGCAGGCTACTTTAGGTTTTACCCAATACCGCCAAATTATAGAATCAGAGAATTGTTAGGGACAGAAAAGACCACTAAAGTCTTCCAACCAAAAAAACCAAAAAGTCCAACAATTAAAGAAACATTAAATTATTATCAACCAGTACAGCCAAGCTGGATAATACCTGGATAATCTCCACCCACAGGCTAACTTCTATCCTCTCCACAGCTGCATTTTCTGCATAGTCAGGAATTTTTTTTTAATTTAATATCTTCCCAAGACCTGCTGTTCCTTCATTGTGGCATGAGGCTGAGTCCGGGGAGGTTTAAGATGGATATTAGGAAAAGGTTGTTCACACAGGGGGTGGTTGAACAGGCTCCCCAGGAAAGTGGCCACAGCACCAAGCCTGACAGAGTTCTAGCAGTGTTTGGACAACTCTATCAGGCACAAAGTGTGACTCTTGGGGATGTTCTGTGCAGGGCCAGAGTTGGACTCAATGATCCTGAAGGGTCACTTCCAACTCTATGAGTCTATGACCTTTTTGACAGAAGTTCTAGGTAAATGCATATACTTAAGATCATATTGCTTTATGTTGAGTACATTTTAATTATGTTATTACTAAGTAAATATGAATTTAATCTGTAACTGCTTTTTAAACAGTGGAGCATTATGGGTCAAATCTACCTCATAGACTGTATGGAAACACTAGATTCTTTAAAATTGGAACACACAGGGCCAGGCTATAATAACCTGACTCTAATAACCTGAAATATAAGTTTAAGTTCAACAAATTAATGTTGCTTTGATACTCCTCTTTGAGATGCACATACCTAAAGGGGCTGAACAATCCAACAAGACTACTGTCTACATAAACAGAGCTTGAATTCAAAAGCAGCTTTAGAAGATAATAGGAAAGCTGTTCATTTCAGGGGAAGCATGTAATGGGTAAAGTTTTATTCTTATCCGAATAAAACGAAAACAGAACACCTTGAAGAAAAATATATTTCATTAATAATCACAGATTAATTTCCACAGAGGGGAAAAAAATCAGTCCACTGACTAATTACTGAAAAGAAGAAGAGTCATCCTTCCCTAAGCAATGGAGACTTTGGGGAATCACACAAAGCCCTTGGGATGCAAGTCCCAAGAGATACAGACTTTTGAGACTTTGCATGTCCTGGTAGTCGGAGTCAAACAGGTCCAGAAACAGAGGGATGAAGTGCTTTTGGAAAGCAGGATCAGGAAGAATGGGGGGGCTATGTGTGACTGTTCATCACTTGATACTAGTAAACTTTTACCAAACTGATGAAATTGAAATCACAGAGTGTGGAAGATTTTTCCCATGATCAGTAAGTGCTGGAAGACAGCTCATACGTCAACAGCAAAACCAGTTAGCACTTATACGTCCTTTATTTAGAAGTAAACTGTTAAAATTCTGGCAGATAGTAGCATTTTCTTAGCATCTTTATGGGCCCCTCACAATTCTTGGATATCTGCTAAGAATTTTTATAAAAAGAATAAAAGTCTTAATGCAATGCACACAATTCATCATCTAAATGGGCAGTCATAAAGAAAATACAGTGACTAATATTAATATGATCTATGATTCTGTGTTGTATGTGTGAATGACAATTAATGCAAATTGATTTAAAGAAAGCATATTACACTTCCAATGAACATTCACCTATATAGAAGAAAAATTATTTCATTAGAGTTATGTGATTTTCATTTTTCTACTGCAATACTTGACTCATATTTTGCATGTAAACTGGCTACGTCTGAATGATATTTATTGTCCTCTGTATTAATTCTTCTAATTTTCAATGAATTACAAAACATATTAATTAAAATTTTCTACTGTTATAGAGCAGACAACATAACCTTCTCAGAAAAATAACTGAATTGCAGCATCTGTTTCACTAGAAATAATCATTGTTTTCAACAGGGACAAAACATGCAGGAAAAACAAAATGATGACTGTAGTACATTCGTGACACAACAGTGTAATTACTTTACTTAGAAAAACATTACAAGAAGAAGATTTATTTTTTCTTCCTGAATTAAATGTCCAAATGAAGTTATATTTTACTCTAAGCACTTCATTAATTTTGGTAATTATTTACTTTATTAAATTCCTTCAATACTCTTATTTGATTCTGCATGTTCAGTAGTGTTTGCTACTTAAATATCACAGCAGTAATAAACCTTAAAGGCCAACTACGAAGTAGAAAAACATTAAGACTCTTCAGTGCATTATGCTTGTCATAGACCATAGAGCTCAACGTTATCCTATGTTCCTTATGCTCAGCTAAACATACCCACATTCTGATTGTGTCACTTTCACAATTCTCAAAAACAATCCTAGTCCAGATAATTTAAAAAGTGCCACATGAAATGAAGAGCCCTTAGTTTCATCCTGTACCACAGTGGACATTTGTAGGCCAAATGTTTTTTTTCCCTCATAATATTAATGATGGAATATGAAAAGGAGGCAGGAATATAAAAACCTATAGAAATTCTACATTCATTAGATTAGAAAGGATAGAGAAGGATATTTTGTCACTTATATCTGAGATTATGTTCAACCACATACTTCTCAATTGTTAGAGAAAGCTCCTCAAGATCCATAATGTTAAGAAAAATCATGAATGATTGATACTGTGCAAAATGTAAAAAAAAACAAAGAAGTTTTACTTTGAGTAGACAAACTGAAGAAGACTATAAGACTCTGGACTACCAATATATAAAATTTCTTAATATTTTTTGTGTTTCTCATATGAATTAAACATTAGTAATTCCAAATATCTCTGCTATGAACCAACTGATTACAAATACTCACAAAACATTATCATGTGCAACCATGAATACACACTATTAAATCATGAATAGTAAATTATATCATGTAACCATGAAAAGCTATGGTTGGCATGTACTTAATTCTGAAAGTAAATGTGGCATTAACCTACCCACCATGATTATTCTAGTATTGCAATATGCAGAAGTATCAACAATGTATTATAGGTTTTCGTAGTAAAGAACTTACTCTTTCAGACATGGGAGATACTTCCAGCAAAGAGATTATTCTCTCTTTTTTCAAGTTCAAAAGAGGATGAACTTTTCCCCTTTCCTCCTCCTCTCCTCTTCCCATCAGATTTTCCTTCATCTCCAGAAAGTAAAAGATGCTCATCTTTCTTTCAGGTAGGACAATGGGACTCTGATAACCTTTCTCCCCTCTCTTTCCCCCTGCTGCTCTGGTGTGGGCTCTGATCTTACATTTTAGTGCTCCAACTCCACCACTTGATTGTTCAGACAAAGACAAGAAGGGCACACAACAGTTAGGGTGTTAAACTACCAAAATCTGAAATAGATGCAAAATGATGTTGTTTTGCTGCCAAACACACTCCTGCCCCATGCTTCTTTTACTCTTCTTTCTTGATGTCCCACATTTTGTTTCCTTCCTTCCTACTTGATTTAGAATAGTCTTCTAGATATATTTTCTCTAATAAGTACTTCAAGCTGTTCATAAAATCTAGTACAAAGCAGTGTTGGCCAAAGTATGTTAAGTTCTACATGACAGCAGTCTTAATAAATCATTTAAGTAAAAGAGCATGCCATATACCACTCTTAATTTTATCTTTATTTTTGTGATGTTAAATTACAGCATTTAAAACTCTGAAAATATATACGTTCCTTTGTTTGCTACAAATGTAACCAAAAATACTTAAATGAATTTTTCATGTTGCTACTGGGATGAAGGTAAATGCTCATCTGCTTTTTCCCATATGGAGAAAACATGGTGAATTTAATCATTCATAGCAGGTGAGATCCCATTGATTGCTTCCTTCCTGCCCTGAGAAAAAAAAAAAAGGAACTATGTACTTAATTACTCCGTAATGTTTATGTATTTTCTCACCTCAGTATGGTGCAGTAACATAGATGCACCTGATATCAGTAGCTTTAAATGTTTTATTTTTAAACCCACATATTTTTAAAGCTACTGTCAGTCTTCTCTGAACTATTTTCCCTCACATTTAAACCTTGTAATATCAAAAATTGTAATCTTTAATTTAGTTTAAAGGAACAGTGTCTGACAGTAATCTTAATTTTTAAACCCAACCAGCAGCCTTCTAGATAAAAGTAAAAGAACAGCAACTTCTTTCCTCTGTTATTCTGATATCTTTTGTTGAGGAAATGAGGTGCATGCACACATCTGTGCTCATATTTTAGAAAGGAAACTTACTTTCTGCTCAACACAACAAAATTTGTGGGCATATTCAGCATTACAGCAGCCCCAAGTCTTTGAAAACTCTAGCTTCTCCTTGATTCATATGGACAAGGCTGAAAACATGTTTAAAAAGAACAAAAACCAAAACAAAAAACCAAACNCACCAACACTCCCGTTACTGGAGCATCAGCTCTGCTGTGCAGAATGCTTCTTCTCTTTATTGCTAGAAATTGAAACTTTGACTGTGAATATAATTTTTCAGCCATATTTTAAAAGCCACCTTAGGAAACAGAGGCAAAACCTGGATAGCCAGTTATTTTGTTCTGCAGATGGTCTAGAATGATGTCACCAGTGGTCTACTCCATGTATCCTAATATTTGTTTTGTACTTACTTAAAGTATTTTAATTCTTGTATATACTAATTGGTACTGATTTGAAGATAAATATACCCATTTTCCCCTTCTTATTGAATGTTCTTTTTCCAGTCTTCACTGGATACTCAAACTCTACATTTGCCAGCTATTAATTTTCACTTTCTCTGCAGCTCCTACAAACAAGTTAAAAATTGTCTACACAAAACTCAACTGCACAATAAAATTCTAGAAGGTTAATCTAAAAACAACTAAAAATTAAAACAAAAAAATGCCTTTAGTAGAATATTCTTGGCATGCTTCTTTAAGCCAGCAACCAAAGATTAATTCTTAAAAAGGCACAGGAATTGATACTTTTATTCAGTAAGACAATTTACACACACCAAATTCCAAAGGTGATTCAAAACAATATTAACATCACACCTTCAAATGTATGTTATTATACTATGCAAGGCACTAAAATATTATGGCAGTGTAAAAAGACCCAAAACTTGAAGTGAAAGTTCAGACATTATTTCTCCCTGCTCTCTTTACACCCTGTAGTTTTTTACAATAGAAGATTAAAAATAATAATCAAATCACAGCCATTTTATCTTCAAAAGCATAATTCTTACTGTAGAAAATGCCTGAGATGCTTAAATGAAGAAAGGGTTTATATATATCTATATATATATATACGTATATGTAGCTCTGTGTCATACAACCAACAGTATTAACTGATCAAGAATCTGTAATGAAACTCTATTATAATTCAAAAATTCCTCCAATAAATTCTCATCAATGAATACATGAATATTGAGCACATCACTGTACAATCCTTCCGGATCCCTGGCCACATTTATGGCCCCTGACTGCAGTCTGTCACTCTGCTGGATTTGTACCTGTATGCAAGTTACTAAAGAGGAGGAGGCAGCGCCCTGTAGCTGGTGACTGCTTCTCTCTTGCTTAAAATCCTGCATCACTGCCTTGTCCATGTCACAAGACTTCAGAGGAGGGTGTTCTTCATGTCATCATGCTAAGTTAGGTGAGTACACATGAGTGAGGAGAGGATGCATTGCAGTATCACACATGAGCTACACACTTCACGAGCCTATCCTGTCATCTGCTTTCACAGTGGATCAAAGTGTCCCTGTGGATTCATCATGCAAAATTCTAAATTGTTTCCATTTGTAGTTTGTGCCTTTTCAGACCCCAAGTTTTGACTTTTTACAATGTGTAAGTGAGGTAAAGATAGCACTTCTTTTGACATTTTCTAAGACTACAGTTCTCTTTTTTAATTATACTAAAGATATGAAGAAACCAGAATTTTAAGCTGCAAATAAATTAAGAAGCTTATGAGGTTAAACAGTCTTATTTCAGTATAGAAAGACATGTCTGAATTAGTCCCAGGTGACTCCCTTGAGACCAAAGGAATTGTACCTAGAAGGACTGCATACCTTATCTCTGCTTTCACATCTTCTTTTAATTAATTTTTATAGAGTTTTCTTTAACATTTGCAGAATAATGTTTGAGAGAACATTCCAGAACACTATTAGAATCATTATGCATAATAATCTCACCTTAAAAGAAACCAAATAAAAAACCCCAAGGCAAAAGAAACTTATGTAGATCCTTAATCATAGCTAACTGTGTACTCCATACAATATAAAATGTCCCAGTTCTTTCAATTCAACATCCAATGCATTGGGAATCAATTTAAAACAAGGAACTGTATTGGCCAAAGGAAGATTTTATTATTATACTATGGACAATGATGAGGATCATAACAGCACTTACTATAATCTATTATCTAACCAGAATCGTTACTTGGAAAAAGGTCAAAAAAGTGTTTAAAAATATAAATTAAGAAGAATAAAGTTGTTTTTTTTTTCTTTAACAAACTATTTGCAACTTCAAAAACACTATTACAATAGAGTTATGGTTTTATGCTAAGTAAGGTTGTTGCAATATAGAAAGCAATAACTGACTCAGAACAGATATAATTGTTTTTCTTTATTGAGTGACCCCTTAGTGGTGTGGGTATTCAGGAAGGCACAAGTAAAAAATGGCCCACTAAACAGTTTAATAATTTCCAAAGACTAAGAGGAATGCCTAGTATTGTCCATTAAGGCAAATATATCACAATCCTTCAGTAATTAGTCTTGTAAAACTGGGATGCTTTGAGAAAACTAGCCATAAAAAATTAAATAAAATAAGAATATCTCCTTAAATACAAAAGAAAACTGAAATGGCTGCTGAAGGCTGTTAGTTCCTGACTTCCAATATAATGAATACCACAGGGACATGAATGCACAGTTTCACAATCAGTCTTTCATTTTTCTGGAAAACAAAAGAATGAGAAGTCCTGCCCTATTAGGAATAGCAGGAAATTTTAACTCTGTGCTCCTCATGTCAAAGAGGAGTGACTCAGGCTTGTCAGGAGAGTTGCCCTATTGATTAAGAAAACTGCATTAAGTTTTTTTAGAACTGCCAGTTGGGTGTGAGACTCTTAGAGGGAATCTCACTATTCCCGTCTATCTTTTGGACCAGCAAGATCTTTAGTTTTTTTAGTTCTTAACTGTCCCTACTGCAGAGGACACTGTGGCAGTAGAACAAAAAAATCCTGTCTAAATAACAAAAGCATACAATAGTTCAAATGAAATAAACAGCAACAATGATAAAGTACTTGAAAGAATTTGGATTCTTAAAAATTGTTACTGCACCACAAAAATCTATCTGCAAGGGAAGACCATCATGCACAGATCTCAAGCACACAGTTACTCCTCCATGGTATTTCTTTTCATGTATTAGGTATACAGGAGCCAATTGTGCACCCGACAATTTTGCCTCAGAAATCTCAGGAAGTAAAATAATTACAACAGGTTCAGAAACCAAAGCCCATGAACATCTGGAATGAGAATTAGGGCACTTACTGTCAGCTGGCTATTCACATGTTGATGTTTTAGAAAAACCCAACTCCTCAAAGGCCACTACTTCTCTGAACCAAGTTAAGTTCAGGATGCTGTTGAGCCACTCTCTTTTCCACCTCCTTCCCCAACCATTATCAAAATAAAGGATCAGTATTCAGGAATGGCAGTCCGCTGATTCAGCTGTACAGTGGTAGCCGTGCTGGTCAGGAAGGAGGCAGAAAAACAGTTGAGAGGGGAGAGCATTCCCTTTTAGTAGCAGCTTGTGTTATCTTAAAATTTAAATTAGACATAGAAACTAAGAGAAGATAATTTATTTTCAGGCAGTTAAAAGGTAGTCAAAATTCTGCTGTATCCAGGATGTTATTACTGATTGTTCATTTCTATTATTTTTACACTTCTCTGGTAAATGTTATTATGGGACACTTCAGGAGTTATGTAGAAGTTTGCCAAAGTATTATCAGGAAATAGAATTTTTTAAAAATTTAGACTGAAACTCTTAATTGATTCTGGCTGATTAATGAGAAACATTTCAGGAAGATTCAAAGTGATTTTAGAAGGTATCTTTGCAGGACATACATGATCCATGTGCTGTTCCTCAGCAGATACGTTGATTTCATAAAACTGACATGATTTTATAATGAAAAAAATTTCTTGCAAATAACCTGCTACTAATTTTGCTATTTTTTAATTGCAGTCATACTTTGATTCAGCATTCAATACTGACAGCCGCAAGCTTTCAGAAATTACAGGACAGCTTTAATTTAAAGTATGAGATTTTAGACAAAGTCACCTTCTTCCTCTTGAATTGTGTTTCTTCTTAACTAGTATTAGTTCATACTTTCAGGCAGCCAGAAACTAAGACCTTTTATCTTAAACACAAGTAAAATGGGCCTAGGATCTGAAATTTTGGAAATGTTATATTGAGGGACTCATGCTTGCTCTTGAAAGTTGAATGAAACCTCAGAACTGCAGTACTTAGATGTGTATGTACCTTGCAATGAACAGCAGAACTACCCAAACAAGCCAGACCTGTCTTAGAGTTTTACGTAACAACTTGGGATGATAAAAAACAAAACTAACATACATATGTAACTCTGAAGAATCCAAGTGCTTTAAAATTAATTGCATAAAAACAAGAGTATCTCTGTAGCAATTATTACCAAGCTCACTGATATTGTGTAGATGGCACAGGAGAGGGTAAAATTTTTTTTCCTTCCCATGGAAACCAAGAACCAGTAAGACTTATCCACCATTCCATATTAATTGCATGTTTGTGAGACAACCAAGAAATTCTACAGAAGTTACATGACTAAAAATCGTGCTTCTAAATAATAAATATTAAAATATGATTAATTAATGTATCATTCAATTTTAAATGCAGCAAAGAAAATTTGATGAAGCTGTATATTGCATGTATGTCAAAGTCAAATATTTTCTCCTAGGACTGGTGCATTCTCATAAGATTTTTAATTTTTTCTCCCAGTGCAACAGTTGCAACTGGAATGTGAAGGAAAAAATGTCAATTAAATAATGTAACAAAGAATTGTTATCACATGCTATAAAACCAGTGACTGACAACTGAAAATTAATTGCAAATTTCATGTTATATAACCAGAATCACAAACACAGTCTGTTCCACCAGTCTTCTTTGGCTGGAACAAGACATAGCCACTTAAAAATATAAAAATTATTTTTATTATTGCATTGTTCTACACTATGCTCAACAACACATTTTTAAGTACTTGATACTACGGTGTTCAAATCCCACTAGTACAGATTTAATAGAGAAAAACATGGGGAAAAAAAAGGTTAATTCATTGCAGAAGGATGTGCTTTTTCACTTAGAGTTTGTTGTGTGTTATTGGCAGTAATTTTAGTACTGACTTTGGGAATGCAAGGTCTGTTCAGGATGTATTTTACCTTAAAAAGAACACTGAGCACTTGTTCTTCAATAAATATTCAGGAAAAATATTCAAATGTACTGTTCTATGATAATGAAAATATAAACTATATCACGAAATTATATAAATTAATAACCGAGGCAGAAAAGAAAATTCACAGCAAAGTGTGAAAGTCTGCTGTTTACACTAAGTTACCCACATAATTAGGACAAGAATTGACTACAGAAAAGTGTAGAAAGACTGTACAAATCCCCATGATTATCAGTTGAACCGAAAGTGGATGAAGATAAATTTAAAATGCAAGTAAAAAAAAAAAAATCAATCCTAGCTTCACAAATAAAATAATGGATCCTGAGTTACTCATTAAAAATTTAGAACCAAGTTCATGAGTTTTTAATAGAAACTTTCCAGGAAAAATCCAGTTTTCTTTTTTAAAAGTAATTTACAATTCTACTCAAATATTAAGAAATGTGAGGATGATTTAGGGGGAAAAAAAAAATGAAGCCAGAACAATATGATTCCTTCATTCATGGGAGCTGTGGATTTTGTAAAACTATGGTGTCCAGTTGTGGTCCCCTATCTTAAAAATAATGTAGTATAACAAGACAGAAAAATGAAAAGGATCATCAAATTATATAAAACTTTACACAGAAAGAATTAGTTTAGACAGATATGTTATACTATGTCATAAATGTATGGCGTGTAAAGGATAGATAATGACTGATTATTCACAGTCTTACAAGAATGAAGGCTTATGAAATGAGGCTTGTAAGAACCAGACTCCAAAAAAATTAAAGTATATGCTTCAGAGGGTTGGCTTAAAAAAATATATAAAAAAAAGTTGCTAGAGATACATAAAATTTACATGGATTCAACAGGGAAAATGGAAGACAGGTACACTGATGGTTACAAGGTACATACCACATCTGGTATCTGAGAACACCTTAAGGCTGAGAAAATATTAGAAAAAGTTTCATACAGGCCTATCCTATTAATATATTTCTTCCCTAAGCATTTATTTACAAACAGTTCTGGACACAGAATATTGAGCTCTTGGAAGTTTGAGGTGTTGACAGAAGTAAAAACTACAAGAAAAAAAAATATTTTTCATGTTAAAAAGTAGCATCTGATGAACTCTAAATATACTTACAATTACTACCTTCTTTGGCTATATGCCAAAGGTCAAGCTTCAGAAAAAAGATATTCTACTTTGGGTCCATTTAGTTAAGAAATTATATCACAAAGTTGATAATCATTTTGTTCCCCTCAGTAAGTGTGATAACTTCCTTAAAGTATTTGTATAGAAAATATAAGATACAAAAACCGCAATATATGAATAAGAAATTTCAGGAAAAAGTGAAAGATATAATAATTTGATCCTAAATTTTGCTGTATCAAAACATTTTCATGCATTAGCTCTGCAAAAAATCTCACACATCAAGGATGATGCTCTGAAAACTCTTAACTTACTGCATGTGAGAACTGACTGACTTCTCAGCCTAGTTTTATTTTATGTTATTAAGTACCTCGATTTTCTGGTCTTAGGCCAAGATAATATAGAAATACATTAGTGAAATCAATATATTTCCACAGAACATTTTAACTTTGTAGAATCAGCTATTCATCATTACAAATAGCCAGAACTTTTCTACCTGACCTTTCTCAAGCTATTACCTGGTATGGTTGGATAAATATTTCTGCAATACATAATTAAATTATTGTAAGAGAATACAGACTAGCATGATAAATTGAAAGTCAAGTAAATACTGAAAATAAATATTTGACCAGTCTCATTTCCTTCTCACCTTTTTGCACAGTACTATGGTCAGAATATGAAAAGCCTTTATATTATTAAAAATAGGCACTCATATATATACTTAACACTTCATAATTTTGCTAAGTAAGATAAGAGTTTTCATGGTTGCCTGCTGTAGAAACTTATTCCAGGTAATTTTTGTCAAAGTATAGACTTCCATAAATTATACCTGGATCTAGTTACTTTGAAAGAATAAGGCTTGATATTTTTAAGTAATTCAATAATATATAAGAGGTAATAAAACCAAAATAAACCAACCTACAGTAAAATCAGTAGTTTCTCAATAGTTTCCAGGAGAAAGTGTATTAGATGAAAAGTTGGTTTCCACTGGAATCATATATCTTTTAACAGATGACACCCAATCTAAAAATTCAGTTCACACTTTCATCACGGTTGCCATACTTACGTTACATTGAATACATCATAATCATAATTTTAAATTCAAAATGCTAGTGTGTGTTCTTTTTATAGAATACCTATACTATGTATCACAGTCACTGTGTAATATACACTTTTAACATGGAAGCAATTTGATTTGTTCAAGGAAAAAATTTCTGGAAAAAGAATATTTGAGGAAAAGATAACATCAAGGATATAGCACTATTTGTTTACTATATTTTTCAACAGATAAAATTCAGTCACTTTTACTGACTCTACACATATCACAATGGCCTTGAAAACATATGGTCTCCTTTGCTAGAAAAATTAACATTATTACAACAGTAAGTCCAATAGGCCTCATACAAAACATATTAGGCCTCTTTGTTTTTATTTCCTTTTAAAAAAAAGGTAAAACCGAAAGAAGCTTAAGAAAAACACACATCCCTTAATAATCCTGGTAACTTTAAATGCGTCTATATTGACACAGGAGATTTTAATTCCATTAATATCTTAAATTATACATTAGAGTCTACCCAGTGTAATTCAAGTGTAGACCTTCATGAGCTATTTTATCATGTTCTCTTCTATCAGCTACAAACTCTCCCCCACAACTTTTCCCAAAAAAGATGGTTTTCCATGCATCCCATAACTGAAAAACAAATAGGACTAAGTACCTTCATAGGAATGGCTGATGAGTCATGGTTAGGAAACGGCAGCTAAGCCTCCCGTTTTTACAAGATTATCTTGTATATGATATATGGTACACATGAAGCTAATTGACTCAACTCTAATTCTAAGGAAATTTTAAGTATAAAAGATCATAGATATTTTAGCCTGTGTTTTGAAACAATACCACATGTGAAGAAAATGCTATTGTACAAACTGAGGTTCTGATCTATGCATAGGGTAGAGTAGAAGTCTTTTAAGGATGACTGTAAAACCAAAAAAAAAAAAAAAATATTAGAATATTAATATTGCAATTAAAATAATAACTGTGTTACTGAGGCACGAGCACTGATATTTTTAGAAATTTTCCACTGAGTGTAATAAGGGGAAATTATTTTCTTCATACTTGTTTGCAAATCAGAGTCACTTTTTTTCATTTGCTGAGACTTTCAGGTGTTCCCCAGAAAGAGCCACATTTTCAGCATAACGGTGCCTCTCCCATTCCGTTACTCTCACCAAGACATGTGCTGGTGGTCCATCTGATGCATGTCCACCAATCACTCCTATCTGGCAGGCAGAGGATACATTATTAAGCTATGACTGAGATGGTTGTACTTGGCAGGACTCCTTCCCCTTCTGGAATACATGTATACACACACACACACACACTTCCCACCTGGCTCAGCAGAGGGGTAAGGTAGATTCTAGGAGCATATAGCGCTAGTTCCTTGATAACATTCTGCATGCTCTTCATACCTTTCATCCCATGAGTCAGTGCTTGGAAGCTGGAGAATGGAAATCTAAGGTCTGAATCACACAGTTCCGAGTCATTAAAATAAAACTTTCTAAAGCCTGTTATGCATTCCTATTTTCTCACTCTGTGTCGATGCATTATATAACAGGAGCCATTATCTGACTACCACAAAATTTCTCTCTTTGGGTTTCCATTAGCAGAAGATGATGATTGAACAATATTGGTCTGGCTCCTCTTCTGTTTCAGTGAATATGTTAAGTCATTTTCATTAAGGATTTTCATTATATCTTTTTCCAAAGAGGCATTTTCTGCACTGTATTCATTAAAATCTTTTTCATAAATAAGACTAGGATAATACTTTTTTCTTTTATCAAAAAAACCCCTACAGTTAACTGTTGAAGTGTTCATTAAATATAATTTGTCCATATTTTACAGAGAAACTAGAATGCAATATAGAAGTTAGATGAAATAAAATGAATCTGAAATATAGAAATATTTTTGCATTCTTAATATTCAAATCTATTCTAGACAAAGCCACAGTATTTCCTTTTCATTTCCTAGTATTGCACAGAATTAGATGAAAGCATTTTATTGCTCCTCCACTCTTTTTTTCTTGCAAACTTCTTCCCAAGAAAGTCTAAAATGTAACAATGGATGACAATGCAGAGTTTTTAATAAGAGAGAAGTCAGAGAAAGTTATGAGAGATATTAGTATATCTTATTGTTTAAAACAACACTGATTTTCATGGTTTGCATTGTAGTGATAAGCATAAATTTTCATTTGAAACCAACAGCCACCATGCAAAACTCTACTTGTCAAAGAGAAACATTTTGCTGGTTTTCATAGGCAAGTGTATTTTTGCTACATAAATATGTTTAGTCTGAAAATCTGAATAGGTATCTAAGCCATTATTTTAAAATAGAGGAAAATGTGGATCCTTGGCAGGTATAGATCATGCAAGAGGGACAAACAAAAACTAATTTACCTAATTTTTTAATCTACTCAAAAACCATCTTCAATGTATAGCTTTTTCTTCTTGTGAGACCTCTCACTTTATAACTGTTTTAAACTAAATCAGACACACAAGGTTTTAATTAACTCAGAATATTATATAACAAAGTACTTCAGAAGAAAACAGAGGTTATTTAATGAATTAATAAAGCTTAGTTATCTGTTATTTGTTATTAGTTATCTGTATCTGTATTTGTTATTAGCTACAAATTTGTGTTCTAAATCTCCACAGCCCCTTCCCTTGCCCAGATCAGCTCCTTCATCCCTCACACCTGTTTTTCTGGCTCCCTTCAGACTGTCCTTTCTCCACTAGCTGTTGCTCCCCCGAGCAAGTGGTGGGGTAAGTGGTGGGACAAGGTAGTTGCTCTGTGTTGGCTAATCAGCTGATTAAATTGGTGACAGCCTGATCCGGCATCAGGTTGACTGAAAATGAGAAGTTACATTCTTGCTGTGCACCTCTGCTCATTTGGACTCATGCCAGAACCAGTGTAAAACATTTATCAGCATAAGAATTCCCTGACTGCAGGCACTTAAATAGTCCAAGGGGCTTCGCTGCATTTGTCTATCACAAAGGGGTCGTGAGTTCATTCTGGAAGGTACAAGACAAAAGTCAGAAAATCAGTATTGCTGCAATTTCATAAGTATTTTTATAAAATTGAGGTAAAATGAGACGCAACTGTACAAAAAACCCCCAAAATTACAACATACACCTGTGAAACCAGAATGGTAAATTTTGTATCAGTGGTTTTCGTTAAGTGTATGAATAATTTCATAGATGTAAAAAAACCCATTTATTGGGAGGGAAGCCAAGGTGGGCAACAATCCAAAATATTCACACATCATTTTTAGTGTCTGATACACACATAATCTGTACAAATTAGAATTATAAAGAAACACCAGAAACTTGAACTTGCTTAGTTTATGCATACAGTAATTTATGTAGGTTTGCAGAATAAATGACTGAATAATTTCAGGTAACAGGACTCATTCATGCTAATGGACACTAAATCAGATGCCAATTATGATCCTTTAAATGTCAGCATCTTTAACCTTGTTAATTCTTTCATTCTTAAGGAAAGGGTAAAAACAAGGATGTATCATATTAAAAAGAATAACAGAAGCTACTCTTGGAGATTGCTCTTTAGGGACAGCTTTTATAGTAGATGATAGGGCTGGAGAAGCAGGTGCAACATTTGAATCACCCATCCTTAATTTTCAAGTCGTCCTAAAATATTACTATTGGATTGAAAGTTAAAATAAATTTGTGTCCAGAATTCTACCTAATTAGAACTCTTACTAATTGATCTGTCTCTTAAGGGGACAAGTAGAGTCATTCAAGAAAAATCCTCTTTGTCCCAAGGAGAACAAACTGCTTCCCACTGTAAGAAAAGATCAGGCTCATGACCACCTGAGGAAACTGACCGTACATAAATCTATGATGAGCTGCATCTCAGAGTCCTGATGAAATTGGTTGATGTAGTTGCCAAGCCACTCTCCATGATATTTGAAAAGCCATGGCAGTCAGGTGAAGTCCCAGGTGACTGAAAAAAGGAAAGATTTGTACCCATCTTTAAAAAGGATAGAAAGGAGGACCCTGGGAACTACTGACCCATCAGCCTCACCTCTGTGCCTGGAAAGATCATGGAACACAACCTCCTAGAAGCTGTGTGGAGAACAGAGAGGTAATTCACGACAGCCAGCACAGCTTCATCAAGGGCAAGTCTTGCCTGAACAACCTTGTGGCCATCTATGATGGACTGACTACCTCAGTGAACAAGGGAAGGTTTACATATGTCATTTACCTGTACTTCTATAAAGCCAACAACATCCTTCTCTCTAAATTGACAGGAGATGGGTTTGATGGGTGGACTGTTTGGTGGATAAGGAATTTGTAGGACAGTCACATCCAGAGGATAGTAGTCAATAGCTCAGAGTCCCAACTGACATCAGTGACAACTGGTGTTCCTCAGGGACCCATGTTGGGACCAGTGATACTTAATAGCCTTATCAATGAAAAAATCAGTGGGATCAGGTGCAACCTCAGCAAATTTGCAGTTGACACCAAGCTGACTGGTGCAGTTGACACACCTGAAGGACAAGATGTTATCCAGAGGGAGCTGACAAGCTCAAGAACTGGGAGCATGGAAATCTCACGAGGTTTAAGAAGACCAAGTGCAAGGTGCTGCACCTCGGTTTGGGCAACCTCCCAGTATCAATCCAGGCTGGGTGATGAGCAGATGGGGACCAGCCCTACTGAGGAGGACTTGGGGGTGCTGGTGGGTAAGAGGCCGGACATGACCCAGCACTGTGCACTCCCAGCCCAGAGAGCCAAACGTGTCCTGGGCTGCATCCAAAGCAGCGTGGGCAGCAGGGCTAGGGAGGGGTGTTGGAGTCCAGAATGCAGAGAATATTTCTCTGCCTGTTTTAAAGGATAAACCCCCCCTGTACACCAACATTTCTGGTCTTCCACCGTGGAGAAAGCTGTATACCCTGAAAGAGGAGTTAGAATCTGTATGGGTGTAAACTAGGTGATGAGATGTTGTGTAAGGTGGTTGCACAGTGTAAAATCTAGACATTTTAGGTTAGTTAATGTAGTAAATAGATAAAAACAAAAACTTCAAAATGGAGAATAATAGTTGTCTTTTAGACCCTTCTTCTTCTTCTAGTCCTCCATTTCATGAAGTAAAAATAATTTGGAATGATTGGATAGAAAAACCTGCAATTCCAGTCAACGTACTAAAGTGAATTATTGAGCATTGGTAGAAAAAAGAAAATATCTTTCATTTTAATTGGACTATTTACCTTTAAAAGGGCCCGTAGTCAAGATTAGGCAGCCATTAGTCCATTCCAGGCATTCTCTGCTCTGTACTGTCCTACGCTAGCATTTTAACTCTGATAAGACTTAATAAACAACTATCTGCAAGCTAAAGAAGACTGAAAGTGCCATTCTTCACAGCGCCTGGCAAAAGGTATTAAAATTCCCTCATCTAGGGAATAATAGTCAGGAACAGAACCTGATAGAGGGGATTCTGCCCCTCTGCTCTGCTCTGTTGAAACGCCACCTGCAGTCCTGCATGTAGCTCTAGGGTCCTCAGCACAAGAATGACATTGACCTGTTGGAGCAAGTCCAGAGGAGGGACACCAAGATGGTAAGAGGGATGAAGCACCTCTCCTACAATTAAAGGCTGAAAGAATTGGGATTGTGCAGTCTGGAAAAGAGAAGGCTTTGGCTTTACCAAATTGCAGTCTTACAGTACCTGAAGGGAGCCTACAAAAAAGCTGTAAAGGGGCTTCTAACAAGGGCATGTAGTGACAGGACAAGGCTTGAGAATGCAGCTGCAAAGATTGATCCTCTGAAATATGAGTAGAGAAAGCAGAGCTGTTTCTTTCTTTGGATCTTGACCAGTGGACCTAGGCAAGAAACAATGGAGGCAGAATAAAAACAGAAAATGCTTGAAAGACTGCAAAAGATTGAATGTGATGAACCATAGCCTCTCCATGAACAGTACAGACACAACAGTGAGGCTCCCAATCAGTCTCAAAATTCAAATCTGAAAGCCCTAAATCCCAGGTAAAGCACTTCTCTG
Source organism: Dicrurus megarhynchus (assembly GCA_013399195.1). Taxonomy (NCBI): domain Eukaryota; kingdom Metazoa; phylum Chordata; class Aves; order Passeriformes; family Dicruridae; genus Dicrurus; species Dicrurus megarhynchus. Next base: position 153,499 of record VXAD01008438.1, read on the forward strand.
GACGGTTGTCTGGGAGAAGTATGTGATGCTCTGGTTTATCAACAATAAGAGATCAGATAGAGTGGTAATGTTGCAGTGCTAGCCTAAATAAGGTACTCAACAATTTTCTAAGACATTGGAACTTTATGTACTGCTGGAGTTACAAATAAAAGTTATTTTCAAGTTTTTGAAAGTAACTGAGCCTAGCAAGAGACACCCTTTGTTCTGCGAAGAAAAAAGAAAAAGAAATCACAGTTTTACAAGGGAAAGACGACACTATTTTCTGTTCCTAATTTTCAGGAAAAAAAAGACATTTTAAAGTATTACAAAGTTGCTTACACTCATAGAATACACATCTAACACTTCTGTTCTCTGAGCCAACACATAATCACTGAGTTTCCCATTAGGAAGTAAAGAAAATAAATAACGTCTCAGGATGCTCAAATCTACTATTATTAAACTAGGTTTAAAAATAAATAATCAGATGAAGAAAAACCCCACACCACCCAGGTGATCACAAATATACTGTCACAATTATTTTCATTTATTTATAGATATGGGATTAATTTTGAGATCAGATTTATTATAGTCACAGTCATAGACGTAAATGTTCCTAAGGGTTCTGCAAAAATAAATTAATAAATAAATGTGTTTATCCATTATTGCAAGTGGCTTGAGTCTGTGTCACTGTGCAGAACTTTCTGTCCATGAACAATCTTAAGTGTCAAGAAGAATCAGTATCTACCTATCTATCTAAATATTTCATGGATGAATTCCAGAATTACTAGAAATATTGTTATCTAAAATATATTGTTTAAACTCCTTCTGACTAGATCCAGGAAACATCTTCGAGTCCCACTAAACAAGAATTAAGTCACTTGCCAGAAAAAATAACGAAAAAGGAAAATTATGCATAAGAATGCACAGGACACATATCTACGAGTTTGCTGTTCGTAATGCTCACTTCTGTCTACAGGTCTACACTTGGACTAGGCCTGTCTAAAAAGCAAAACAAACCTGAGTGCACAGAAAAAGAGATAACATCTGTTCATTCATCATTAGCTGTGGGCCATGATGGAGAGCAGGAGTGCCAAGCTGATGTAAAAACAGCTAAAAAAATCTATATCTGAGTTATTCACAATACCTGAACTAATGGTTCATCACACTTTAAGAATCCTGCCTTCTTCCTCATTAAGTGATAAATTCCAAATATGCTCTATATTAAGTTGTGACTGATTTCAAATGCTGAGTTATTCACTTGGATAAACCATTAATATGTACCATTATTTCTAATTTACATTTTTTATTTATCTGGTTGAACCACTTAATTGTGATTACAATCAACAGAAAGTTACTTGAATTCTTCTCTTTTTACAGTATAGCTTTTTAGCTCTTACTGGATCATTCTATATAAAGATGACATAAAGGTAAAATGTCCAGTCGCACCAAGATTGAAAAAAGAAGGTGCTTATTTTGGGAAGAAAAAAATCATTATGCATGCAGCTAATTGGCAAAAGCTCCATATGTAATAAAGCTCTTAAAATTTGATTGGCTGGTCTACTGGAATTTATTCAATTGCAGTCTAATGCTGTTACTAATTTATGTAATTTTGATTGAATTGACATTGTTTCTTTTAAGTTTGGTAGTATACTGCCCTAATTTTGTCTTCTCATACTCAACTGGTTTTTACTAGTTTTTATGTCTATATTCAGACCTATCTTGAAAATTTTCAAGTGGTTAGATAGTTTGCTTTTTTCTATATCAATACCCACTTATTGAAGATACTAACTTTAGTTATTATAAATACAAAAAAGTTAGAAAATCATCAAAATCATGGAAATATGAAAACAATTCACATACAATATCATGCCAACATACCCAAGAAAATAACTTTGAAGAATCTTAATGGTAAACAATAAAATCAGATAACTGTAAGTGACAGAAAAAGTGTGTAGTGGAAAAAAAGAGGGAAAAAGAGTCAAGGGAGGCAGCAGAAGAAAAAGTGGAGACACAAGTGAGATGTTTCAATTTTCCTAAACCAAATTTTCAGAAAATTAAATTCCCCTTAATCTGATCCATGCCATAGTTTTTGATTGCTAGTTAAAAATAATGCTAGTATCTATTATGTGCCATCTTTGGGCTTTGTCTAATCTACAACTTCATGGTCACAGCTGTTCTCAGGAACTGTCAATGTGATGATCATAAGTGGTCCAAATTAACAACTACATATCCTAATATTCAACCTTGTGATTTCTTCTGCCGTCAAGGAAGTTTAATTCTAGTGGTACATTCTTACAGCAGTTGATTGGCCAGGTGATACTCCAACAAGGAAGGAAACACTAGGCACTACTGCTGTAATCAGCCAGAGAACTTACAGACTTATATAATTTAAGTACCTCATTTGTTATCATTTATTTAAATATAAATCTGTCTGTGAAATCATGATTTGCGGTACACATTACAACTATTGACTGTGGAGCCTTTCAACTTAATCAAGCATTATTTGATCTTCCAGTTCTTCTTAGCACCATGTCCAAAATTCAAGAAATCTTTTCAATCAAAAGGAGGATGGAATTAATCTAAGCCCTTACAGTATTTCTGCTGAACCTCATTACCTCAGATACAGCATCAGTGCTCAGGCTCTCTGGCAAAGTGGCAAGAAATTACATGTTCTTCAGTGTCTTTCATGCTTCCACAGGAGACAGCTCATTCTGATGCTGCAGCACCCACCTGGAATCAGCCAGATATTGCTAACCAATTAACACAGAGACATCCTTCTTTCTGTATGTTTCCTGTGTTAAGACTGACTAAAAGCCACAATATATCCTATTGCTGGGTATGATGCATAGATTAACTGAGGCAAGTCAAAGTATAAAAATGGAAGTTTCTGTAGTTGCTTGTACCCCAAACTGCCTGCTATATACAGGGATATATTGCTTCTGGTATCCTGCTGCACTCTCCTAACCAGGAGTTACGGTTCCACTCACACTATTTCTGTGCTTGTGGAAATAACAGTGAGTACAAATTCCCCTAGTAAATTCTAGTCTGCATTACAGCTTAGGAATGGGAGAGAGAGTGAAAACAAAGCTGCTGAACACAGATGGTTTGAAAACAAGAAGGCTGCTGGAAGAGGACAGTCTCTGCTAAGGCAGTTGTTTACTATTTAGAATGCAGAAAACAAAAGAATATATGATAAAAAATTCTTTCAGAAAGGATTTTGGTTTTGGACAATTCAAACTCTGCCATCATACATAATTTCTTCTATTAATTTGTAGCCAAATATTGCTAAGTTATATGAAGCTTTTGAAAGGCAGTTCTACTAGGGATTGCAAAAACTGAATCAGGAAATTTCTTGTGTAGAGATCATGACAACATAAACATTTTGCACTGAGAAATTGAAGTAATCAAGCCATGACAATCAACTACCTTTCCTAAACAGTTCCAGTATTACAGAATCACAGAATGGTTTAGGCTGGAAGTAACATCTGGAGGTCACCTGCTCCAACTCTCTGCTCAGTTTGACTCACTTGGAGAAGATTGCTTAGCACCATGTCCAGTAAGCTTTTGGTTGTCTCCAAGGATGGAGAATCTCTGGTCAACCTTTGCCAGTACTTGGTCACCTTCACAACAAATAAGCTTTTCCTCTTGTTCAGACAGAACCCCCCAGTGAATAGAAAAATAATGATATGATAATACATTTTCATAGGTTGACTTGAATTATTTGCTAAAAAAAAGCAAACCAAACCAAACCAAAAAAAAACAGACTCTGGAAGTTAAATAATTTGCAAATTACAAATCATTAAGAAATTTTCCTCAGGAGATCCAAGCATGATGGCCAGAGGAGATGATACTCTATGCTTATGTTATTCACTAAAGCTTCCCTTGTATGCATTCAACAACAATGAATCTAATTAAATATACACAATCCAAGGTTTACTTAAGGTTTAAATGAAACAGAATTAATCTTTTCTTCAGTAAGATTTATTTCTGTTGAAATTTCCAAATCAAGCTCAGACTACCACAGCATTTCCAGACATTGAATAGTAAGAGTTCATAACTAAAATAGCTTGCAAGGACTCACCTGACACATGAGCAGCTAAAGATTTATCACAAAGAATAGCCCTAAGTAAAATTCTGAAGAGCAAGGGCTGTTATCAGGCTTTCCTTATGTGACTAATAGAACCGTGCAGAATGTAGCACACACTGTCCCAGAATGGATCTTCCCTTCACTTTCACATTTGTTAAATAGCCACAGTTGCTATTTAAGTTTCATGACAGCTTAAATTGAATGCTAAAAATAATGCCTGCTTATTAAACGTATCTTTTCTGTCTTAGCTCCACCTATGCAACAGAACAAGGCTTGCTTTCTGATCAGAAACACTATAAGTCACTATTTTTCTTCTAGTTCTAGATGTCAGACACAACTGAGTAGATTGCTTTTACATATAAAAGAATGTAGATATGTAGATGAGGCTCTGGGAATATTATCTAAGTTTATCACTCCCATTTGCAAAGGAAAAAAAAAAATTGGTCTACTACTGTAGCTGTTACAGTCATGGCATATTTCTTTGGCACAAAAAAAAAGTACTGCTAAATAGTGATGTGTACCTCATGTGCACTCAGCAAAACTGGTGAAGGTGAGATAAAGTGTAGTTACCTTGTGAACAGTGAGAGGTGGCAGTTTTGCAGGCTGAAATATTTAATCCACTGAGAGCAGAGTTCCTCCATTAACTGCACCAAAGAAGACTTCACTAACACTTGTAATGTGAATAAACACTTTGAAATTTGTGTTACCTGCTAAAGAGTGAATATATCTCCATGAGAAATGCTATCCACTAAAATATTCACACTGGTAAAACTACATCAGTCTACACTTAATATCTGTATGCCTGTATTTCACAGGATAATTTACATATTTCAAGGACACCCATTCCATAGCCAATAACCCTGATTAGGAGAAATCAAGTTATTTGAAACTGTGTTACAAAAGAAATCCCAGCCCATTAATTACATCAAAAATGACCTTGGTATTACAGATATATTCCCTATCCTCTGTGACATTCAGATAAAGTTGACTGCACTATGCATCAAGCACTGTGATACTCTGAAGTGCAGAGTCATAAATCTGTACCTGTTTATGTATTTACTGACTCATATGCTAGAAAGCCCAAGTGATTATTACTTCCAACACTGCTATGCATAAACAGACTCTGATGAGAATGCATTTATGGTGTACTGCATCTAGTCAGTGAGAAGTCACAAAGCAGAAATAAAACATTGCCAGAAATCATCCTGACTGCTCTACAGGACATGAAAGTCATTTTCTTGTGGACAAAACAGCATTTTATGTAGACCAAATAATCCCCTATAAATTATTCCACATGGAAAATGTAGTTTTTTATATGCAAGATTGAAAGATTTTTCCTATGGGAAAAAAACCCCACACTGAATTATGTTCTAACAATTTAGTGGTAAAGGTTGTTGGTAAATCTGTATTAAAAGGTTATCAGTCCCCTCTGAATTCTTCAAAAACAGAGGCAAAAACAACTCAGGAAAAGAAAGACAGGAACAAAGCATACCAGTGGTAAGATAGGTAAGACAACAGCAAAGGCAGAAGAAGACTATGACCTTACACAGACTGGTCAGAGAGAATAAAGTTCTGAAAAGGTAATATATTCAACAGAAAAGCCACATGAAATAAATAATGCAACATGTGAAAGTTATGATGCACATCTGCATGTATGAATTATTTCTTTGTATTAACTTACAATAGGGATCCAAGAGGCAGGAAAAAGATATAATTATTGAACTAGACCCAAAAATCCATCTTTTCCGACATAATTTGTTAATGAATATGAATGAAGATCATTGTGCTCCCTTTATGATTCTCCTTAGCATGAAAAACAAAAGGAACTCTCACAGGACAGCTATCTGGCTGAAGACCTAAAACTTGACAAGTTTAGGAATGTCACCACCACAGGATCAAGTACACAAGAGCTTTATTTGAGTTCTACTGAAATTAGTGGAGATATTTTCCACACAGCAGAACTCCATCGAGCATACAGCTATTGCACAGTTGTTGACATTAGATGTGTTATTCATTTGAGCAACTGTCTATCTGTAAAAGATTCACAATCAGGCATAGTATATAAATCTCAGAGCTATTAACTCACAAGAACGACACCTGTGTTCCGAGGGATGTTGGCTTATTTTCTTAAAGAAAACAGAGTAAAAATATGCCTAAATTTCTGCCAGTTTACTGTTGGAAACAAGGCTGTAAGAACCAGTAGAGTCCTATGTTGGAATTGAAGAAACATCTAAGAGTGAAAAGAGCTCTTCCAGCATGCACTTCTCTTTGTTTCAGCATTATACCACATAATTTCTTCAGAAGAATGATTTAAACTTCACTGTAAATTAACCAGGTTTTGTGTCCTTCATTATTCTAAAAAACTTAATCAGAGTAAGGACATAGTGAAGTGAAGTAAATGAATGAAATAAAATCATGGCCAATCAAAAAATGTGTATAATTTTAAAGCACCAACATATATATTTAAAGAATGAAAATTTACAGCAGATTTGGACCCGTATCCAACTCTTCATATGCATGTAAAAATGCACATATATGTGTATATACATTTGCATAAATACACACACACACACATGTGTGTATATGTATATATGTCTATATCTATATAGTGATAATGTGAAGGCATGTTTTTCTGTTATCCAAAACACCTGGAATGCAGGAAGCAACCTGGTCCCATATCTTGTTTTTCAAAGGTAACCCATGCATTTGTTGTCTGACTATGCTCTGCTACCATTCATCTTCAGAAAAAAAAAAAAAAAAGCTTTTGTTATATAATTCTGTACCTTGACTTATTCAGGTATGAATACTTTAGCCCTGTGTTCTACTTCTGTCATTTGCCTGAAGCTCACCTGTCTGTTCTCTTGCTACATGCTTGTTGTTGCTGTTTCCCTTTCCCTTACCATTGTGATCATTCTTTTATCTCTTCCCTCCCAAGTTCTGCGCTTAAGTAACAGTGCAGTTTTTACAGCTATTCACATTTAATTTTTCATTGTTTCCAGTCAATAACCACTAATATATTTTCCTACTTTCTGTCTTTAAAAGCAGAAAGTGGTGTCCGTCTCTTTCTTCTTCTTGCCCTTCCTTTTTTACAGTGTAAAATGCAAATCCCCTCCTTTCTTATTTGGACTTGAGAGCTGTTACTGCTTATATTTTTAAGGTTTTGCCTTGACGCTTCTAACTGACAGTAGTAAACAAAATCAGAACATATTTCTCATGCCTTCAGCAATAATGCTTCTGTCTATATATATAATACAGAATCCCTGTAAAACAGTGTCTAAACTTTAAGCTACAACCAAGCTGAGCATGATCAAAGTCACTTCTGGAGGGAAATGACTTGTTGCTAATTCCTCAAGGGCAAAGATCTGATGCCTGCAGTCCGGAAATTACTGGGCTAATTAATAAAGACCATCTGCCTATGCATAACCTCCAATGTTTTGACAGTGAAATAATAATAATAATAATAATAATAATAATAATAATAATAATAATAATAATAGATAGTATACCACCCAAGAAATTGCTACAACACTGCATGCTGTCTTTTAAGCACTTGTAGCAGTCATATGGCAAACAGAGATAACTCTTGCTCCACTAGCTTGGCTGAGGATTCTTTTACTGACCAGCCTTATTCTCTGGGTGCATACTAAATAGAACACTGAGATCAGATCACCTTTGTAAGCAGAGAGATCCAAAGCTTAACTTAACATTAGAGTTTAACTGATTTTATTAAGCTCTAACACAAAACTATATTTTTATCAATCTCCCAGAATTATAGAATCATTTAGGTTTCAAAAGACCTTTAGTATGGAATCCAGTCCTTAACTAGACACTACCAAATTAGTCTTACAGTTTACCGTTCTTCTGCATTATATAAAATTATACAAAAAATAAAAATAATCAAACCCTGTTCCTTTCTTCTTGTTTTACTTGAAAGATATAACCTTAGGAATCGTCAGGTAATCTTGTTCCTTGCCTTACAGTAAATCATATCCTCCTTCTGCTGCTGAGTTACATGATCCCTGCAGTGTTTGCTATCACAATGTACAGTGTAGAGAAACATTGAGAGAAATCTTTGGAAATGCAAGGTTTTTTCAACCAAGTTTATTACATTTGCTAGTGTAGCTGAAAACAGGAATGGGATTTAGCCAGTGTTGAACAGACTGATGTAGGAAATCTCTGACATGCCAACCATAACAAAAATTCCAATTTAGAGTAAACACACAAGAGGAGATCGGATGGGACTCTGGGACACTTCAAAAAATGTGATTATTCCACACTATTGGAAGAACAATTCATTCACTGGACAATAACTTCACTCTTTCCTTACAGCAGATGCAAGGCAGTATCACACACTTGCACCAGCACCTCTGAAATGATAATGCAGCAGCAAGATCAGATTATTCCCCACAAAATATTCATTAGTCAGCAGAAAAAAAGAAGTATTCCTTTCATAACTAAAACCAGCAATCTTTCCTAAAACTTGAAAACAAGCTCTCTTATGCATGTGTTTTTTCCAATTAGTTGTGAACTTAGCAAAAAAATACATGCATGTAATTATCTAAACACATATTTTTTGAAATTAAGACTAATGTGAGACAAGGGATATGATGATTTTGAAGTATCTCTGAAAATGTCTAGAATTTCTGCTGGCACACTACTCTAAATACTGGTGTTTCAATTATCATGTTAAAATTTACATGTGCATTCAGAAAAATTCACTTAAATGAGTCTAAGTTTACTTTGAATAAATTTAAATATTTAGAATAGAACCATTCTGAGAAGTTTTCTTCTCTTTACTCCCCCAAAGTAGCTCTGATGCAAGTCTTGTGACACTAGCTAGAATATATTACTACTAGTGTAATACATCCAATCAGCTGAAGTGGTAGATTAGATAAAGCTCAACTTCTAAGCCACATCATGATTAAAGTGAGGTGGTTAAAGAAACTGATGGAGTATGAAAGATTACTTTTATCATAGAATAAAATCATGTAATGGTTTGGGCTGAAAGAGAGCTTTAAAAGTCATCTAGTGCAGCCCTCCTACCATGATCAGGACATCTTCAACTAGATCAGGTTGACCTTGAACGTTTCACAGGACAGAGCATCTACCACCTTTCTGAACAACCTGTTCCAGTGTTTCTCCACCCTCATCATAAAAAATATCTTTCTTACATCTAGTCTGAATCTAATCTCTTTCATTTTAAAGCAATTAACCCTTGTTCTATCACAACCAGCTCTGCTAAAAAGTTCATCTCTGTCTTCTTCATAAGACCCCTTTAGGTACTGAAAGGCTGCAATAAGGTCTGCCTGACGTTTTCTCTTCTCAAGGCTGAACCAACCCAGCTCTCTCAGCCTGTCCTCACAAGAGAGGTACTCCACCCCCTGTGATTGTTTTTGTAGCCTTCCTCTGGACCCATTCCAACAGGCGCATATCTCCCTCCTGCTGGGAGCCCCAGAGCTGGATGCAGTAGTCCACGTGTGGTTTCATGAGGGCAGAGTAGAGAAGAACAATCTCCTCCCTAGACCTGCTGGTCACACTTGGTTTTTTACAGCCCCAGGCACTGTTGGGTCTCTGGGCTGAGAGTGCACATGGCCAACGCATGTTCAACTTCTCACCAAGCAACCACTCCAAGCCCGTGCCCGCAGGGTTGCTCTCCATCTGTTCGTCCCCAGCCTGTATTTGCAGTTTGCCCTGACCTGGGTGCAGCATCTTGTACTTGGCCTTCTTGAACCTTATGAGATTTCCATGGGCCCGCTTCTCAGGCTTGACCAGTGCCCTCTGGATGGCAGTCCATTCCTCAGGCGTCTCGTTTTCCCACAGAGCTTGGGGTCACTCAGCTTGGATTTCTTCAGGCAAATAAATTTGATAGCTATTTTTTGCCATTTTATACAATGGTAAGCATGGTATGGCCAAAAAGGCCAACGGCATCCTGGCCTGTATCAGGAATAGTGTGGCCAGCAGGACCAGGGAAGTCATTCTTCCCCTGTACTTGGCACTGGTGAGGCCGCACCTTGCGTCCTCTGTCCAGTTCTGAGCCCCTCAGTTCCGGAAGGGCGTTGAGACATTTGGGCGTGTCCAGAGGAGGACAACAAGGCTGGTGAGGGGCTTGGAACACAAGCCCTGTGAGGAATGTCTGAGGGAGCTGGGGTTGTTTAGCCTGGAGAAAAGGAGACGCAGAGGTGACCTTATCACTCTCTACAACTCCCTGAAAGGTGGTTTTAGTGAGGTGGGGGTTGGTCTCTTTCTCCAGGCAACAACTGACAGAACAAGAGGACACAGTCTTAAGCTGCACCAAGGAAAATATAGGTTGGATAT
>VXAD01008438.1:167866-316796 GCA_013399195.1 Dicrurus megarhynchus
TTTGGGCGTGTCCAGAGGAGGACAACAAGGCTGGTGAGGGGCTTGGAACACAAGCCCTGTGAGGAATGTCTGAGGGAGCTGGGGTTGTTTAGCCTGGAGAAAAGGAGACGCAGAGGTGACCTTATCACTCTCTACAACTTCCTGAAAGGTGGTTGTAGTCAGGTGGGGGTTGGTCTCTTTTTCCAGGCAACAACTGACAGAACAAGAGGCCACAGTCTTAAGCTGCGCCAAGGAAAATATAGGTTGGATATTAGGAAAAAGTTTTTTACAGAAAGAGTGATAAAATATTGGAATGGTCTACCCAGGGAGGTGGTGGAATCACCATCCCTGGACGTGTTTAAAAAGAGATTGGATTTGGTGCTCAGTGCCATTGTTTAGTGGAGGTGTTGGGGCATGGGTTGGACTCGATGATCTTTAAGGTCTCTTCCAACCTGGTGATTCTGTGATTCTGTATAAAAATGTGGTTTTTTCTATATATTTTTAACATTTTACTAACCTTTCATCAAAATGTCATGTTCTAGTTTAAGTGTGTTTTTTGAGAGACATTCTAGGTTTCTGTCTGGTTTGAATTCCCTTTACGCCTCAGTTTATAATTGGCTCTTTTTTTTTCCCCCCTCTGTTGGATATTTTCTTCTGAAGCTTTCATCAGATCTTCAAGGTCACTATGTCAGGTTACCTAATCTGCATCTTCTTTAAACTAAATATTTTATTATAATCCTTTCTAATCACAGAAAAAATCAAAGAAAGAAAGCTGAAAAATGAGTAGATTGAAACTACAATCCCTTGAACTAAATTCTCAACATCTTCAATGGAAAGAAGAAATACTCTGTCATTTCTACACCTGCTTTCATCTGCTCTCTGGGGTTCTTCCTGCTGCGAACACCCTAAAGGCTGTTTCTCCTCTGAGTACATAGATCTCTTTTTAAGCTGCCGTTTTATACACTTAACATTCTGTGCACTTGAGTGCACTTACCATTTGCTTTTTGCTGCAGCTATAAATAACGTTAAGAGAATATCAGTATTGAGGTGCCTTATCCACACATATGCAATGGGATCAGCAGGTTTTACAAAACATTTATCAACATAGCATTTGTAGTTTTCACTCTACTTTCATTTGAAAAAATAAGTGCTGCCACAAATGGTTTTCTCTAGACAAAGTGGTATTCAATTATTCAAATTACTTTAGGCTATAATAGTTGTACTAAGCATTGTTCATTTTATTAATGTTGAATGCTGTTAACATCTAAAACAGTGATATTTTAATTCACTGCCTAGACAAAGATTTGTGAGTAAATATAATAAAGTAAACAAGAAGATATGGCTAATTTATTAGACAAGCTTGCTAAACTGCTAAAGTTTTACTTGAAGTGAAATAATTCTGTGGTAGTCCAGACCACACATTGTATAATGTAATCAGATGCTAATGATTAACAACAAAAAAAAAGCAATTGGAAAAACCCTTTTTAAAAAACTGATTTCTCTAGGGGAGAGGAGGATGGAACCAGTTCTTACAAGGAGAAGAAGGGAATAAATTTGAAAATTAAGTCAGAGGTTCTGTATCCTGCCGAAAATGGAATTTCTATCTATCTGCAGTCACATCTCTCCTGCCTTTCAAGATGCCATGGACTTTTCTGCAAAATTCAAACATAAAGCATTTTTTTTAGTATTGAGGTTCAATTAAGGTTATGGAAAGCCCTATCTTGAAGCAAATAATGCATTCCTTAAGGTTGTCTATGTAATCTATGTTTTAGATTTTACCATATTTACTCAGATGGTAGTACCTTAGGCCCAGAGACCTGGCTTCTGAAGTCTACCAATGCCTGCTGAATCTTTTTAACAGACCCAAAAACCAGCTTTAATTAAATTTTCCACTCAGTGACATATTTGCAGATCCTTCTGTAATTCAAAATAAAACCAGTCTGTGATTTGAAAGGGGTTTTCAAAAAATGCCTCCCAAAGATTACCATAATTAATACAATAGAGTAATCTCTTGGCAGGTACCAAACTTTTTTTGACTGTCAGTATTACTACTTGAGTTTTTTTGAAAGAATATAAGACTTAAAGAAGCAATGAGAATCCCGTTTTCCCAAAAGATTACATTCTCATCAGCAGAAAGGAGTGAAGTTGGATAATAGTACATAAGGAAGTATCTCACATTGCCTCCTCTTCCCAAAAGAATAAATGAACATCATAATTTCTTTTTTTTCTCCAGATTTTAACCCATGAAACAGAGGCTTACAGGCTTCAGTATCTAATCTTTCAAATAACAATAATAAATACATTTAAGTATATATTTAAAAATTGCCACAACCCAAGTTGAAAAGGTTCTAAAATATGGAAGAGCTGATTAGAAAAATCAAGTTGTAGAGAAATATTTCTTTCTATTTTATGTGCGCTAATACTAAAAATATTTTAAAATGCTTTCAATAATGCATTTATTCAAATAGTAGATCCTTGACTGCAGTAATAACCTGATATTAACTTTCAGTTAATCATCCTCACTGTACCTCTCATGTAGTTTTAAGTGTAAGGACACTGGTTTACCCATTAAAATAAAAGAACAAAAAAAACCTAAAAGCAATATTCTGTACTGATTTAAACACTGTAGCCACTTTCCATCATTTTTCTTGTACTGGAGATGTTTAAGACCACCTATTAATTATTTTGCTTGACCAATATCCTAACTTGATTTAATACCTGTATTTATTTCAAATCCTACAATTGTGTAGCTGGTATGAAAAACAGGATTCAAGGACAAGTATCTAGAACAGATTACCCTGGACTTGTTTGCTGATTTTATCAATAGACACAGTGGTATTATGAAGCAAATGACAGTGATAAGTGTGTCCTATAAGAAGCAACAGAGGAACAGACTTTAATGAAGCAAGCCGGTGGTGACATTCAGCAATTGTATCTATGTGAGCAAGTTCCTCTGCAGTAATGTAATGATACAGATAAGCTTTGTAGAATTTGATAATAAAATAGTTTTTCAACAGAAAAAAAATATCTGGGGAACCAATATATTTCACTTTCAGCTATTAGTGCTATGGTAATTTGGGCATAAACAGCTGTGTTAAATTTATGTAATAATTCGTCTTTTGTTCAATGATAACACATTTACTTCTTTTTGGTTTTATTTAAAATTTTCATGTACAGTTTTAAAAAGAGAACTTAAACATTTTTGTTAATCTCATATGAAAAATAAAATGTTTCCTTTTTCTTCATGGAAGACTTCTTATGCAGATTTTTATGCAGAAAAAATGTTGTCATTTCACCAAGTTAGATTTCTTTAGGAAATTACTAATAGTTGCATATCCTCCCAGTTGCTGGCACAAGAGTTGCATACACATGAAATGTTAGCCTGGGAAGTCAGCCCTCAGTAAACATCTTTAATGTTTGGACATGGTCTTCTGTATTCTTTCTCTCATAGCCATCTGCTATGTGGGCACTGTTCCCATTCACAGGTGGATTGGAATTTTTCCTTAGAGTATTCATGGCAAGAAACAGGAACGATAAGCCAAGGCTTTCCCCTTCTACCAAAATCACTTTTTTTTCTGCTTATAAACTACAGACATAAATGCCCCAGCACACTGAGAAAGGATGTTTCAGAAAACAATACCTGAAAAGCAGAAAAACATGTAATGAGAACCGAAAGTCCTGCTACCAGTAAGATTTGTTGCAATGGCGCTGTAGAGAATAACAATAACCACTTCTGGCGAGAAAAGATATAAATAAGAAAGTATCAATATTATAGGACACTCTCTGCAAGTAAAATCCTATGGCAGAAAATAATATTAGAAAATAAACTTTATTCTAGAAATAAGGGACATTCTTCAGAGAACACACATAAGTATCCGTGTTTCCATAAATTAGTTTGCTATTCTGAATTCCTTCATATCTGTGTAATTAGATATCTGTGTAATTAGATCAGCAAAAAGGATTCCCAAACACCTTAGAATGCAGGATCACAAAATAAGCTGAGTAAACTAAAACTATTAAAAACAAAATGAGCAGGAATCTGCTTGTGAAGTTTTTGGTTACAGTGTTCGCAAACAACTGAATTCACCAGTGAAGTTGCATCGAGGGAAGTTGAAGTTTCAGTGAGTATATAGTAAAAAAAAGAGCTTATGTGTGAGCACCTTTCTTCCTCACGTACGAAATTCCTATTTTCATCGCTGTGGACAGTTTGATTCTGTATGAGTATGATGATGACAAATCTGAACTATTTCCACTGCTTCTGTCTTGACAAAATAGAGAATGAACTGAAATTAGTATAACTGTGATTAACTTGAGTGGGGAAAACTGAGTCTTCTCTTTTTGAAAAAAAAATAATGAAGAGGTTAAATTACCTCTTGATAATGAAGGAGCACACAACTGAGGCAAAACCAAATTATAAAGACACAGTGATGGCTAGGAAAAAAACATGAATAAACCTACTAAAATGGTGTTGGGCTAATTGGTAATCTGTTGACGCAACATTTTCATTGCCTAAAAATACATACTGCCTTCAACACTGTTCCTACTTTATTGCATTTTATATCCAAAAGCCAAGCAACTAAATTCTCAGAGCACTGAAGAAGAAAGCATTACTGATATTAATACTGTGACAGATTATTTAAATAAATTTCTGCTTCTGGGAGTCAAAATGGGCTCATTGATGCTGGGAAGGTCTGTATTTCCCAAATGACTCTACCCAACACAGAACCTTATGAAATGAAATGCATCCATGCAAATGGAAAACAAAACAAAAGTCTATAATTTCCTACCTTCCTTCCTTCCTTCCTTCCTTCCTTCCTTCCTTCCTTTCTTCCTTCCTTCCTTCCTTCCTCCCTTCCTCCCTTCCTCCCTTCCTTCCTTCCTTCCTTCCTCCCTTCCTCCCTTCCTCCCTTCCTCCCTTCCTCCCTTCCTTCCTTCCTTCCTTCCTTCCTGCCCTACCGCCCTCCTGCCTTCTTCTCTTTCACCCTACCCCTAATTTAGGATCCACTGCTTTGGGTTTATACTATAGGAAAAGGGACTAGCTTATACCAATTTCTGTGTTGCGTGTATAATGTATTAATAAAACTTTGTAAATATTTGTGGGCCCTCTGACTTTTGTCGTTGTGTTTCGACTATGGCATCTACAAATCTTGTGCTCTCCCTTCCCCTTCAGGGTGGGATGCCACACTACTTACTGCTCATTACCACAGAATGTCTCTTAAAGCATACTACTAAAAACACAGGGAAAAAAAACAATTCCAACATGCATTGGGGAAAAACTAAGTATAGAAAGCTAATGAAAATTTACTATGTCTGAAATTAGGTCACAGCCTTAAAGCTGAATGTTGTGTTCAAAAGGCAGTCTCTGCAGAGAAACAGAACTCTGAAGAAAAGCATGTATCCAATGAGTTATCCAAGAGGACTCTGGTTAGGAACTATTCATACATATAGGCTTGTTCATGCAGCCTGGAGTGAGTCTCTCTCTTAGCAAATCTCATCCCATTTAAAAAATATTTTGTGTGAGGTATACATCTCTAAATAAAAGCATATCAATATAATGGAATAATTCTGGAACTTCCATCCATTTGTTCTCTGTCCCATAACTTTTCAAGAACCAGAGTTCTTCTTATTCTAAATCAGAAAAGTGATTTCGCCAGATACAGGTTGCAATTACAGAGAAAAGTCGGGTTATTTCTTCAAATCTTCATCCAATATTTAGACATTGGATGGTGCCAATTTACCTTTTAGAAGCATAACGTCTTTAATACATATATTTATATGACTGATGAGTAATTATTTTGTTTTCACAATGTTTAGACAAGGTTAAGTACAAATCACAGTGAGCTGTAACAATCTCGCAAGAATATTTTCAGCAATTATCATAACTACATACAACTCAGGAGTCCATCAAGGGACACTTAATTGGTTTAAAATAATGATCGAATCATAAAGACTACACATAATTAATAAAAAACAAAATCTGCAAATAGTCAGCTGTCTCCCATTAATCACTACTGTGCAACTCATCTATATTATCTAGTTATGTAAACTGGCGTGAAGAGCCTGAGGAAGTAACAGAATTTTACAATGGCTTCTTGTGCTAAGTACTCCTTCAGAAGCAATAAACATTGAAAAAAACAAAAAATCCATGATGATATGATGGTAATGATGGATTGTCCCCATTCAATAGTAGTCAGATAGAGTAACCTGGCTCAGTTCCATTCTTCTTGTTGGATTCTTCCTGATTGTCCAAAAGACCTAACCAGGATGAGCAGCTGCACCTTGTGCCAGGAGGGAAAACAGTGGCCCTTCTTTGCCTGAAATTCTATTAAACTCTACCTGGAACACAAAGACTCACAGGGCCAGAGAAAGCTTGAAATTTAATGAAAAATATGCTGACTTACATTCGGGGTAAAAAATTGAATTTCATCTTTCTGTGGTTTTTTTTTTTTTTTAATGTTACTCATGTCATTAGAGAAAGTGAGATCAAAAGGGACAGATATTCCTTAGAAACTTAAAAAACTACAGTAGCAGATTTTGTACCTTATTCATCTACTTTGCTCCTCTTTTTTCCAACTGCTCTAATTCCTCTTCTCTTGGTTATACATTCTAACAGGAGCATTCAATTTTTAACCTTAAATGAAAACTAAACAAAACAACCCCCCAAAAAACACTAGAAACCGAATTGCTGCCCTCTAATTGAAAATACAATAGAGTTATCATCCTTTAATAAACACACAGATTCCTGTTAGTCCATGTCTAAAAATTTTTTAAAAGTATAGAATATTTTTCACATTCCTGTAGGAATACATAGTTCAGACAGATTTTTTTCAGTAAAGACAGAGGGAATGTTTTAAATAATCAAACAAAAACTTCTTCTGAAATACATCACTCTCCCACTCCCAACACACATTACAAATCAATATTCATTCTGTGTGTTTTTTCCAGCACATCCTCTGCAGAGTGTTCAAACAGTTTTTAATGAATCCTGCACTCTGTACTTATTCACTATGGCTTTCTTTGTATATCCAGAAAGGGACACAAGACTGAAAATTACTGCAGACAGAAATATAAGGTGTGTTAGGATGAGATAAGTTACTTTCGGAAAAGTAATTTCAATTATTACTAACAATCTGTGCCGGTGTCGCTCTGTTGGCTTCAAAGAGTACTTGTAAGAGCAAAGACAATGTTTTACTCCCTGTCAGCAACTGTAGTTATGCAGGAATTAGCTGATACGAACCACCACGGAGATGAAAATAGCATTTATACTGGGAGTGCAAAAGAAAATTAGATGCTCTGTTACCTAAATTAGTTGAATTAAATTTTCATTGGCCTCACTGAATATTAATCACCCACACAGTTTGTCTTCATATTGCACCCAAAATCTTCTCTAGTTCTCATACATGTATACCTCAAATCATTTTCCTTTTACATATATTTAGAACTGTATATCACAGAATGACAGAATAAGCTCAGTTGGAAGGAACCCACAAGGATTGTCGAGTCCAAATCCTGACCCTGCACAGGACAGCTCCAAGAGTCACACCATGTGCCTGAGAGCATTGTCCAAACACTTCTTGAACTCTGTCTGGCTTGGTGTTGTGACCACTTCCCTGGGGAGCCTGTTCCAGTGCCCAAACACCCTTTGGCTGAAGAACTTTTTCCTGATATCCAACCTAAACCTTCCCTGACACAACTTCAGGCCATTCCCTCAGGTCCTGCACTGGTCACCAGAGTAAAGACTTCCCCTCATCTTCCCCTCAAAAGGAAGTTGCAGACTGCAATGAGGTCTCCCCTCAGTCTCTTCTCCAGGCTGAACAGACCAAGTGACCTCACCCACCCCTCACAGGGCTTCCCTTAAAGGCCCTTCACCATGTCGTTGCCCTCCACTGGATGTTCTCTAATAGTTTAGTATAAACTGCACACATTATTCAATGTGAGGCCAGCCAAGAGAAGAGCAGAGTTTAAGCCTAAACATGATACATTCTAAAGGAAGAAGGAATTATATTGTCAAAGGTTAGAGAATACTATAACATTTATCATTGCAATTTACAATCCTAACATTCCTTGCACATTAGAGTTTTGCAGGAACTGTTAAACTCTAAGCATGAAAGTGTTTTCTTAAATACAAAGCTCTTATTTTTTTCTGTTTAATTCAAAAATCTAAAACTGAACAAACCAACACCTAATCTAAACAGCACATCCTCAGTGGTCAAAAAAAGTTGCAAGAGATGAAGAGCGTACCTCACGGTGGAGAAATTAAATTATATTTACTTTTTTTAAATTATTAACCAATAGTTTTTAGGAGCTAAAAAACAGAGTCACCTGTCTCAACCACTCTTAAGGACACAAAAGGGAGAAATTTATGACAGGAAAGTGCTAATTCCAGGCCTGGCAGAAGCCTGGTAGAGATCTGGTTAGCACATTCTCTTTAAGGCATCTGAGCAAAATTTCTCCACCATGACAGACTGTGAAATGAAGCAACTGCTCATATGCATATCACTGGTCAAACAAATCCCCCCAGTTTATGGACAGATGGCATCTGTGACCACCAATGACCATGACACCCCCCGAAATATGCCTCTGTGGACACCCAGAACTTGGACTATATAAAAGTGGTACCGTGGTCCTGGTGCTTAGAAGATAAATTCAATGATCTCAGACCTAGGGGGAGGTTAACAAAGCTTGGAAAGAAGGATATGTCACTGATAATGGGTGCAGAAAATGCAAAATTTAGGGGCCACAAGGACATTTGGCAGAACTCCCAAGATAAGAAAGAATCTAATAAAACCAACTCAGCAACTGTGCTGAAATCAGCTCCAGCTGGGTCAGAGGTGATTCCAGCAGGGGAAGATTGCAACCACTGATTCATGGCCCACTGATCCAAGAAACCCACTGACTCAAAAGAAGGGAAGGACTGAGCATGTGGACTGATTAGCATAAGAAATGAGGTAATCATTTAACCAGGAGAAGATAGAATGTTAGTTAATAAGGAAACTACATAACTTGCAGCCAACAAGCATTACTTACGTTGTTTGCTAAAATTTATGAATAGTGAAAAGATTTGATAGTCAGTGGCGGACTCTGTGGACCCAGCACCTCTTTCTGCACAGAACCTACCAGCAGAAGACTGAACCGAGTCCCCTGCCTCACCACTGAGAACCCCAAGGTGAAGGGGAATTCCTCTCAGCTCTCTCTCCCCACCTCTCTTTTCCCCACCCCTGTGCCTCTTCTCCAGCTGTCCCTCTGCCCTCTCTCTCTTCCTACCACCCTGCCAGCTCTTCTGCCTCTTCCTCTCCCTTTCCCCTTTTCTACTTCTTTCTGTCTCTCTATTTCACATTTAATGTTAAATAAAGTCCATGTTGTTGACTTTGGAATATGGTCTCACTTGCACCTTAATTTGAGCAGAGGCATCTTTTGGTAGTTGGATCTTAATATTAGTGAAAAGAAAAATTCACTCTGTCATTTTTATACCTATTGGTTTGTAAATGATAATATTTAACACCTTAGTCAGTTTCTTTATAAATATTTATGGGTCAAAACCCAAAATTATACTTAATTATTTCTCATTATGATTCTTAAGAAAGTGGTAATGTTTAATGGACACCAGCATGAGAGTCATTATCCATTACTTCTGTGGAAGAGGTGATATCCAAAAAGTAAAGCATAGGGTCCAAATGTTGATTCGAAACTATGTTTAAGCTTCTTTTTTTTTAACTGACTGAAAAAGAGGTTAGTGGGTATATTTCTTCAAAGCTTAAATACATTTCTACCAGCTACTTTTCTTCATGAGTTCATTTGTTGAATATACTTTGCAAAATCAACTGATGAGTTTTGGACTGTGCCTGGATCTTTCAGTTCATGCTTCTCCAGAAAGAAGCAAATCAGAAAATCTCTGCCTGCATTTCTTTAAAGCTAACTGGTTGTGAGGTCTGGGTAGGAATTAATTGTCTTCTATCACTATTACATGTATCATTCAATTAAGTCTCCATGTTTCTGTGAAACTACTACATTTTTAAAGATATATATTTATTTCTAGACATAAGGATCTTCACCTCATTTCTTTTCACATACAACAAGGTACCAGTCCCTAATCTAGCATCCTATGACACTCCTGTGGAAATTTTAATTGAAAACACATGTTACAAGTGCTTCCATGTATTCACAATTCACCCGTTGGATTTTTTTAAATGCATCTTGCTTTTTAGACTGTTTACATTTCTTCAGGATGCAACAAAGTAGCTGGGCTACACACCAGTTCATGGCAAGATGTCTTAGAGAATCTCAAACCATCCTGAATCAATACCATAAAGCCAAGATAGCTGTCTCCGGACCACCTCATCCTTCCTGGCCAGCAGAGACCCTTTAGACAGAGGTGATATAACATTTCTTATAACCATAAAAACTCTTCTGATGTTACTAGAAATCTACACCATAGCAAGTTGTCTTCATTTCATTCATGGCCCATTTGCCTTCGAACTAAAATGAGTGAATGGTGGCCATCAGTTACTTTACCTTTAAGTTCAGGAACTTCAAGTTGAGCTCTAGTGCAGTTGATGCTTTATTTTCTCACATTTTAGTATAATCTTTTATGTAAATGCAAGAATGTTTTTTAACAAAACAGCAAATATTTGTGAGAGATGGATTATTTATTTCTTTCCTAAAAGCATTATGATAGGTGTTTAATGAACATGTCCAACCTATTTTCAGTAAACCAAATATCAGATCTGTAGAATTCTGTCCTAAAATTAATAACATCAATAGAAATTTTAGCACCAACTCAGATGGAAATAATTTCGTTGCTTTCGCAACTAATAATTCAAGGTCACAAACCCAAATCTTCTCATATCATCTAAGTAAAAGGAAAAGAAAATACGGACCAAGGACAAAATAGTATCAAGGAGATATTGAAAACTTATGTTAAGTGTTTAGGGACTCAAATAGAGAAAGAAATTTATAGATGAAAATGAAACTGCCATGACAATATGAAAGCTTACTGATTACTTATTATATGCTTCATTACTTAATTAATCTACTACTTGCCTAAACATACTTTCAGAATACATAGCATGCCATAAGAACAGTGATCAGGGTCTGTTTTGCTCAGTAAAACAGTATGTGAGAGGAAGTCAGCTAAATCTTATCACAGCAAAGCTTGTCTCCTGCTGACATAAAAGGGAACTGCACAGCTAAAGCTCTTCAAAGGCTTTGAAAATGTACAACCTTGTAATAGTAGTCAAAGAGATCGTGAGTTTGGGAGTGTGTCATCTGATGAGTCTCTTATAACTGAATGCCTTTATTCCACCTCTCTGTGTTACACTTTAACCTACTCAATGAGATCATGCCAGTGTCACACCACTCAAGCAGCAACACCTTTAACTATGACTCACTGACATCAATCATTCTTGGTTTTTTATCACACCAGAAAAAAACCCACTGGCTTTGCTCCCAGTAAGAGACTTTTCACTTTTATGTTAATGTGATATAAGAAAATAGAGAAGCAAACTGAAATTATTCAACATCTAAAAGAGTGTAAAAGAACTTCATGACATTCAATGACATTGAAAAAGACACCTGTAACAATCCCATCCTTAAAAAATTCTTCTCTAACTTGGTCATATATAACTGACGCTGCAGTTACTTAGACACGGTATGAACAGAATGATGAGATGTAGAATGAAAAAGTGAATATGATCTATATTACATTTCTTAGTCTGTGAGCAGGCATGTGACTGAATATGTTCCTTTTTTGTATATTTGAAGATGAGGCACAGGTCAGCATTTTGTGTAACTTTTAGAATGACCCAGACGTGCACTTTAATATAATAATTCTGCACTTGTAAATTAAATTAACTTGTTTTGAATCAAGAACAAATATTTAACTTGTAAATCTATACATTCAGACTGCATTTAGAGCCTTAGAGGTATATAAAATCCCAAGTATCCCAAATTAATCCAGAGTGACAGTAGCTGTACAAATTTGCTAGGCAGGTCAGCTGATGAAAAACTGAAATATTATTTCTGTGGTTTAGAATACTTGAATCCTGTTTTATTTTTCACTGAGTTTAAGCCTAATTTTGTGTCCCAACTTTTGGTTAGATATTGCCTTCTTCTATGAGTGCTAACTAAACTAAACTTTTGATTTTCACCATCATTCCTGACAATTCAATCAGTTCAATCAACATCTATTTTTGTCAGGCTAAATTCATAAAACAGCACTAAAATGAGGGCATAATTCTCACTCTCTTTTTGAGAAGTTAAACAGTAATGAATGACACAATCAGTCTGAGCTACCATATTCTAAAATAGATAATCTTGGTATCTGTTCCTTTAAAATGGTATTTTCTATTTCACCAAAGAGCAAATAAATAAATAAGCATTGCTAGTTTTCATGGACCGTGATTTTTTAAGAACAGAATATTTTGTAAATAGATCCAAATACATATTTTTGAGACCAGTTCAAACATTTCCACTCACATTGAAGCCATTTTTTAAACTGAAAATCAAAATAATATTTATACATTCTGTGGGAAAAAGAAAAATCAAAATCACTACGTTTTGATGAGAAGTGACGTAAACAGCGCATCAATTCTCTAATCTCCACCAGCATATTTTTTAAAAGTTTAAGACTGTTATCTGAGTAGAATTTGTAAGTATCATTTAAATGTTACAGCTTGCTTCCCCCCTTTTTCAGTTTTACAGTTTGGGTTTTTTATTATAATTTTCCTATTTCAAATGCTTTCCCATCAACCCAATTTTCTTCTTTACGTTTAGAAACAAAGCAAAAGAATAGGTATGAAAAAAATATTATGCCAGACAAGAGGTATAAGAAGATGACAAGAGAATCTGCTTTAAATGAGTGGCTTACTCTTCCTCTAAAGGAATTTAAAATATTTGAGATGATATGATGAACAAAGTATGTGATATAGTAAGAAAAATGAGACAATCAGAAAATGAGTCAGGTGGATGATAATAATAGAACCTAACTTTCTGGGTACCATTTAACTGGATTTACCTATTTTAGTAATTGATTCCTAGACACCATTCTTGACCATCTTTACCAGGATAATGGAGCAACATATTTAAATGATCCAATCAACTCTTAGTTCTGCTTATGCTTCACAGTTTAGGAGTAATACAGGTCACTGAACAGCATTCTGATAGATGCTGAAAGGGAACACTAAGAAAATGTTTCTTTTGAGGGCTTTTTTTGCTGAAATACTTATAAACACTGACTTAAATGGTTATAGACTTTAAAGGAGCACCAGACATAAGAAAAAAAATGTTTTTATAGAAAAGAAAGTCAAAATAATGGTGAAGTAATTTTTGTTATTTACCTAAGACAACACAAACACTTAATTGGAGGTGAATGAAAACTATTCAAAAACACAAGAAGATACTTACTTGGTGACGAACCAAAACCTCAGAAATATGTTTTCCACCAAACAGTCTTACAGCCTTCACCGAAGATACTAAAAGCCTGATAATTCAGCAGCTTTCACTGAAAGAGAAAAACAAAGTATTGGACATGGTCAGAAAATAATGTTTTTCTTTGCATGATACTTAAGCAAACAGAAAACAGCATAAGCATTGGTCTGTCCTTTGCAGCAGAACATGTAGATGTTAAGATGTTTATCCTGGCAAATCTACAGAGTATGTACTACAGCAATGAATGGTTTTTTATTTTTAAGCAGCTGTTCAAAATTGGAACTAATTGAAATAATTAAATGTGCAGCAATGGTATTTTCAAGGTTTGTAAGTAGCTTGGGAGTAATACGTAAGTTCATATCTCATGCCAAATATAGGAAAATGAGCTAATTTGAGAACCTTTTGAGTTAAATCAAGTTAATTACTGTCTTAGAGAAATAGAGAAACATTGATTCTGAAACTGTTCAGAAACCACTAAAAATACTCAAACAACAAAAGTAGTCTAGTTCTGGTATTGCACAAAGTTAGAACTAGATTTGTTTTAGACAATATTTTTCTTCATTTATATACATTACTTACCAGCCCTTTCCAAATATGCCTTATATCACTCTAATCTCATGAAACACTTTTCTTAGTTATTGTCACCTACCTAATCTCACAGTGTATGATACTAATAAAAATTAATAAATCAACTGAGAAAAAGTTAAATAAAGATATATTAAATCACCAAGAAATTTTTTTTCATTATTTCTGTAAGCACCCTATCAAAATATCCAATGATATGTCTGTAGATTCCTAGTTAATGTGAATGCATAAACGGAGTCTAGGTATACAATATAAAAAATGAAATAAACTTATCAATGTAATATTTCTTTTTTACTTGATAAGCTTTAGTGTCTATAGATCTATAGACAGTTTTTCAGACACTGAAAGAGTCTGCCTTATATGGAAGACCAGTTAGTTTTAAAAAAGCATGTGAGACAAAGAATTACTCATCAAATTGTAAGTTCTACCAGTAAAATATGTGAACTTCCTTTACCAAGAAGCTTTGTTAGCTTTATTAAAATGCACCGCTTGCTTTAAAATACTCATGAATCATTCATAAGAAATAGGAAAACCGCAGGCAAGTCTAACCCTCAGTTGCACACACAGGTGTTTTGTTTTGCCCCACAAAGATATAATTTTTCAAGTCAAGAAACCTTGCTACTGACAAACATGTTCTCAAATATACCCTGAAGTCTGTGAACAAGTGCTTGGGTAAAAGTATTACCAGAAATTGCAGAAATGGCTCCACAATAATATCATTTTTAGTGCCCCTCATTTGCCTCCTTGTAATATAACTGTAAAGTATCAGAGATCTCTAGTCACCCCAGAGAAACTATGAATAGTAACAGCTAGGAAATCAGCAGTACCTACATTCCACAGTGTAAGCCATTTACAAATAAAGTGTCATCTGTCCCAGAACAAGGTTCCCAATTCTTGGTTACAACTGAAATGTATCATCAGTGACATGGCTTAATTGCACATGGGCCTCCCTGTAATCCTTCCATACAACAGAAAAAGTATCAGTTTGGATGAGGTTTTCCTTTTCAACTATTATAGGATTCACAGTCCTATCTGGGACTTCTCTTCTTCACATTCTCTTCCAAATTTGCAAATTTCTTCATTGTTAAATTCTCTGCTTTCACCTTTGCTAATTTTTCTGTCTTACTGCCACTGGTCTCCCCCTTAATATTGCTTTAATATTCCACTGGGATAAATGATCTCTGTCTAGGATTAATCTTACAGGAACAGTTATTGATATCTTTATGAATTATAATTCTATTAAGAATGACAGCTGAGTTGTTGTGTGCTTGATCATATGAGTATTAAGGTTCTGTTGAAACACCGAGATATGTAGAAGTAATTATATTATTATTAATAATATATTAAGTTCATGTGATGGCCACTGTGATTTTACGCAAATAATATATTATTAATATTATAATTAATATTAATATAATTATTGCCATACTAATCATCAATTGCTGTTGTCATTATTAATTGGTTTAGAGCTTGTTTCCTCTAAGATACAGGATTCACAGTGAGTGGAACACAATACATTCAGCCATTATTGTGTATTTATTTATTTACTTCTATTAGTGTGTTTTCTTAAGGTCTCAAATTTGTCCAAGAGTTTTTCTTAATCCTATCCACTATTTTTGGGAATTCACGATCAATTCTTTCTTCTTCATGTGGTGTGTAATTAACTACCTGGTATTAGACTGGTAGTGATCTGAAAGAGTCCAATTTTTTTCTGGGTTTGGAAGTGTTCAGCTCAATAGCATATTAAATAAGCCTAATATGCACTATAAATACCGAAAAGTATCATAATAGAAAAAAAAGCTCTTGGTACATTGGCAATCACAGTTTTGGTTCAAAGGGCAAATGGACATTAGTGGTCAGCCACCAACTTCTTTTAGACAGACATTCAGAGTCAGAACACATTGTAGGTAAGACTGGCTAAATATAGATGCTTAATGACATCCAAATGGGACAGTCAGATATAAAACTGGATTCTACATTTGACCTTTTGAAGTGGTCTTCTTTCCATGAGTAAATATCATAAGACATCTAACATGACATTAAGGCAGCTAAATCCTACTCAGCTATGCTGTGATGTTTTCAAACCAAATTTGAGATGAGTCCTGAGTATGCCAAGAGCAGTGAAAGGAAATCGCTAGAAAAATATCTGTCCCTTTTAGAGGATGACTCTAGGAGGCAGAGTGTCACAGACTCTCTAAAGGAGATTAAAAAATGGCAGTGAAATGCTCGAATGGAAAAACATTCTGAGACAATAGAAAAAAAACCCAAACAACAAAATCCAACCCCAAAACCAACCAAAAACCAACCAAGGGACGTTATAAACACTGCAAGCATACTTTCCCAGACCAATGTCCCCTTGATTACTCAACTGAATAATATGCCGAGCCCTACTGCCAGCTCTGCACTCTGCCTGCCCAAACCTGGTGAAGAATGCAAATCTTCAGCTTTAGGGTGAGCTGTGCTTGCCCTTTAGAGACTATGGGACACAAGAGGACTATCTTTAGATATGTCAGAGTTCAGCAGCATACACAAAACAGCTGATGACCCAAGAGGATGTATGCAACTGCAGACTTGGTAACTCCTCCCTCCTCATTTGCGTTGAAGTGCTATATATTTGAAGATATTTTTTCTTCTAGAGTTCTTAATATTAAAGGGGTACTTATCTGGAGAAGACAGCTTAAATTACAGAGAACTCATATTCCAGGATTATTTAACATTATTCTCAAAGTAACTGAGATTAATAGTAAAGGACACACAACAGATTTTTTTATTTTGTTCTGCAAAACACTTACCAGTCTTTCAAAGAAAAATTCCCTCAACTCTTACTTCTTACAAGCAAAGCAACTCTCACTGTTTTGCAAAAATCCTCATCAAGCAACACAGTATGACATATTCAAAAATTGCTAATAAACCAAGGTCATAAAAAAATTATGTAGCAAATTCCAACTGCACATTTCAGTCTGTAAAGTTTATTTAGCCTTAGCGAGTTTCACCTCTAACCACATGGCCCTGTAATGCAGTGCTGTCATTGCTGTTAGGCAAATAACAAGTCATTACCTCTCCACAGAGCCTGTGCAGTCTCCACCCCTAACATTTTTCAAGACCCCTTTTTTTGACGGGCTCAGCCATCTGCTGTCAACCAAGTGATTTGAGAAACACATTGGACATGACCTCCAAATTTCATTGATATTAATACAAATAAAATGCACACATGTACTAGACCACATATTGTCTCTTTGTCTGTATTTCCTTATTAGGGATAATAACAAAGCTGTAAATAAATTCCTTTTGCTTTTTTTATGAAATTTTATGGCTGACTTCAGAATTCCATGAAACAGGATGGGAAAATTGCCAGTGACTTTCATGTGGAGAATTTTTATCCTATTTGAATTAGACAAGTGGAAATCAGAATTCTTAAGTTTTGATCACGGAAGTTCATGTGATTGCCGCTGTGATTTTAAGCAAATTCTTCCATATCCACTAAAGCGTAGACAGGCATGCCTAAACTGAAGTGTGTTGTGTACTTGAACTTTAGTAAGCCTTTGAAATTATCTCCCACAGCATTCTCCTTCGAAACAAATCTGGGAGAAATGGCCAATACCTCAGAGTCCTGTGGAGCCCTTCAGAAGGACCTTGACAAGTTGAGAGATGGGCAGAGAAGTGTCGGAATCCACGACGTCTCTGTCTAATTTAGGGGACCTGACACCCCGAAATGGGGGTGCCCCAGAGGGCACTGCCTTTGATCTTTGTCCTTGGAGAACTTTACCAACTCTAAGAGATGAATTGCAAGCCACAAGAGTGTAATATAAGCACTAATAGTTACTTTGCATCGGGTGAAATGTAGTATATAAAAGATCTGATAACATGTACATGGGGGTAAAACATGTACAGGGGGGTTAAGATGGAGTCTAAAGGGTGTGGTCATCTTCTCCTTCTTCTTCTTCACTGTCCTCCATATTCTTGGTGACGAGGACATGAATTGATTGGTAGAATAGAGATAAGACAGGAAATTGCATGTCTAAAACAGGTTAGAATTAATTGGTATAAATTTGTAAATAATGACACGTATTGTCCACTGGTTGGATCTGTAACAGGGTATATAAATCTCCGTACGCCCAGCTGGGGGGCAGTTCTACGCTACTTTCAGCTGCTAGATGGACCTGCGGCTGTGCGGAACATCGCAGCTACAGATAACATTAGAATAAACAACCTTTACATGCCAGCTTTGTGACCTCTGACTGAGTTATGGCCAAAAGCGCTGAAGCCTCCCTCGCTCGTGTGCCAAGGCCGACTGAGGCCGAAGGAGAGCACCGACGAGAAGAACTGTCTGAAGTTTAAGAAAAGTTAATGCAGGGTCCTGCACCTGGGGAAGAATAATCCCATGGACTAGGACAGGCTGGGGGATGAACTGCTGGAGAGCAGCTCTGTGGAGAAGGACCTGAGAGTCCTGATGGACAACAAACAGTCCACGAGCCACCAGTGTGTCCTTATGGCCAAGAGGGCCAAAGGTATCCTGGGATGAATTAGGAATAGCATTGCCCACAGGTCCAGGGAGGGGATCCTGCCCCTCTGCTCAGCCCTGGTGAGGCCACATCTGGAGAGCTGTGCCCTTTTCTGGGCTCGTCAATGGAGCAGAGAGAGGTGGTGAATGGAGTTACATCTGCCTGATGCTTGATCACAAGTGATGTTCCCCAGGACTCTGTACTCAAACTGGTTTAATATCTTTATTGATGCTCAGAACAAGGAGATTGAGTGCACCCTCAGTTTGCAGATTGCAGACACCAAGTCGGGCAGAAGTGTTGATTTGCTTGAGGGTAGGAAGGCTTTGTGGATGGACCTGGAGAAAATTGCCTCAAGTTTCACCAAAGGAGGTTTAGATTAGATATTAGGAAAAATTTATTCACTGAAAGATTGGTCAGGGCAAGCCCTGGCAGGAATAACCTGCCCAGGAAGCAGTGGAATCACCACCCCTGAAAGTGTTCAAAAGATGTGTGTATGTGGCACTTGGGGAGATGGTTTAATGGTGAACAAAGTAGTGCCAGGTTAATGATATGACTCAATGATCTTAGGGGTCTTTTCCAATCTTAATAACTCTACGATTCTGTGCAGATGTCTAACGCAAGAGAGGGTGTTAGCATGCTCAGCATCAGCTTTGGGGTGAACTTGGATTCAGCAGCAGATGATTCAGAAGTTTTATGTTTAAATATAGGTTCATATCAGCAGATTTGATACAAAGCAGAGGTGTCACCTTCTGACTAATATCACAAATCATTTCAAATGCTTCTGGTTTCAATTCGGTGTCACGTGAAACGATGAAAAAGTCAGTACAGACAAAAAAGAGAAGTTACTGACAGCTACATCTAGTTCTTTGCTAAGGCCTTTGTTTCTACTGTCTCAAAAGTGAGTAATCTATTAAGTCAACATCAGAACTCAGATCTCATTTATATAAGTCTTTCTTTCTTTCAGAGTTGAAATCTGAACAGGCCAGTATAAGCTGCTCTATCTGCAGGGTATAAGAAGGAATTCTCAGTAACTCTCTAGCCTTAACATTTCTTACAGAGCATCTACTGACATCTTACAAATCCTCAATGTTGAAGATTTACTAAAGCAAAACTCTAATGGATTTCTACATGCATTACCTTTTAAATCTCCTTCAAGATAATTCTTTTACGTGGGCAATACTGTCTGCTTGACATCTTAAATAGTGAAGAAATGGTGCAGTGGAGAGCATTTGAAAACTCCTCAGTCAGAATAGGTCAAAACAGCAGTGCTCAGAAAGCTTGCTGGAATATTTGGGTATGTTATTGTTGTTGTTGCTTTGTTTGTTTTTATTGTTGTTTTTAGAAGTCTTATAAGAGGAAGAAGACTAAGTGACAGAAAAAAAACGGCCCTAAAAATGGAGAAAATGGCAAAAGTTAGAACAGACTTTGTGAATGTCTACAATACATACATTCTTCTTCGGTGCAAACCTGATAAATATTATTTAGGGATCGAATTGAACCTAACTGAGCTTACACACCAGATATGATTACAACAACTTTATCATAGAATTATTTCAGATAGAGATCTGAGAACTAAGGAGAAGAAAGGAAGAAATTATCCCAAAGAGGTTAGAAAAAAAGATCCCAGCACAGGTCAAGAATACTGTAAAAGAACATCCCTTACAATCATTTACACAGAGTCAGAAGGGAGATGTTGAAAGATTCACAGCGGTTCCCAAAAAAGTAAGTCCTGTTTAAAAGGTAGCAATTGGACAATCTGCACAGTAAATCTAGAGAGCAGAAGGGCACCTGATCTACTAGGAATGTGTAAAGATATTAAAAAAAGAGGTCTTGGACCTTTAAATTTTCCTATAAATTGTAAGTGTATTAAGCAAGCAAGAAGGGTGCTTTAAACTGGAATATAAACACAGTTGAATAATACAACCAACAACAGTACATCAGTATTTGTAACACTGTGATAGCATAACTACAAAATAGACAAGCTTTTTGCATAAGTGACTAATTTGTCTAGAGAGTAAGTGATATGAGGAGCGGGGGAGGGAGCTGGGGTTGTTTAACCTGGAAAAAAGGAGGTTCAGGGGAGACCTTATTGCTCTCTGGCAAGGTGAGGGTTGGCTTCTTCTCCCACACAACTAGAGACAGGAAGAATGGACATAGACTCAAGTTGCACCAGGAGCGGAGGTCCAGCTTAAAAATCAGAAGGAATTTCTTCATGGAAAGTGTTGTTAAGCATTGGAATGGACTGCCCAGAGAGGTGGTGGAGTCACCACCCTGAGAGTGTTAAAGAAATGATTGGACATGGCACTTAGTGCTTTGGTCTAGTTCACAAGGTGCTGATCAGTCAAAGGTTGGATTTGATGATCCTGGCAGCCTTTTTCAACCTTAATGATTCTGTGATTCTGTGCAACTCTGAAATCAAAGATCAATATGCTTACCTAAAGAAGAAGCTAAAAGATAGAAGTGAACTTTGGTGAAATTCTAGTACTTTCTATAAACATGAGGCACACAATATAAAAAAGAAGCAAAATATCATCTACAGGAGGATATCTAAAATTTATCAAAAAATCAGAAAGCAATCACAAAAAGAGGACTTTTCTAGATGCAAATTCCATCAAAGATTGAAACATATATAAGTAGTAAGAACATTAAATCAACAAATACAGATACAAATTTTGCCAGAATCTGAAATGATGTGAATATCAAATTTTAATCACTAGAAGAAGAAAGGGAGTTTAACAAGATTAATGGGAAAAGAAGTTGATCTAGAACTGGATTAACTGCCCGCAATGAAGAGCAAATTACTAGTACTGAAAGAGGGATTTAGGCCACTGGTACACTTAGGGAAACTATTGAAGTGAATCTCTCTAAGAAAAAAGATATTGTTAAGAGAAATAACAGATAATGTCAAGAGTTGTTTATGCTAGCAACTTAGACAATATAATATAGATGCTTTAAATATTAGTGCAAGACACATACACAGGAGAAGAAAAAGAGGAAAGAAAAAACAAGAATAGTAATTAAAAAACATGGTGAAATAGTAATGTTACTACAGTGTAGTTATTAAATAATAAATAACTTAAGGAAAACCAAATATAAATATTTACTATAAAACAAGAAGAGATCATGTGGAAATACTAATTATGAAATTCAGAACAGTTCAAATGGACAGAAGAATCAAGTGAATCAAAGCAACTTCAGAAGGAAAAAGAGGCAGTTTTACTAGTGGCTGAATTCTTGAAATCCTCCTTGGCACACTTTTTCTTTGGATGACTGAGTGTTCTCCCCACACCTTCCTCCTGCATTGAGTAGGAAGCAGTGCAGCCCCACACAGATGCAGCCATGCACTCTGGAGGCTGAGACAACTGCAAAAAGTCATCTTGCCAAAGCAAGTAGGGCCCAAGCATCAGGCCCAGCACTAGTTAGCTCACTAGGATAGCTTTAGACTTAATTGTAGCTTTAATAGTTACACTAAAAATCAACACAATTACCTGAAATTTTTCCAGTAAGTTAGCACTAACCTTTCCCAGGAAATGGAATTTCTTGAAATACATCACAAAGTTCCTTCATCTCTGAAAACACCAGCTAAAATTTTATTTACCTTTAACTCACTGAATCAATAGGAAATTTTTTGTAAATAGTTTTGAAGAGGACACTAAGGAAAACTTGATTATAGAAAATAATTCCACAACTGCCGTGACAGTTTGAAGGGACTAACATTTTGAGGGACACTGAGAGGGACATAGTCTCAGTCTCTAAGTCCAACATCCTTACATCTCATCAACACGTACAAATATGTCAAAAGTGAGTGTCAAGAGAATGGTTCCAGACTTTTTCAGTGGTCCCCAGTGACAGGACAAGGAGTAATGACCATAAAGTAAAACACAAAAAGTTCCCCCTAAACATGAGGAGGAACTTCTTTACAATGAGGGTGGCAGAGTACTGCCAGGTTGCCCAGAGAGGTTGTGGAGTCTCCCTCTCTTGAGACATTCCAAACCCACCAGGATATGTTCCTGTGTCACCTGCTCAAAGTGACCCTGCCTTGGCAGCGGGTTTGGACTAGATGATCTCCAGAGGTGCCTTCCAACTCTAATGATTCTGTGATTCTGTGATCTCAAGCAACAATTAAGTACTTGTGAAGAGAGACACTAAAAGAACTAAAGCTTAACTGCATAACAAACTTGAAAAAAATCTCACCTCTGGCATCAGAAACCACAGGTCTAACATAAGCACTTTCAAAAACAGCAATAAATTTTGCAGCTGAAATAAAAGTAAAGAGATTCAGGGAAAAAACTTGAGCCTCATCAATAATGGCAGCAGAGTACCAATTAAAAGCCATCTATGTGTTCCCAAAACTAGATTGCACCTGGTCTGTTTGAATGCAATTAATGAAGCAGACTGCTATAAGTAACAGGAACTAGCAGGAACTTCGCAAGATGAAATGAATGCTAAAATTATCAAGGTTCTCCTTTTCCTATTCCAGAATTCTGAAAGAAATACTACACAAATAAAACAAAAGTAGACTCTGTTTTTTTTAATCCTGATATCTTCCTTTGATAAGGCAACTGATTTTTTAAGTGGAAAAAATACAATTTGTCTCACTTATCTAGATTTTGGTGATTAGTGTGATAAAATGTTGTTAGAAGTTTCTCCTTAAATTGAAGAATATGTGTATTAGTGCAAGAATTTTTAAATTAGTAAGAAACAGGTAAATGGAGAATAATGGGTTAGTAGTGAAAATTAAGGTTAGAGAAAAATTCCTACTACACTACCTCAAGGACTTCTATTGGGACTTGTATTTTTCACTCCCCTTGTCTCAAAAATCAGGATTTTTTAATGAAATGCAGTTTTAATGAAAAGTGCAAGCAACAAATTTAGGAGTTACTGTCAGAGAACTGGAATATCATTCTTGGAGAATTGTATGACCATGAAAATATATTAGGCTTCTTTCTACTAGAGACTTTTTATTTTCTTTCATTGTTTTATCTTCAGTTTTACATTCCTGCATCAGAACAAATAAAAAACCTGAAGAACTGCCTTACAACCCCTCTACAAATCCAATCTCCATTTCTGGCATATATTCCCAAGAGTTTACTTGCATTTCATAGTATCCATATGCCAGAACCATTCTTGGTTTTGTCCAGCTATGAAATGTCTCGAGAATTATGACACTTTATCCACAAAACTACACAGACTACATAGGTACCTAGATAGGTAACATGACAGGTATGTTTTCTTGGGGACACCTGTCAACATTTTCCGCTCCATTTTGCATGCCCTTGCAACACTAAACAAACTTGAAAAAAGCTCTTCAAAAGGGATACTATACAAGCATGACATCACTGTTCCATTCAAAATCTTCTGCTACTGCAGGATTAAATTACTTGGGGAAACCAAATATCTGGTCAATTATGATGCTTTTATTTTAATATAGCAATGAAGTGTTCATGCTAAAATTGTTAGTTATGAGTAATGGCAAAGCTGGCTCATGATTAATTTTCATTACTATATTATTTAGCTGTATGTTACAAAAAATTGTATTTAATTTTATATCTAAAACCAATATTAATTGCAACTAGAAAGGAACAGCAATAAACACCTGCAGCACTTGCTCAAGGAAAAATGAGGCAAAAGTTTAATGCGGTGAGTATTTTCCCATCAAACTTATGTAATTTAAAATGTTTCAGATGTAAATATGTATCAGAAAGCAGCATCAATATATCTTACCAGCAAACACATTCTCTGAACAAGTACAGCAGAGCCTTCTTAAAAATCTAAGTCAATTTGGACTGTTTAGTTTTTGGTCATAATCTCTCACACTGTAATATAAAGACTTTTAGTAGCTGACAAATGTTCATGATTTAAGTTACAAAATATATTTATGTATGTTTTACATCACCTGAATCTATGTATTTCCATGTAGATGGAAATATTCAGGTTTTAGAAAATACCAAGAATTGTGTCCTGGAAGATCAAAGATCTAGCCTCCTTATTAAACAAACAGCAAACAAAAAACCCCCCAACAAAATCTGAACATCCACCCCACAGTTCTGAACAATACAGTAATTATATTTATTTTGTCATTTAATACTAAGCCTAGCAAAAATTCTCCCTATGAAAAGCTCTTACGAGAAAAAGAAAGGAATCTTAGGAATTAGACTGTAAACAGAAGAAAAGGAATGGCTAAAAATATGATGACGCTTGGTATTATTCATAAAGCAAAGCACTGTTCTTCAAGAACATTTTTCATTATATAGCTAAACTGTTGTGTGCTAGACTGACTAAATAGTAACACATGAGAGACTAAGAACTTTTCAAGCTGTTAGTTTATAGAAACAGAGAATTAATATTTATTCCTACATGTGACACCAGCTTATTTACAGAAGAGAGCCAAGAGGTGGGTTTTCTCTTTCTCCCTATCTCTGTTTCTCCTCCTTTCTTGGTGTTATGATCACTGTTTATTTTTATGCAAAAAAGAATGGAAAGTGAGTTGATATAGTTACCAGAAAATTCTGCTTTGTACAAGTGCTCAGGAACAGCAGCTGTTTTCAGTAGGCAGGTGGATGAACTACAACCCAGTTTTTGCCGGGAGTAAATTGTAGTAATGAGAGTCTGAGTAAACACTCCTTGCTCATATAATGCTCATTTTAATGGTAATGCCAGCAGGCCATAAGAAGTTAGGCAAGTAATATGAGTAGGCTTGAGTCCCTTGTGAATAAATTACTTATCTAATTTACCCATATAGTGAAGCTGAAGTGACTAAACTGCTGAAGACTGTGGAAGACTAGAGGGTCCTTTCTATTGGAAAGAGTATGATATTTCCTTTGTTTTACCATGCAAGGAAAAGAGTTTTGTGCTTGTGAATTGAAAAACAGAAACTGTCTGCCCTCCATATTTTAACATAAAATAGTTTTTGCTGACTAAGCAATTTCCAATCATTCTAAAAAAAAAAAAAACTTTAAAATAAAATTACCATTATATATCCTTGCTCAGTGTCAAGAAAATTTTAAGTTTGTTCTACAATATAGCTTCACGGACACAAAAATATAGCTTCATTCTCAGTTCAGGTGCAAACATTTACGTTATAATTCTTACAAGTTCTTTGTAGCACCAAAAAGAATTGTCATAAATTCATTAAAACACTAGACAGAACAACTCATTAGAATGGCATTCAGAAGAAAACCCAACAAAACCAAAACATGAAGAAGGGCTAATACCATCGATGGCTCATATGAGGAAAGGAGAAAACTTCATTTTGGCAGTATGGGTTGAAAACGGATTTCCTCAGTAAAGTCTCCTTTCTTTCAGTTCAACGAGATTCTTAACACTGATTTCAATGCTACAATCTTGCCAAAAGAGAATGCTGTACCTTCAGAGATCGCATTGTTTGGTATGTAATATATTTTTCTATACCACAGAGGTAAAAAAAAAAATCAAACCAATATTTTTCCACACTCTTGTTATTACACTATTAAATACTTTTAATAAGAAAGTTTATTGATCTTTTATTAGGCTTTCATAAAATATTAATAACTGGAAAAAAAAGTCCTGTAACCTTTGGTAAGCTAACCTTCTTCAGACAAAAGAGTATTTGCAATACTGCTTTTGTTGGTAAGTGTAGCTGAAAGATTACAGTCCTACTGTCTGAAACATACATACGTGTAATCCTCAAAGAAGAAAATGGAGAAGGGTTCATTTCTTAAATGAGAATCCATATACTGTTCAGGTCACATGATGCAAACCTGATTAGGTAAATCAAAACTAGTACTGATTAGATATAAAGACTCAGTAAACTAAAATGACGATAAATATTATTGTTTAACAGCTCATAGAGCAAAAAGCAACCTGATTAATTCTACACTGAACTTCCATAAAATGTAAAGAGAAGAGACCTCACTACTATTTTCCACATTATCTCCTCCCTGGTGTCCTGGAGAAGGGTCTGGTTACCTTGTTTTTCACAAAACAAAGGTATTGGTAAGGAGAAAGGAAAGCAGGTCATACCCAGACTCCCTTCTCTGCTCTTGAAGGCTCAGGTTTAGAAGGAAACAAAAACAATTTCTTTCTTTTGTTAGCTAGTGCTACCTTTATAAGAATATATGATAAAACAGTGCATGCTTTTAAGAGAGAAACCCTTTATATAAAAATCAAAAATGTATAGCTAACTAAATTGTTACAAGTTATCATTTAATAGCAATATTTCATTTAAACTGCACTGAGAGTAATTTCAGATCATGCTTTTCCTCATTTGTTACCATGCTGGCTATGACAATTATCTTAACGAGTTTCAGGTCAGTTATAGTTCTGACTGGATTTTTTAAAGTTTTATGTTAACTTAAAACTTCCTTTTTAAATTATATATTTCTTTCTCTATTCAGTAAGATTTCAATGACTACTCATTATCTTACTTTGCAAACGATCAATTCACTGCTATATTCACAGAAAACAGTCCCTTTGTGTAGCAAGCAGTCAAACCTATCAGCATAGAGTATTATAAGCAAAAGAATTTGAAAACTAAACTGTAACTATGAAAATTATTAGAAAATGGGATAAGAAGATTGTCCCACAGTACTGATACTGTCCTCATGTTAGAAAGTCAAGCTGACTTCAGTGGGAACTACCATAATTAAATTCCATGTACAATTAGACAAATTAAATTTAAATGTGGCATCAATTTTAATACTATTTATTTTAAAATACTTCAGAAAACATATGTTGCACTTTCACAGAGAAAAATGCTAACGCATCCCTACAACTGCAAAGCCATCTGGAAGATCATGCTCGTGCTGTAAGCATGCACATCTACTGCACATCTACTGCCTGATCTTTCCTTATATAGAGCTGCAGCTGCTTCACAACTGCTGAGGCAGCAGCTTCATCAGCACACACAAGGTCCCCAGAGGTCTTCACCTGGTTTAATCTGTGCAGCATGTTTTATTTTAAAGCCTAGGGAGAATGCTGCAGGCACCAAACTCTATGTCACCCACAGTGCTCCTTTCAGACTGTCTTAGCATCTACTTTCCATTATGGAGATCAGAATGGAAAATCTCTTGAGCCTTTCTGGTACAAAGCTGTAGAGAAGCCAACTGATTGCTGGTGCCATAAGCTGTGGCTTGCAAGGCTTGCAACCTGCTAGCAATCCTCTTGAAATTGCACAGTTTATTCTCCTCCCTGTATCAACACGAACTTTAAAATATGGGGTAACTTGAATGCTTGTGCCTCAATAACAACTTTATCAAATGTATTAAGTCTGTGTTCCTAGTTCCAAAACAAAAAGGGAAAAAGAAAGCAAAAGCAATTTCTTGACCTACGTACACAGGGGTTTTTATACAATAGGTTTTAATGTACATGCTGGCTGCATTTCCTACATATTATATCACACCAGGAAACACTTCTGTGTCTTCAGTTTATTTACTGCATAGCTTTTATTTGCCCAAGGAGACCATCTTTTATAAATGGTGTTCCCCATAACCACTGCTAATGGGAGGTTCAGATCTGGGACAGGAGGCCAAGTTGCCTTGGAAACCTTCCCAAACACCAGGATGCTTGTCGGAACCCACGACATGTCTCTGTCTAATTTAGGGGACCTGACACCCCGAAATGGGGGTGCCCCAGAGGGCACTGCCTTTGATCTTTGTCCTTGGAGAACTTTACCAACTCTAAGAGATGAATTGCAAGCCACAAGAGTGTAATATAAGCATTAATAGTCACTTTGCACCGGGTGAAATGTAGTATATAAAAGATCAGATAACATGTACATGGGGGTAAAACATGTACAGGGGGGTTAAGATGGAGTCTAAAGGGTGTGGTCACCTTCTTCTCCTTCTTCTTCACTGTCCACCATATTCTTGGTGACGGGGGCACAAATTCATTGGTAGAATAGAGATAAGACAGGAAATTGCATGTCTAGAACAGGTTAGAATTAATTGGTATAAAGTTATAAACAATGACACTTACTGTCCACTGGTTGGATTTGTAACGGGGTATATAAATCTCACTACGCCCATCCAGGGGGCAGAACCAGGGTACTTCGGCTGCCAGGTGGACCTGTGGCTCTTCAGGACACCGCAGCCATAGATAACATCAGAATAAACAACCTCTGCATAGCAGCTCGCGGCCTCTGAATGGGTTTCTGGGCAAATGCGCTGAACCTATCTCACTTGTGTGCCGAGGCCAACTGGGCCAAGAAGCCACAAATGCTCACATGTAAGCCATCACTTCTCAGTGTTAACTGTTTCATTTTCATTCAGTTAGACAAACAAAGTGGATGCATATACTACATTTAATATAATTTTTTTCCTTGGATGAATATAAAGAAGCCACTTACAAAATAATTCTCATTCTTTATGAAGGAAATACTGCAGCAGCTAAAGCCTTTATGAGGACTGATTCTTTCTAACATGTGAAACTCTGATCCACCATACAACACCTTTTAGACTTCTCTTCCTCCTCAAAACCACCTTAGTCTTTCTTGCCCGGGATTCTCCATACAGCTCAGCTGAAAATCCATACTGTAGTTCTATAAAACTCTATTGAGAAGAACCTATGTATTTACCATCTGTGGTCTCTACAAGTGTCATACCAGTGTGACAGCAAAGTCTAAGTTTAGATGAAGTGCCTATTTCTAAACTGGATAGTAAAAGGTCTGTGTCCAAACTCTGCAATTTCTTATTATGTAAGGGGCTTTGAAGGCATTGCCTGCTCAAATGTCTTTCAAGTAACCATGTCACCTTACAGTAAGACACTCAACACCAATATTAGTGTTTGGATTAAAAACGTCTCTGGAATAAAATGATTAAACTTTTAATTGGACATGAAAATCACAATCAGCTGCTGAATTATTATTTATTACTATACATTACTTAGTGGTTTAAAAAATTACAACATTATATTTTCCCTCTGCTTTTCTGCATTTTATTACAGGGAGCAAATAAAGTAACACCTTTATGTGACAGTTTTGGGGTCCTTTGGTATGAAAGAGATCTACCTAGAGATCTGTAGTTTCATGAAAATAATTTATTGCAATGCATTTTATCACAAATGTTTGATCAGTTTAAACTGATGTCAACCAGTGTGACTGCCTTTCTTTTTCCTGTCTCACTTTGGATTTTAAAGTGCTGCCTATGGTTTTCTACCATTTATGCTGAAGTAGAGGAATTATGTGTGATACACATGACGAATCAGACTGGGTAGGTTTTACACAAAATTTACTCTAAAATTAATATGGCAATGTTTTCTCTAATCTCCCTATTAAGTGAAGGGGAAAACTGTCATCTTAACTCCCATAACTTAATCCCAATTTAGTTCATTCAGCAGTAATATGAATGAGTAGATTGACTCACAAAACAGAGAAGAAAGGAAGAAACCATCAGGAGAGATTAAAGAATAGGAATGTCTCATGGTATCATCACTGGACTAAATTCAGACTTGAATAATGGCATCACAACAACAATTTAGATTGGAATATACAATGGAAAATTTCAAAGGTTCAGAATGAGCAAGTTTATCCCATATTTTCCCCTGAAAATGCAAGAACGGAAGATGAGTTGAATTGGCAGATCAATTTGCTCATTTGATACCATAAAACCTGACTTGATTTAAAAATTAAAGAAAGGAAAAATTTACAAGCCTTTAAAACTTTTAAAGTTTAGGTAAAGTATTAGTGCAGAAAGGAGAATACTAAACCCTGGCACAGATTAAAAGAGACAATTACTGTTTACAAAAAACTAATTTTAATTATAAGTTAAACATGGAAAGAAGAAAAAATAAAGAAGACTGTATTTATTTCATGAAATAAAACCAAAAAATCTAGAGTAAAAATAGCTGTAGAAGTCTGCTGATAACATAATTCGAAGTTAAGCACATCGAAGACTGCACTATATTGATATTAAATCATCACAAAAAAGTTTTAAAACTTGAAACTTGAGTACTGAAGTCCTAATTGTAATAGAATCTTCTTGTATGACACTGAAGTTTGATAATATACTGATAGCCACAGAGTGTTGAGCATCATCAGCCAACAACATGAAGTAAAACATTTCAAGCACTTCCTGGAGTAATTTTGGCAACATAAAAAATCTGTGCCATCTCTTTGACCTGACAGACTGTTGATGAATTATTACTAAAAAAACCAAACCAATCCAAAAAAAAAGCCCCACCCAAACCTAAACCCTACACAAAAGCAACCCATAAATGTCAGGGAAGAACACAACACAACTTGCCAAATCAAATAAACCTACTTTCCTATTAAACTTGATACTTATAGAAGACTGATTCTAGTTACATTAGACAAAATGCAGAGCTTATTCTTTCACAGAATTGCAGAATTAACAAGGTTGGAAATGACCTTTGAGATCATAAAGTCCCACCTATGAACTATCACCACATTGTCAACTAGACCATGGCACTGAGTGGCACATCCAGTCTTTTCTTAAACATCTCCAGGGATGGTGACTCCACCACCTCCCTGCACAGCCCATTCCAATGCCCAATCACCCTTTCTGTGAAGAACAAACACACACGCACAGAGCCCAGCTAATTTTGCATCGTCTTACACAACGAGGTGTCTTCCATATGCAGAAGAAAAGAGAACCAGAAATACTCTTGCAATTACAGACTGTGTTGTACAGATCTCATAAAAGAGATTACATTTCACAGTGATCCCTAGTGCTCCCAAATCTGAATATATTCCCCATCAACAAAACCCAATACCACAGGTTATCAGCAATTCATCTTTGTAATCTGTGACTTGTCAGCTGCAACTACCTTGTCATGAAATCCATAAAAAAGATGATGAGAAACTATTTTGGGAACAAACTGCAGATATATTCAGTGGACAGCTATTCTCTTAGAGCAATATCAAATGAAACAAATCTCAGAGATGTACCCAAGACTCCATTCACTGAGTTTGCAAAACCAAACAGCAATTGTGTTGTTAAATTTATTAACAGCTGAACTGAAAACCAGTTGTACCTCCCGTATCCAGCCTCCCCATTTACCTGCATGCTACCAGAAGCATGCTATAAGGTTCGTCTTCAGAAACCTAAAAGCACATGGTTTTACAACACAACAAACAATGAAATCTGTGACAGATTAAGAGTGTGAACAGTCTCCTTCCTTTTTCCTGCAGCCTGCTTTCCCGGTCTGCCTTTGAGCCAAGGAGACTTGTCAGGAATGCCTTGTGCCTGCCTGAAAGACTATTTCCTTAACTGCTCTTGGCATTGAGATGAGCTAAAGAGTTCATAATCTGAAGTGTCAAGTTTGAAATATTGCAGGGAATTTTCATTGCAAAGACCTTAATTATGTTTCTTCTTGGAGGCATGAATTAGTCTAAATCATTATAGTTTTTTCCAATTTATTTTCTTTTATTCTGTAGCATGTAGATAAACCTGACATGATAATTCTTGTAGAGATTTGAAATAAGATATAAGGTACAAGAAAGGCACATTTAATTGCAGGTGTAGTGAATACAAAAATTTGAACCATCAGATTATAAGTAGACACCAAAAAGAAACACCATGTAAATCTCTGTATAAATAAGGAGAACCAAATAGAGTAGAAAATAACAAACAGTTTATGAAAGCAGTTGGAGCACTAAAACAAATAAGGTAATAAAATTATTGAGAGGACAAGTTAACTCAGAGACAATTCTCTCTTGCTGTGAACAATTTACAAGAAAGTTAAAACTAGGCAAGGTGAAGTAAAAGGCAGAACAAGATCAATTTAATTTCATTTCCACAAAGTGAAACAACATTTCAAATTGTCATAAACCACTTGGTGTTAATTGCCATTATTGATCACTGTAGTTGTGTGGCTATGTTCCAGATAGTCTCTGCTACCCAGCTATGCTGTAACATGAGACATGCTTTGATTCATGCATTCTTAAATTGAAACTGAGCCCCACATTTTCAATGTCTATGTACTACACCTAGCCCACAGTTAATATCTTCTTAGTCCAGCTATTCAGCTTCTCTTCACCCATCCTGAAAAAAATGTTGCCATCTCTATTTAGAATAATCCACCACTGAAAATAAAAAAAACCACATTCGGTTCTCCCTTTCTCAGGGACATTCTGAAACACCCTGAAGATTGATGCCTACAGCAAAACAAGCTGACAAGTCAGTAATGACATTCATTTAAGAATGTCTTTCTTCATGGAAAGTTGTTTTGAATTTTTTGAATGATTTCACTTATTAATAAACAGTGGTGGAACTGGAAGGTTATAATACATTTTTTTCTACTTGATTTCTAGAAGCAAAATAGACTCGGTGATGTCAGAAGTGCTGCTCACTTTCAGGATCTTTCTGAATACATTAATACAAAACTAAGGCAAAGCCTAAGATTCAAGATTTTTAAGAGAAAATTCTGACAAACAAGAACTTACTGAGTTGAAGTTTAGATATGCATTCAAAGCTAAAACCTCCAACAAGCATCCAGTAAAGCAAACAGAACACACAGGATTCTTATGATTGAAGTAAAAGTCACACCAAGTATGTTATCATTATACAGAACATGCTTGTGCAAACAGAGCACATAGCAGTGCCAGTTATGAAGGCATTTAAATACATGCTGAGATACTGACAGAAATCCTGTCTTGGATTGCAGACAAAAAGCAGAGCAAAACCTATAAAAAGAGGCACTGACACATGAGTAAAGAAACAGCTCTCCTAGGTGAGGTGTGCATCCAATGTTAACCTACT
Source organism: Dicrurus megarhynchus (assembly GCA_013399195.1). Taxonomy (NCBI): domain Eukaryota; kingdom Metazoa; phylum Chordata; class Aves; order Passeriformes; family Dicruridae; genus Dicrurus; species Dicrurus megarhynchus. The sequence continues at coordinate 201,054 of VXAD01008438.1, forward strand.
GTGTTTACAAAGAACATGCATCACATTTAGATCCGAACCTTCAAAAGAAGGAAATGTCACTTGAGCTAGCACTCAAGAAAATGGAAATGACTGAATATGTTTTTCTGATGCAAAAGTTAAAAATGAGTGTAATTTTCAGTGATAAGAGTGAAACAACAAAGAAAACAGAAAAGAAAAATTCATATATTTCACAAAATTAGAGAATTAGGCTGCTCTCCAATTCTAGGATTCCAGAGTATCTGAGGAGCAAAATACAAATTTTGTGTTGAGGACTTATAACTATTTTTAACAGTGAAATAAAAAAGTTCCTTTTCAAATATTTGTATAACAATTGTTTCACATTTCTCCAAAGTACAAGAAAACATGCACTTGTCACACAAATTTAAGTGTATAAGAAACTTTTATTTTGGGGTGGGTTGACTTCATGGCAAAGTCAGGTAAGTTTTGGTATAACTTTCCAGAGTAATTAAAAACATCATTAACCCTAACAACATATTCTCTCTTAAAATTTCTCACCAACTCAGTCACACGGCTGTTGCACACTAACAGGTGAAGAAAGATTACAGATCAGCACTAACATGCACAGCTTCTACTTTGCGGCTCTACTGAATGGCAAACAGCTCACCAAGCTGAGGCAGAGATAAGTTTAAGTTGGATATTTCATACTAAAATTACCAAAGTTGCTTTTGCCACAAGTAGCTGCGCATTCCTAAGAGCCCAATGTCTCATCTCCAGCCTAACCTGTAATATATCAGAACTGCAGAATTTCAGCTCGTTCTTCTAGAAATAACCAGAAATGCAAGGCTCTGTGAAGAATGGAACCTGACACAATGGAGTGACTTCTCTTTACTAAAGTTAGGATTTTATGCAGGGGACTCCATCAGGACTAGATTAACCTACCCATTCTTTGTTAAATTATCCTACTGCCATGCATGGAAAGAATACAGTTCCATAAAGGTTATTAGTTTTCATCAGTTTTACCTCAGCATTCAAAAACCCTAAAAGTCATGTATGGGCTTTAAATATAAATGAATAAAGAGGAGAGTCCCAACTTATAAAAATAATTCTAATGAAGTCATACATGAAGCATTTCTTTCTCACCTTTACACCTTTAACATCAAAGACAGTGTGAGTATGTGTTCAGGTTGTCTTCATCAGGCATCAGAACATACAGATATACCTTATTCAAACACATTCTTTGTTATTTAGTAACTTGACCTCAGGCTGGCATTTCCTCTTCTGCTTTCACTGTGTCATACAGAAAGCTGCATATGCAGTGCACAGGCACACAGCAAAGCCAGCATCTTTAAACCAGCATGTTATTTTAATTCAGAAATATACTCCATTGACTGAATGACTGCAGTTGTCTTCTCAATGTCTTCACTTTTTGTTGATATCTAATTCACAAATACTTAATTCAATTTTTGATAGTAGTAAGAACAAAATGTCATTGCTTCATTTGCTTTTCCAGAGGAAAGGGAAATGTTCCCATACTACCAGTATAAATGTGTACATATGTTTAAGAATTTCAAATGGCTGCAGAGATAAGAGGACTCATTGTGACACCACTATGAGGACACCATTTACATGCAAGGGAAAATGCAATTTTCCAGCTAGTCAGTGTCAAACTGGTTTTTAGATTTAGTCATCTAAATCCAGTATTCCTCTAGTCTATGGGAATGTGAGAAATGTATCTTTTACTGGTAGTAGTGAATTTCAAAGCTTGTTTTGCAGAGTTTAGGTTTCTTTTACACATGAAAACAACCATGTCTCCCATTTTAAGAGGAAAATGAATTTTCATTCATGCTTCAGGTATAAGATTTTTTTAAAAATTTTTATTATTAATGGGGACATATCAATTACCAGACATAGAGCTATAATCCATGTACCGAACTGGTTTCTAGCTTTTCAAAAGAATAAGAAATATAATTTTTCCCTAGTTTCCTGCTGTATTGCAAGTTCTCTTAAGAGCTGTTACATAACAGGGAAGAACAAGGTTAAATTTCTCATTAAACATTAATTCAAGATTTAGCTCCTGAATAAAATAATTCTTGATTCTTTAGCAAATTTCTACAGTGCCCCTGAGGTACCATAGCCCATTTAAACTAGAACTAGCACTAATAGCTTTGTGTGCATATCTGAATATCTATATTAATACATTAAGGTCAAATTACAGTATATCGAGTGCTGTTAGTAATTAACCATGGTCCTGATCCAACTCCTCTGAAGCAAATGCAAGTCTTTGCTGATTTAAACAGGGAGCTGAGTGAAATAGCAAGTTTAGGATAGATGTGCATGCAAAAATAAAGGTCATTGTGCTTGAAGGGAAATAGGGATAGATTGTCACTGTAGTTACTCACTTTGCAGATACGGTATGAGTTTTCCTAAAATGTATTATTATTCAAATACAAAAGGCTCTACTTTTTATTTTCAAATTAAGAACCAGAACTATCAAGCCAGAACTATCAAAGATACTATAAGTCCCTATTTTAGTTTATACCTGTTTACTCAGCCTTAGCTGTACTACCCAGCATAAAACCACTCTTCATGTGCATCCTTATTTAAACTGCCTTTTTCTCTGGGGACTGCTCAATTTATGTGACCCACATGGTGCATTGCAAAGCTTAATGTTCAAATTGAATTTAAAAGATAAGAATGGGAATGGAGAGAAGTGGAAGAATAGTGTGTGTATGGATCTGTTTCCTGTCTACAGACAGAACTGGTGATATTTAGGTATACTTTTTTCAATCAGGATGACCTTAAATGTCCTGAAGTTGTGTTGTGCCCTCTATATGAACCTACAGGAAACAAACATTGTTTTGATTTTATAAATACCCAAGAGTATGTATGTACCATGAACCCAGTCCACTGAGTGAGAATAAAGAGAAAACATTGTTAATAAGAGGCTAAGAAAGCAAAAGCCTATACTGAAAAGGCACAGGAAACACCTTTCTATGCACATAAAAATAAATAAACTACAACAAATTTATATGTGAAAAATATTGTTGCCCATCTTCCCAGCTATCTGGTTTTCCCTTTTATTCTTCAAGCCCTGTAGAACTGATACAGTATCTCTTCAGACAGGAGTGAGAGTGATGCACTGCAATTCTTATAAGACACTATAAGACCTACTGTTTAACATACATAACTTCAATACAATGATTTCTCACCTATTGTAATTTAAACAGGTCACAGTAAATTCCATCAATACCTTTGCATAAATATCACCCTTTGTCATTTTAGCAGTCGTATGTTCTAACCTCTAGCAAAGTGTCTCATATGAATTGCACTATATTCACTCAGCCTGCAGGTGTACTAAATGCAGTAGGTATGTTGTAATCACTGTCTCACTAAATCACAAATGACAGCAGACAAGTGTGAATGCAGACAGGCGCTAGTTCTGTTCTGTATCAGCAATTCCTACCTTTCTTTTGACCCTGAAGATGCTGACGAGCCAAAACAATGCCTGAATCCATCATCCAGGCACTTTGCAAACTTAGTGTTCTGGTCCACTGAAACATTGTTTCTCAACTGCACTTGCTGCCCATTCTTTTTTTTGGATCTCTGGGAACACAATACCATTGCAGCACAAAAAGCGGGAGATCATGTCAGGCAGCCTTACAGGCATCCCAGGAAAAGAACAGTTAGCACACTTAGCCCGCTTTTCCAAGTTCAAAATCAACAGCATCTCAGGTCTTCTATGGCTTGGAATGAATTCAACCTCTGTAAAATTTACAAGACTGTGCATTGTATTTTCATTACTATCCACACTGAGCAATTGTGTATCTCAGTACTTACATGTTTACAGAACTGCAAAGATTCCGGCCCTTAATACAGAAAGTATTCAAGCTCAATTACTAATTTTAGTGTGTTTAGCTTAAACACTGTTCATTTTTAGGTCATTCTGAGAGGTTTGATGAAGATGGAGAATATCAGCTTCCTAGCCCCAAAACCTTTTCCAGAAGACCTTAATGTTGTGGGTTTTGGCTTAGATTGGTTTTTGGTTTGGTTTTTTTGTGATACAAGCTGGTTTAAAAGAAAATTTAAAAAATGAACAGACAAAAAGAAAAAAAAGGAAAAAAGAAAACAAGAAAAAAAAAAGAGAAAAGGTAACAGATGCAAGGTACCACTATTGTTAGTTACTGTCCATCTGCCAAACAGTGGCTCACTGCTAAGTTACCCATCATTGTTTAGAGGACCAGACCTAGGCGTGTTTTATCTCAAACATTCTGAGCATTGCTATAGGAAGGGATCCTACAGAAGTGGGGCAGGGCTTTCCTGAGCCAACTTCCTGCTCCACCTTGAGACTCATGCTCAGCTCCCTCTTACCTCCCAGCTCAGCTCCTGGAGAAAGGTTGGCTCTGCATGCACAAACAAAACAGTGTGAAAAATCTACTTTACATAAGAGGAATACACCAGGTTAACTATAAAAGGGATTATATAAAAGTTGATTGGGCTCCCTTGCTTTTTTCTATTTTTTTCTGGCTCTCTTTCTCCTCTTTCTCCTCTTTTTCTCCTCTCTTTATCTTTTGTTTTGTCTGTCTCGCTCAGCTCTGGACCATCCATGCACCAGCACTGGGAATGTAAGGACTGGTGATATTCTTTGTTTTCTTCCCTTGCTTTGCCTGGGCAAAACATAGATATCATATTCTACCTCATACTCTGTTTTGAAGTGTTTTTGGTTTGTGAGCACCTTTGGTTTTGTGTTGGGAGAATTAAGAACTTATTGAAAAGTATTGCATACATTTAAGGGCTTGTTAGCCAATGCCTTTTGAGTCTAAAGCAGTGGGTTGGCTGCTGGAGTTTTGGAGACTGTACAATAAAAGCCTAACAAGTGTCTGGTGTTTTTGTTCAGCCTGAGGAGGATTCATAGAGAACATCATGTCCTCTCCACTGAGTTGTGACAAACGCTAATGAATCAGATAGACTTCCTTATTTCCTTAAAGGGAACCGAATTTACATCTCAGACTAGCATGCTCTAACCAATTTGTTATAAGTAATTTCAGGGCCATCAGATTAAAAGATTTCATAAAGAAATTCTTCTTGCTTGGCATTACATCTTTGCATACCATAAGGGAAGACTATAGAGGTATTTGTGTGTCTGCAGATGCAAAAACATAAATACATGCTACATGAAATACCCTTTTCTTGGTCCTAAGGGACCAGGACAGAACAAGCAGTTACAGCATCTCAGTTAGAGGTGGTGAGTTGGGTGTGGGTTTAAAGTCCATCAGGGAAAAAAAATAAACTTGTTTTCACCACTTACTGAGATTTTCAATCCTGAAATTAAATAAAAAGCAACAAAAGGAAAAAAAACCCCAACCAACCAAACAAAAACACAAACCAAAACCCCTTCCTTCCTAGTCTCACAGGTGGTATACAAGCATAACTCTTCATCCTGTTTTCTTTCAATAAAACTCCTAAATTAGGAATGGAAAAAATTAATTCAGCTTGTTTTTGTTTCAATTCAGCAAACATGACAAACAAGAGTAACTGGCTTGCATTGAGTTGAAACTTATTTGATCCTTAAAATAGGCCTAGTTATTACTCATATTGACCAGAGAAGTATAATTAAGCTCATGTTAATACAGGAGGCTAAAATTAATTAATTATATGTTATGGAACAAATATTTTTTTTTATCTGCTAGAGAACTGTCTACAGCCATAATTTTTGTTAGTGCCTTCTCTCTGCAATAATTCCTTGACTAAAATTCATTTTGAACACTGATTTTGTAATTCAAGGGTTTTTCGTCTGGATAGAAGTCCACATGGGAGGTCTGTTCTCTGAATGAATGACAATAGCTCTGAGAATTGCAATCCCAGTGTGATTACTCCAATTTAGAAATGAGAAAATAATTTGTGAGAAAAGGCTGAATAATTTTTCTATATTCACTGTGTTTAAAAACAACCCAAACAAAACAAAACCAAAAATCCAAAACAAACAAAATAGAAAATCCAAAATAAGTTAATGTGCATGGCACATTCTAATTTTAGAACATGTATCTGGAACATACACTGTTTCTTATTCTGTTTCTTTAGTTTTTCATGTTGTCTACAGCTTCAGAATACCTTGGGAAAAAATTCAGTTGGATGCAAACTGTCAATAATTTATTAAGGTACCTCAGCCCTACACTGTGAATGCTTCAAATCCAAAGCAGCGCAAAAGAAAAACCCAAGGCTCTTGGAAAATTACTATTTTTCTGCCCATCAGCTGTCTGCACAGAAACTATATGTTTTTAATATATATTTTTCATCCCTACATTGCATGTTGCTCTAAAAACACAGTTCAAGTTCACTCTGAACTTTGTGAATCACCCACATCTGTATGGCCCATTAAAACTACAGGTGAAATGATGCTACAAAATATCCTTTGCTAACAAACAGCTAACATATTGAGTTAATCTAATAAAGAAAAAGCAGGTGAATACCGGTAGATAGGAAGTATGAAAGAGAAAGGAATGAATGTAGGTTTGTGGCAGGAGCATGCCCCTGCCCCACAGACAACACCTGGTAGCTGGGAGCTTCTTCCCTGTCTGGCAGTCAATGCCAGCCAGCTCCAGGACGGGCCTGCCACTGGCCAAGATTGAGCTCACCAGTGACAGTGGTACTGGGATAACATATTTAAGAAGGGGAGGGAAGTTTCTGGGCAGAAGCAGTTGCAGCCAGAGGAGAGAGAAGGGAGAACATGTGAGAGAAGCAACTCTGCAGACACCAGAGTCAGTGGGGAATGAGGGGAGGAGGTGCTCCAGGTGTTGGAGCAGATTCCCCTGATGCTTGAGGTGAAGGCTGTGGTGAGACAGGCTGCCCTCCTGCAGCCCACAGATGTCCACAGTGGAGCAGGGATCCACCTACAGAACCTTGAGGACCCCACACTGATGGAGGTGGATGCCCAAAGGAGGCTGTGACCTTCTGGGAAGCCAGTGCTAGAGGAGGCTCCTGGCAGGATCTGTGGACCAATGGAAAGAGAACCTCACACTGAAGCAGCTTTGCTGGCAAGACTTCTAAGGGGGACCCATGCAGAAGCAGTCTGTTCCTGAAGGACTGCAGCCCTGGGGAAGAGACACATGCTGGAGCAGTTTGGGAACTGCAGCTCATGGGAAGAATCCATGTTGGAAAAGTTAGTAGAGGACTGTCTCCTGTGGGAGGGACCCCATGCTGGAATTGTTGAGCAATAAATTGTTGGTTTCCGTCTTCTCCTTCACCAGGAAAGAAAAAAACAAAACAGACACGCTCTTTTCGATTTTTCCTGTATTGTTGAACTTTCTCAGAATTGTTCTCATTGTCAGGTGTTCACATGATAGTTCTACCTACAAATTTATTTTCAGCTTTATTAGCTACTAACCAAACTCTTATAAAATATACTTTCTACCTCAGGACATTACTCATGAAAAGTGAAAAACATTGGCCTGAGGTAATACCAGCTGAACTTTTCTTCATAATTAGCGTTAAAATTGGCTTATGATGTGTAATGTAATACAATAGAACATTTTTATCAACAAATTATTTGATCATACAATCACAGTGAAAAAACAAAATCTTACTTTCAATTTGTGAGCCTACATGTATAAAAAAATTGGAGATGTTCCCATACAATTTTTTTAAAAATTTGTTTGCAAAATAAACAAAGTGAGGTCTTTATACAGTCAAAGGTAGGCAATCTCCTGAAAATCATTAACATAGGAAGGAATAAACTACTGTAATGAATATAGGGTAGTTTGAATTCTGAGTTAAGCACCTCATAAATGACTGCAGTAGCAATGGTGATCCCTCTATAGTAGCATCAACTTTGTTGTGGCATAGATTTAGACTGGCACAAAAAGCAGTAAATTACAGTGTTCCTTAAGTAATTTTGGCACCAGTGACTGAAAAAATTAGCCACTGCTGGCCTTAGGATAGAGAAGATGTATATGGCCCTATCTGTTTCCACACTGGACAAGTCTTCTTCCTCTGAAGGAAAATGTTTTTAGGACATTCTGTAATATAGAAAGCAGCTATAGTAATTGAATATAGTATGCAATTCTTGTAAAATACAGTTTAATTTGAAAATGTGATTTTTTTTTTTGAAAAAAAACAAAACAAGGTGTTATTGTTTTGTTTGCAAATGTGTTGGTTCCTGTAGTTTGGAATAAAATGACCTGATAATGTTTGCTAAAAGGTTTTTAAAATATTTAAAGCAAATACAACTTTGAAAGCAGTTTCGCTTAGCTGAGACTTTTCAGTAAGATCAAGTTATCAATAAAGAAAAATGAGACTGGCACAAGGATGCTTTCATAATCATTATCATATTTATGATATGATGGTCAGTAATGGCTAGCAATTTCCCTGTGCTAAGTTACAGAACAATGATACCATGATATTTAATATCAGTACTTGTATAAAAGAACTGGACATCTATTGTACATGCACTAATATTCTGCAAATTAATAGAGAAAAGAGAACATACTGGATAAAAGAACACTTGCATAAAGACTTGAAGACATATTACCATTATCAGTGTTTCATGGGGAGATATCAGATTTGTGCTTTTAAGGAATGGAACCCAAAGGGGAATTTTATTTTGCCCCTCTTAGTGCATTTTTCACTGTGTTTAATTACATTTGTAATAAGTGCTTTATTAATCATGATAATCACGGTCACAGTGTAGCATAAAAACTTACAAGTAAATATAATGATTACAGATCTAATGAAGTGCCAGTGGTTAAGTAAAGTCAAAATACTGTAAAATGAACTTTGATAAGGATGAGCAGTGGTGGTGCCAAAAGGCTTCAATGGTGTGAATTTCCTATGGATGGGTTCCTAAGTATTTGGATGGAAAAGCCTTCCTAGGAAAAATATATTCTGAAAAGGTAGTTGACCAATGACTAATAAAATCTGCAGGGTAGCAGCTGGAAAGCAGTGACATGGAAAGGCACCTGGGGGTCCTGGTCGATGGCAAGTTGAACAGGAGTCAGCAGTGCCCTGGCAGCCAGGAGGGCCAACCCTGTCCTGGGGGGCATCAGGCACAGCATCACCAGCCGGGCAAGGGAGGCAATTGTCCCGCTCTGCTCTGCACTGGGGCGGCCTCACCTCAAGTGCTGGGGGCAGTTTTGGGTGCCACCATGTAAGAAAAACATTAAACTATTAGAGAGTGTGCCAAGGAGGGCAATCAGGATGGTGAAGGGCCTTGAGGGGAAGCTGTATGAGGAGCAGCTGAGGTCTTGGTTCTGTTCAACCCGGAGAAGAGAAGACTGAGGGGAGATCTCACTGCAATCTACAACTTCCTCATGAGGAGAAGAGGAGGGGTGGACACCACTCTGTGGTGGCAGGTGACAAGACCTGGGAGGATGGCCTGAATTTGTGTCAGAGGAGGTTTAGGCTGGATATTAGGAAAAAGTTCTTCACCCAGAGGGTGGTTGGGCACTGAAACAGCCTTCCCTAGGAAGCGGTCACCACACCAAGACTGACAGAGCTCAAGAAGAGTTTGGACAACGCTCTCAGGCACAAGGTGTGCCTCTTGGAGCTGTCCTGTGCAAGTCCAGAAGCTGGACTCAATGATCCTTGTGGGGTCCTTCCAACTGATCATATTCTGTGAACCTGTAACTGTTGATTCTACACAGGACAATAATCTGGCACTGAGAACCTGCTGAATCCCTAGAGGGTCACAGCACACTCAGTACCAACAATAGGTTGAGTACGTCAGACCTCACCTAGGAGGGCGGTAGCTTCCATATGCGTATAAAGACTACAGAATTCTGTATACCTTTGATGAAATAAAGGACTGATTAAGGGCCATTATGAGTATCTACCCCAGAAGCCACCGGTGGCCACTGGGTCCAATCTAGCCTACTTCAGTCCAAAAGTTTTATTCAGAGGATGCAGCTGGGGTTCATCCTGCAACTGTTGCCCCATTAGTTAATGTGTGAGCAAACATTTTAAGTGACTGCAGTGTGACTAGTTATTTTATGACAGCTTGACTCCACTGATAGAAGCAGCTTTGCAAATAAAATTGTTCATAGAATTATCAGTTGCAATCTCACCTCCCCTAACCCCTACTCACTACACCATTAAGGAAATGTAGAAATAATGAAAAAAAAATTTATATATATGTGTGTATATATATATAGATATATATACACACACACACATATATGCATACACATATATATACATATACATATACATATACATATACATATACATATATATATAAAAATGTATGTGTATTTATATACCTTCTTATAAGTTCTGCAAAGAGCTACCTGTGCCTGTCCTGTCCCACAACTTATTTCAACCACATGTGCAATGTTCAGAGCAAACATCCAGTCTTGATGTCACTGCTCATTAGGAACAGTGTTGCTCCCACTGGCTGCTGTTAGAGTAGCTAAGTAGTTTTTGAGAATAGGAGATGTTGTTTTTAACTCCACCCTGGGAATGAACTATCTGCCACAAAAATCAGCAACATAAGCCTATTTGAGCAGGAATTATTCATTTACTGTGGTTTGGGGAATAAAGTCTGGGTTAATCTCAAGAACACAGAGTTGATAATCTCATTAATTTTATTCCTGGCTTCAGGTTATCCTCCCCTTTAAATTTCTAGTATAGTTTAATTTTCTTTTTGTTTAATAATAACATGACATGCCGAGTTCTACATACAAACTAAAAGTGGATTGTTTCAAATATTTTTTTTTCTTGAAAATATGTAAAGAAAAAATTATTCCCCATCAGATCAGTTTAAAACATGGGAAGACAGCAGACACACAGAATCATAGAAGATGCTGAGTTGGAAGGAAACCACAAGGATCATTGAGTCCAAGTCCTGGCTCTGCACAGGACAGCTCCAAGAGTCACACCTTGTGCCTGAAAGCATTGTCCAAACACTTCTTGAACTCTGTCAGGCTTGGTGCGGTGACCACTTTCCTAGGGTGATTGTACCAGTGCCCAACCACCCTCTGGGTGAAGAAACTCCTCCTAATATCCAGCCTAAACCTCCCCTGACACAAATTCAGGCCATTCCCTCAGGTCTTGTCACCAGTCACCACAGAGAAGAGATCAGTGTCCACCCCTCCTCTTCCCCTCACAAGAAAATTGTAGATTGCAATGGGGTCTCCCCTCAGTCTCTTCTCCAGGCTGAACAGACCAAGTGACCTCAGCTGCTCCTCATACACCTTCTCCTCTAGACCCTTCACCGTCCTCATTGCCCTCCTTGGCACACTCTCTAACAGTTTAATGTTTTTCTTACATGGTGGCACCCAAAACTGCCCCCAGCACTCGAGGTGAGGCCGCCCCAGTGCAGAGCAGAGCGGGACAATTGCCTCCCTTGCCCGGCTGGTGATGCTGTGCCTGATGCCCCTCCTGGCTGCCAGGACACTGCTGACTCATGTTCAACCCCCAGGTCCCTTTCTACACACTGCTTTGCAGCATCTCATTCCCCAATGTGGATGTACATCCCATTGGTTACCCCTTTCCTGGTTCAGAATCCATCATTTTCCCTTGTTGAACTGTCTCAGTGATGGCAAGAAGTGAGAGGTGGAGGACAGGGTCAAAGGGGAGCAAGGGGAAGACAAAATTAGTACCTTTGTTAAATTTTCCAATTAGCCACAGGGTAAATAAAATTAGTAGGAGCAATATGTTCCACAAAAGAAGCTGGAGGAAGGTACTCATTCCCTGTACAAAGGGATAAACTAGAGACTTAATGAGATCAAATCTGTTGTCAAGTTTATTTCTGCCCTTTAATCAGGTTTATCTGGTCTTATGTATTTCAGCCATTTACATGACCTCTTCCTTTCAGGGACTTGACCATCTCACAGCAATAAAAAGGTCTGTGCAAAAGTGATCTAAAATGTTGCAGTACTAATAACTATATTTCACAATTTGAAAATTGTGGTTTATACCATTTCCTACAGACTCTATGCAAGCTGAACGGAGGACTGACGGCCAAATGCCAGGCAAGGGCGTGATCAGCAGGTCACCCTTCCTCTGTATATTGTTAGAGACACATCACTAAATGAATAAATATTTAAAGGCTAGCCTAAAGTGTCAATGAACTGTAGTCACTATCAATCTGATCCCATGCTCCTCATGAACTTGAAGAGGCCTTAACACAGTCCCAGCCCTCTTAGAAAACCCAAATCTTGATTCCCTTCATTCCAGCTGGCCCACGGGTTAGACACATGTACTTTTACCAAGCATACACAGTGCAGGCCTTCAAGCATGGAACAATGGCATGTATATTTCACCCACAGCCAATTTAATTGTATTACCTTCACTTAAACATCTGTTGCCTTCTAATTAGAAGTAAAGGAAATTGCATCAAGAATGAAAATATCCACAACATTTCATTAAATCTGAAAGAGTTGCTAACCTCCATCAAGCATGTCAGAGACACTTTCCATTTATCTTTTATGCAAAATGACTTGCAGGTAATTGCACTCTCTTCAACTAATATAAAAGTATTTTCACTAGAACTACTGATTGTGACAAGGACATCATTCTGAAAAATTATATTTGACAGCAATTCAACATCACTTTGAGAAAGCAAATTTAAAATAATCCAGAGGCACTGGTAGAAAGACAGATTTAGAAATACCTAACATGAAGCAGCTTAACATTCAACTACGAGGTATATGCTCAGGAAATATAAACATGGAACAGATACACATTTATTGTTTAAAGGTAGTGACAATTTCTTTTTTGCTTCAGTGAAAGAAAAGCCAGGTCAAAACCAAAGTCTTCAGTAACAATTTATTTGTATTTCACAAAAACAAGTCCCACAAAATAAGAAGCTGATACAGAACCAAAAAGAAAGCAACATTTCAAGCACTGTTGAGAAAGGGATGATAAACGGTTCAGATCATGAACCAATAGATTCTGATACACAAACTCATCCTACTTGAGGGTACTTCCAGTAGGACCCTGGGATACAAGTGATTACTTGAGAATCAGTGTTGAAACTTCAGTCTTGGCTTAATTTTTCAGAAGGTAGATTGTGTCATCATTGCAGATCAGTAAATTCCAACACGGGCCAAAAATGTTTAACAAATATTTAACAAATTCGTCCGGTAGTTTTTTAAGGTCAATGAAGCTATGTCTGGTTTGAAATCCCTTCCAGGTACTGGGAAACAGTGAAAAAGCTAGGGAGATAACTTCCACAGATCTATTTTGTGTTGGTTCTGCCCCTATCCTGCTACTACAAATTCTCAATTTATTAACCCACATTCTCAAGTGTTTTCTGGTGCCTGTTTTCCTACTGCAGCTTCTCTGTTTTATAATCCTCACTCTCATCTTCATACTAGAGCATGGAAGTTATGGGTTTTTTTTCTGGTATTTCTGAGAAGGAGCTGCCTCACATAGTGGAAAATAAAAAAGAGTTCATGTGGGTTGGGAGAGATAGAATTGGCAAACACTCCTCGTTCTTTAAAAACAGCACCAGTGATAGATTTCACAAAAACTAAATTACAGGTTTTATTAGACATTTAATAAACCACTAGGTTAGAATTACTCTTGCAAGAAGACTAAATTTTAAAATATCTATTAGCTCAATTAAGTTACAGTGAAAGCCAGCTGAGGTCAATAGAAGTACTCTTCCTGATTTCAGTGGCCTTTGGCTCAGATCCACAGCATTTTTCTACTTTCTGAACTATATACTATTGTTTGGTTAAAATAATTAATTAAATACATCTTAGTGAAAAGAGGCATATTTTTCCTCTTTTTATGAAAAGTTTCCTTCTCAATTTTGATTTCACTGTTACCATATAAAAAGCCGGATTCACGTAAAAACAATCAATAGGCTTACTAACAGCTTAGAAGAAGCCACAGAATACGACTACTTACGATGTATTGTGTGGTTTCAGACTAACAATTCATGCACAAAGGTACACGGCAAAGCAAATTAAATGGTGAAGCAAAATACAGTATAGTACTAAGAAAATTTTTTTTCAATTCAACTGAATATCCACTGAATAAGTTTAAAATATTTTCCCTGTTTCACCTGAAGGCTCCCTAATTGGTTTTAAGTCAAGACACTTTGACATTGTATATGACCAACTACCTCATTAAAGTGCAGTGGAAGCAACAATGCTTCTGTTTTGCTCTTCTCAACTGATCCTTCAACTGACTTCTATTCCACTTATTTCAAATCTAACACTGACATTTTACAGGTAAATTTCAAATCAGAATTTTCAACTTTTTTAATCCCATGCACTCAATTGTTTGGTGTTCTTATCACATATGGCTCTTTCCACTCTGGTCAGATAAGATAGGTTTTAGAGATTTTTTGGTTGGTTTGTTGGTTGGTTGGTTTGCAACGATTTGTTGACTCTAATCTGTGGCAAGGCTACAATTTTGCAGTTCTTAAAATAGTACAATAATCATAATTTTTTTGAAAAATCACCTTCCTACATGTTTCTAAGATGCAAGCCTATCCCTCAGTTTCTCTTGTAATTTATGAGAGTGAAAAGAGACAATACCTTGTTAACATTTTCCTGCAAATAGGAAAAAATGACAGAAGTTGACACCTATCTAAGCATTTAGGAGATTTTCTGGATAAATGTGACCTTTCATTCTTGTTGTATGCATTTTCTTCTCTATTCCACTCTAGAATCAATAATTTTTTGTTACATTTTATCTGTCCTTAAAGTATGTGATGTCTTTCAGGGCAAAGAAATGAAAGCATAACAAAGACTACAGTGTATTTGAGTGTGCCTTCATTTTTTACTGCACAGAAATTTCTCAGTAGGCATATTCCTGTCTTATTAGACAAAATACTAGATTCATTTAACAGCAGCTACTAGTACTACTTAATTTTATGAGGCACACATTACCCTGAGGAAAAAAATCTGTGAGGTTCTCAGAAACAGCCATATGCATATACCTTATATCCATAACAAATCTGGGTTTCAGGAGAGTTAAATGTAAACTCTTCAAGGCTCTTCTTGAAAGAATCTCATGGGAGCAAGCCCTGCAGGGAAGAGTGATCCAAGAAAGTGGGTTGATATTCAGGGATCACTTGCTCCAGACTCAAGAATGATGCATCCCAATGAGCTCAGTACAAGAGAAACATGGAGCTCCTGTAATGGGTCTGGTGGAGGGTGACAAAGATTTTTAAGGGACTGGAATATCTCTTGTACAAGGAAAGGTTGAGAGAGCTGGGCCTGTTCAGCCTTGAGATGAGACAACAGAGAGAGGAGCTTGTTGATGACTACAGGAATCTGAAGGGAGATTTCAAGAGGGTGCAGCCAAGCAATAGCAAGAGAAACAACAGGCAGAAATTGAGGCACAGGAGATTCCACCAGAATAAGAGAAAGAACTTCTTTACTGTGCAGGTGCCTGTGCACTGGAGCAGATTGCCCAGAGAGATTGTGAACTCTCTGTCCCTGAAGATATTCAAGAACCATCTGGACACAATCCTGTGCAATGTGCTCTGGGATGACCCTGCTTCAGCAGGGAGGTTGGACCAGATGACCCACCGGGGTCCATTCCAACCTTACCCAGTCTCATCAGCAATTTTTTCCAGAAGTGAGTTTTTGCGTATACATGGAAAAGTAATTCTTTGACATAGTTTGCATTTCAGCTCTAGCTGTACATTATGATTATTCATTTATAAAATACAAAAATCTAAACTAAACTAAATTATCCCAAAACAGAAAAAATTGCTCAATTTTTCCCAAGAAACAAACAAAAACCTGAAAACATTATTACAGCTTCCAGACTTTTTGGAAGTTTGGATTTTTTGCCCAGCTCAGTATTAACACTGTCTATAAAATATGGTAAAACACTATGATATTTAGTTTTGGAGTAGATGGGAATGGCCACAATTTTTCTTCAACAAGAAAATCAATGTTAACTTTTTCATAGTAAAGGAAATCAGACAGAAAAAAACATAGAGGAGAAGAGAGATCCCCCTTCAGGCAGTTCGGAATAGAACCATCTACCAGTCTGTTACTGTGACAGAAGAAGTACAATTCGCTTTTCAGGCTCTGCGTGGATTTCATGTCAAGTACTAAATTCACACCTGGTATACACTTGAATAGAAGGCAAAAAGAATAATGCCTTGTCTTTAGTTTTAATTTTTTTTACTCTCCTGTCCATAAAACTGGACCAGTTAACTATTACGTGATATTACCTGAGGGAGAATAAACTAACATAAATTTCCAACAGAAATCTTCTTTATTTCTGCTCCAAATCTCAAGTGTTCTTAGACTTAGGTTTTAAAGGTGCTATCAGACTGAAGGTTGAATGAATGCCTATCCCTTGCATTCTCCTCCATTTCATAGTAATGATATCGAACTTGTATTTACTACAATCTACCAGCACTGGATTTCACAGATTTCTTGCCTAAGAAGGGTTCTTTTCTGTTATCATGAAAAATATTGTAGACTTACCCTGTTCGAGTCAAAACATTTCATCAAGGTTAGATATCAATAACGTTGTACATGATTTTGTCTTGTGATACTGAATTCACTATGAAGAGATGTGCTGCTTTTTGTAATTTTCACCCTTGTAGCTAGTAAAAAATTTTTAGGAAGTATTTGCTAACCTTAAGGATCAATGATGTTTAAAGGAGCACAAATTAAAAATTTGCAACACTTTGCAAATCATCATAATGTCCTTTCTGTTCTTCCTAAACACTCACATGAAAAGTCCAGCCACTTCTAGAAATATAAGCTCCATTATTTCTACCCTGTCTTTTGAAGACCTATTTTTCAGTTATAAGAATCAGGCTTTCTTCTATATGGTGTTACTGATTTTAAAATCTGTTTTTTGGGAAAAAAAAGCCCTCTATTATATTTTACTCCTCTTCCAACAAGTAAAAAACTAAAAAGCCAAAACAAACAAACGAACAAAAAACCCTAACAAAACAACAAAGCAAACAAAAAAATCCTTCTCTTTGAAGGTAATTGTTTAATTTTATGATTGATATTTTTCATACAGTGGTTTTATTTCAGCCTGAACATTTTTTTTTAATTCATATTGATGCCTGAAGTGGCCACCTAAAAAGAGAGACTAGACAAGAATAAGGGAAGAAAGGTAGGTATTTATTTGGAGGGTCTTCAAAGGTAAACCCTGGGCAGGCCAAATGCTACACCCAAGATGGACCCCGAGTCACGAATTCATCACACTTTTATAAGTTTGGTTCATTTGCATATCAGGGTTAATTCTCCAATTAAAACTTCATTTAATGATGGAATTTTCCCAAGTTTACCCCCCTTGTTAAGATGTTGGTTTACACATGTTGGGCCTAGGACAGTCTGGGTGCCCTTGGAGAGCAAGCTTGGAGAGGCTTTGTTATGTCTAACTAGCATGAGAGAACAGCAGCTAACAGGCTACAAGAAACTTGAGTTACACACTCAGCAGTACAGGATTTGAAAAATATAAAAAGTTAAAACCTAAGGCATCAATATATGCTGAATGACTGTAAAGATTTGCATAAGTATTTCAAAAAGTTGACTTTTCCCTTTCATTCAAAAAAAAAAACTTGTAACTTTGAGAATTCCCATTACATGTTGCATAAGGATCACTTACAGGTACCTGGTCATTGTCAATATAATATTAATACAATGAAAGTTTAACTTTGGAATCCTGCTGAATTCATCTCTTTGTAATAGACTTCTTGAACTGAGTCAGCAGGATCTGGTTAATTGTATAATTAAGAAGCTGTGACCCTTCAGCTCACAGCATAGGCTTAGTTGGGTCTCCAGAGAAGGTAAGGAATGAAGAAAAAAAAAGCAGATGACTATCACTCTGACCTCACATTCCTGAGAACTGTGCTTGTTCAGAAATTATCATTTTTTACTGAAGCGCCACTATAAGGCAACAGTGAATTGTAAGAACAAATACTTCTATCTGTCAACAAGCGTAAGTATCTTTTGAAGTTTTGATATTAAATCAGCATCTACTGTCTCAAGACTACTTCACTATTAATTTAGATTCTCGTCCTAATTTTCAAAAAGTGTCTAAAATAGACAATTTGGCATAGCACTCAAGAAACCACCACTGGGTTCTCTTATAGCAAGAGTATCTTATATTTAATCTGTTTTAATTATCTTTATTTAGACAATGTGGCGGAGAAGAAAGCTCATTTTGTTATTACATTAATTGTGCCTTCATGCTCCCCCAGGACAACAGCTTCTAAGCTAGTGGGAAAGCTACAGTCACCCTGAGCATCTTTTTGAGCAGCACAGTGCCTGTGGCTGGAAGACCATTGCCCACCAAGGAGTGGTGATCAAGACACCGTTTGAGTCGTCCCTGGCTCATGCTGTGCCACACACACAGCCTGGCATTGAGGCCGTATTCCACAGTCATATAAACTTCATGGTCATATAGACTTCATGGACATATAAACTTCTGCTCTGATGATAACAGAGGAACCTGTTTACAGCTCCCTGTTAGTATCAGTGATTTCATTTCCTGATGGGAAGCCCATTCAAGGCATCACAAGTTAAGGTTACCAGCATCTGAAAGGACATAAGATTATTGACAGTATTCTGTCTTTATAGTTTTTATCTCTAATAAGTGGCATTTTAAGCAATGCTTTACAGAGTCTGAAAGCTTTTCTCACTTGGATAATCGCTGGAGATTATCCAGTCCAACCCCCTTGCCAAGGCAGGGTCACTAATAGCAGTTTACACAGAAAATTGTCCAGGTGGGTTTTGAATGCTTCCAGAGAGGGAGATCACATCAAATATTTGTATGCTAATGGTATCAGACATGGTATGAAGGACGGAAAAGAAGGGCTAACAGTCCTTTTTATGCCTTTCCCTTCATTTCGTATAAGAAAACCCTAAGTATAACAGTTTCGTGTATGGCCCAGTTTGTTTCTATTTTTGGAGGCATGTGGAAAAAAAGAAGGCACATGGGAGATGTAGTAATATTCAAGTCAGAACCATAAAAGATGTACTCATACTAACAGTATAATGAGGCTTAAAAAAAAACAAAAGGATGATGCCACACGTTACCATGAAATTAATGATCACTAAGGATGGGACAGTGAAGACAAATATGACAGGAGTTTCAGTTTCACTCTTTAATAACAACAGAAATGGGGAAAAAAAGCAGCACCAAACCCCTCCCTCCTGAACTTTGAAATAAAAGATTGATCTTGTCAGCAAAATTCCCATTACTGTTTATCTCATACAAACTCCCTCTTCCCTCCTATGAACACAATATCTGATTTCTCATTACCATTTTCAAGCAGAAAGCTTAATCTAAGTGCCTTTCCCAGGGGCTGGGATGAGTACTGCTCCTTTCTCTGCCATGTAGTCTGACATCAGGCTGTTGGCAATCAGCCCCTGAGAGCAGACCTCGTTGCCACCAGGCTTTCACTGTGTAACCTGGCTGCTCAGAATTGATTTTTAGTGACTAACACTGATGACCTCTGATACAATGTTACTCATAAGTCTCAAATATTACCGTTCATAGACTGAATGAAAAATTAGGATTAAAATGCAAAACAACCCCAAAAACTCAACAGGAACGTCTGCTAAGCAAGTGTTATCAACAAGACTCCAAAGTGTGTTTTCAACGTTGTGTGTCCCAAGGGATTTACTAGCTATTATATTGCTATAAAATATAATAAATTATAAATGTCTTTTTTTCTGACATTTCATAAAGCTGGCAAGGTTTTATCATCAGTTTTGGAAAACTATATACATATATTTTCACTTTTACAAAACCCGGCAAACATCTGAAAACAAGGGAATTGCAAGTACAAAACTCTCAAGTAAATTATTCCTTTTATTGAAGAATTGAAATACCTGAATGGAAATTAATTCTTCCAAATATATTTAAATTCAAGATCAATGTAAATACTTGCACCAAAGCCTATTTAACAGGATACATATTTTCCCCTCACAAGCACACTGATATTCATAGACCCACTGAATATTAGAATGGCCTAAGTTAATAAAATATGCCTGTCAGGATCCTACATACCTTCACCAGTTCAGATCTTGGGTCTTTGAAGATGCCACCCTGCCCTCTCCATCACTAGCTAGTCTGGCTTGAAATTTTTTAGCAGGTCCTATCTCTACTAGATACAGAATGGAGAACAGGGTCACATAGAAAATAGGAAGAAATTAGTGAAAGGGAGGACAGACTACAGTAGTCAGGCACAGGACTTGGCCCCACAAGCAGACTGAAAAGTAACGTGGATGCAGCTGCACTTTTTCTCTCATCTCCTCCTCTTTGCTTGCTCCTCTCTGATCCAATTCAGTCCCTACCTTTCCCTGCATTTGGACCTTCTCCTAAAGATCCCATAATAGTTCTCCACATACACACTGTGCCCTCAGAATATCCCTATAAGTTTTTTAAAATCCCACAAACATCCTCAAAATTCCCATAAAAACTCTTTCTCAGGAGGCCCAAAAATTATCCTGTGTCCCTAGTTTCCTCTCAACTACAAAGTTCTGGTTGAACTTCTTCAAAGCTCAGCTCAAAGTGATTCCTTCAGTTGTGCCTTGATCAGTGACCAGAGATACGATCTTTGTTACTTTCTCTGTTATCTTCTCTCCCTTCTGGTTTACGTGTCTGGGTGTCTCATTTATTGCTTATCCTGTCTCTTGTCTTTGCCTCTTATACTGATTAGCTATCAACTATGTATTCTGACAAACCCCATATCCTTATGCTATCTTCAACAGATTAAGTCATCTTCACGGAGTCAGACTTGCACTATAAATATCACTACAATTATGTATTACAAAGTTTTTCTGACAAAAAAAAAGGTAATGATATATAAATCAGTAAAGTGCAAATCTGTAGGAATCAATTAAGTTTCACTTATGTGAGTACAACATAATACTTCTGCTTCACACTAAACATGCAAATGAAAGGTGCAGTCTACTGCTTTGTCAAACCTTGCTTTACTGACATGAAAAATTATTGTCAGTGCCAGGACAGGTGTAATTAAAGATGAAAAAAATCTGACTGTTATTTCTATTGTTCAGCGGTGTGAGAAGGCAGAATGTTATCTTGCTCTTAGTCTAGATTAACAAGTAAATTAAATATACAGGATTTTTAAGTTACTCAATAGTTTTTGATCCTTCAGTCAACTTTAAGAGTGGGCAGATAATTCAAATCCCAGAACTTGTTTGAAAAAATGCTTAGTAGTTACATACTGAAGAGAGATACAAATCACTGTCCTTACTGAGGAAAGATAGGAAAACCACAACTGTTTTATACTCTTAGTATCTGGCTAATGAGTTAGGATCTGGCTAACAGTCAGCCTGTGATAAAGGACATGCTTTGCTCCCCAAAAGTCTCAGTCTTGTATCTTTTCCCTTGTGAGAACATCAAAAAGCACATGGGGGATTTTGAAGTTGATAGAGCACAGGATAGAGGTGAAGTGAAGCCAATACGTACCAAAAGAAATTCCATTGGTTTTGCAGGTCACAGAATTCATCTTCAGTTAATAGTCACACTGAGAAAAAAAAAAACAACCAACCAAAAAACCCAAAAAAGCCCAAGCCCAACCAAAAACCCCCAACAAACCAACTCACAAAGCAAAATAAACACAACCTCCCTACCCCTCTCCCAAAAATACTTCTTCCTTTGCACATTTATCTCAAGGGTTTGTTTCCTTTAGCTTGGGAGGTGGGAGGGGATTTGTTTATAAATGGTTAAATCACTCAGTGTTGTTATTGAATGCTTATCAACCACAAATTAATAAAAGACAACATAAGATCCATTTCCGTCAACTTCATTGTCACTCAGCCGGCAACATTCGGAGAGACAAATCCAACCATGTAACCTGTCTGTGTCCATCTACAAAGACATTGTTTCTGTTGTAGCATTACTGCCTCCTTACCTTCAACTGCAGAAAGGGTAGAGGATAATAAAATAACAATGACTTCTCACCACTACAAATACAGTTGTCTCTTCTGTATTTGTACTGAGATATGAAACAGGTGACACAAAAATTCACTTATTATGTAGCTGGCACAATAAAGAATACATTGTCTAAAATGTCTAAGCACTAAAGGAATCAAACCTTAATTTTTCATTTATCACCTGGAAAAAGGAAAAAGGGCCTGCTGTCATGAAGTATAAAATTCATTGTCTGATATGATCTAGAAAACCCAACAACACATTTCACGGTACAGCACTTGGTTTATTCAGGAAAATGAGGATTAGAAAATGTAGTATTTGTTCAAGTGCATGCCCTGTCTCTTCTGCTTACAATGATGAAATGAGATCTAGATCTTTTCAGCAAATTTCCTTTTCCTGTTTAAACTGCCAATCTATAATGAAATGTAGAAGGCTTGACCACAAGGTAAAGTTTGTTGTAAAGAAAAAAATCAGTATAATTTCTCTAAGTACACCAAGCTGAGAGACGCTACAGTAAAACATGTCCCCACATTGAATTTTTCAGGAAAACAAAGACATTTGAAATAATACAGTTTATTACAGTTGTGCAGTCAGATGTCCTGAAGCTATGGGAGACCAAGTTGTGCTTTTAAAAAGTGCTGGCTTAAGCATTTGAGGATGTTTTAAGGATCATATTATGTAAGATCTTGAGGTACCTAATAAGGCATCCTCTTCTAGCTAGTGAGAATTTTTTGGTAATGTGTCTGTATTTTGGGACTAGGACTTTGAAGCATTTTGTTGTGTTTTATGAAGTATACACATACTGAAATATAATTCAGTACAGAAATAAAAAAAAAAAAATGTGAGTTTTTCAGCAGAAATGTATTAGGATTCCAGCTGTTGTGTCACTGAGTCCAACAGACCTACATGAACTCCAAATCACCTCACCAGTTACTGTGCTCTATGTGGATTTATAGCCTGGAATTGTAACAATGCAATTTGTAGTTTTGTGACATTTTTCACCATGCTAACCCCTCTCTCAAGAGGCCTGAGACATGATCCACACTATGTCCTACATATTATATTTCCCTAGCTGGCCTTTTCTAGACAAGCCCGTACTACTGATAGTGCCTGCTCACCTGAAGGGGCAGTCACATCGGGACACACCACAAGAAAGTGGTACCTGCTCATTTTACTGACACAAACTTAACCACACTACGCTCTTCTGTAGGTAATCACAGATCCTGTCTGTGCAGAAAGCTGAAATGAAAGTGCACAATAGAAGAAAAATAATGTTGCTTAGCAATTTGCAGCATTAAAGAGAAAAGTTAACCAGACAACACAGAAAAGTTTCAGTCAAAGCCGCAGGTTATAGTAAAGCTTAGAATAGAAGGCACAAATAATCCCCAAAGTTATACCTTTCATCATATCAAATGATCAGCTTCTGAAAATATTAACATTTAATCAGCGAAGCATACAATAAGAGAAATGGTAACGTGTCCTATAACCGCCACATTTATAAGTTGGAGGAAGTCCCATCAGATCTCACAAGTAAACATTCTTCATTGACTTTCGGTTTCATAGGATTTCCATCTGCACAGTGCTTTTTGGCCCAATCTCAGTCCCTTGGAGTCTCTTTGTAATCCAAAATTTTCATGGACATTCAACAAAAGAATGGGGCCTGCTGCCACCCTACTAATTCATGTGGCAGTACGGCAACTTAGTTCTGCTCTACATCTTTCCAAGGGGTGTCTCCCAGGTGTAAAAACAAGTGTTGCCTTCTAAATCCTGTATTTTTTCTAAGTGAGACAGACTTACATGAGGTTGGACTGATCTTGCCAGTTACTTGTATGCAGGCTTAGGACTGCCTGTTGTGCTGTATTATTTTTGATGGGTGTTGTAGCACAGAGAGCAACAAAACAATTATGAGGCAGTACCAAAGAAATACAATATAGTTCATAGAGAGGGACAGAAGCCACACAACTGAAATTAAAATTGTAAAGCAACTGCAAGCCAGAACACCATGTCTTGGGCACACTACTCTCAGAGCAGACTGAGAAGACCTCCTTGAAAACGCAGCATCTTGGCAGGAAATCAGATCCTGTAAGAGCAAGGGGAGATTAGCAGCTCAGGCCCAGCGGTATGCAGGTGCTGCAGACAGCAAGGGAGGATATCTGTACATGAGGAAGAGAATAGCTGCACAGTGACCTGAAATCGAGCATTTTGGCAAATGTCAAGGTGAAGTTTCAGCAAGGTAGCACACGACTGGGCTCAGCAAGGAGGAAAAGATATGTGGCACATGGAAGAGCACAGGCAAGGCACCCTGTCAAGTGGTGGCATGTTACGCTCAAATGAGTACAGTAAGCAGCGGATCACACTCTGTAAAGAAGACTCAATTATGATGTATATTTTGTAAGAGAACCTTGCTTAATTTCCAGACACATTTTACAGTTTCACACACTTTGACAAAAAGCATATAAATGACATACCTTACACAGGATAAATCTGGGCAGAAGAGTGGAAGAATTTTTCTAATTTTCTCTCTCTTTCTCCAGCCAACTATTACAACTAAAAAAGGTACCTTCTTCTATCTAATTATTTTATATTTTTTTGATTAAAATATACGGGATTAAATAACCATATGTGCAAATGTACAGATGGAAATGTTCCAGCTGACCAAATTGAACAGTAAGAATGGTGTTTGGAGATCTGAGCTGGTTTGGAATAAACCCTAAATATTTAGAAAATAAAATTTAAAAAAGAGTAAAATTCTCTCGCTTTTGAGAGCCTACTGTATCTAAAGCATCTTGCTATACTCCCAGTGCCAATGTCTTCATTGAATATTCTGTGTTTTCTGTCCCTCCCCATCTTTAACTGGTATTACAGAAAGTAAATTACATTCTCTATATTATATTTAGCTCTTTATTTTACAGTCATCTTCTCCAGTGGTTTTGAAGTTCTTTTGCATAATATGTACTATAATTCATATCCAAACCACTTAAAACTCAAAAATACAACCATCTGCAGTCTCAGTTCTTCAAAGCACTACAAATATTTTTAAACATATGTGCCAGCATTTCTGTATTTATAAAACTGATAAATACACTACATTCAAAATAAAATTTTAAAAAACCCAACAAAAATCAAAAAGGCGCATGCATATATGCTTTCAAGTTCTATAAATGTGTAGCTTCTGCTCTTAATTCCTCTTTGTATCAGCTATTAAACAAAAGCTAAAAAGTTATTTATCAGTTACTAATTAAAATACAAGTGTACATTTAAAGATTATACTTGTTAATGTATTGCAAATGTATTATATATCTAAAAGCTCAGATATTTAAACTGCATTTAAATATGAACTTTAATAAAAATAAAACAGATTTTGTCACTCACAGAAATACGAGAACATTGCAGTGAGTTGGCGGAACCCATTGAATTTGTGTCACTGTGCAGCTATCAAATGTGTAAGAACTTCTTCAGCCAAAGGAAGTCTATATGTTTTATACAGAAACAAAATTCTGAGGAGCACACATGACCACTTGCTGAGGAATACCTTCAGTGCAGGTAGCTGGGGTGCAGCTATAGTTGGAGCTGCAGGATGAGCTCTGGGTGGGAGCCCAGGGCAAGAGGCCGTGAGGAGCCGACCCTTTGCATAACAAAGGACCCGGGGACTGGTGGCCTATCCAGGGCATGAGACACTCAGAGACGACAGGAGCCAAAGACCCAAAGACTTTCCCACTCTTGGACTGTGAGGGTATAAAAGCACAGTGGTTCCTTTCTTCTGGGTCCCTCCTCAGAGGCACCAGATCAAGCTGTTATTTTGCTATTTTTTTATTTAGTTATTGGACCAAGATGAAATAATCTGAAGGATCTGGGTGTCTGAGACTCTGCTACTGGAAACCCGTGTTTGAACCCCTAAGGAGACCTGGTGTGACTCTGAGTGTGGGGTGTGTAGCTGGGAAGGGGCCTTGGGCCCAGCTCAGGTGGTGTGAGTGTGTCTGCCAGAGTGGCTCCTGGATGGTCAGACAGGGAAACTTCGCTAACACTTTAGTATATACTAGAACCATCATTGTATGGTTACCATTTTTTTTAACTCAGGAAAAGCTACCTCCTCGGTGTCACACTCAATTTTTCAAGCAGTCACCAATAAAAGCTCGAGGATATTCTGTAATTTTTGTGTAGCGGTAAGGGTGTAAATTTTGCTTGAGATTTTCAGGAAAAAAAAAAAATTCTCCACACATAAAAACAAGAAAACAAGCAAAAACCCAACCAAAAAGACCCCCAAATAGTGTACTGATTATTATTTAATCAAAATGGAAAGAGCAGTGTTTTACTTAGTATAAAAGCATTTATTTCAAGGCCAGTAAACTTCAACTAGCATTTCTGTCTCAAGTGTGGATACCTTTCTGGCTACACAGAGACAATTATGTCAAAAACAGCAGAGGCCATTCTGCTATGATCACTTTAGTCCCCCACAACAGTGTGATTTTTGCAGACTGCATGGACTGAATAACAAGTGAGTCCTGATGCTCTAGATACCATCAGTGTGGAACCAGAAATGGATTAGAATAACAAAGTAAAACCTTCTGGCATTCAGTACCAAATTTATTTTGCCCGTGTGGCCACATATGGCTCCGTCACTGAATAAAAAAGAGAAGTCAATTCAATAATAGTGTTAAAATTACTGTCATGCATGCTACTGAATAGGTAGGAATAATGTATCCATTTTAAACTTCTGGTGTTTCCCGACCAAATTACTCCTCTTTGTATTCTAGGACCAGTGAAACAATGGGCATAAATATGTGACAAACATTGCTAGACTTAATACCACTTCTGAGCAGCACATGCATTACATTGCCTACAGCCTGTACGCCTTTCTAGGTGTGGTACAAGCACACTAAAAGTGAGTGATACACGTTTTTTGTGCTCAGTACACTGAAATATGTCCTTTACAATAGCTTGCAAGAGGTAAATCTAGAGTTCCAATCTTGTACTGCCAGACTTAGCTTTGGGTGAACTTCCTGGTTGGGAGAAACTATTATAAATAATTTCAGTAGATTTTTAAACTCATACCCAAACCTTCTTAAAGATATGGAAACAAAAGCATTACCGCTAGGTCAAGGGGGGATATTTTAGATCGTCCTTTAATATTATAATACACATTAAAAATTTGCAAATAAATGTATTGTTTTGGAAAAATAAAGAGATATGTTTCAAGTAGTCTGTGGTTATGATTATGGTTTTTGGTTGGAAGTGGTAAAATAAAATGTTAGGAGCAAATTATTTCAGTTAAAATTACTGTAAAGTCATTACAGTGGCACAAGTGCATGAGATGTTGAAATGGTAATGCCAACGATGATTTAAAGCCTTCCAGTGGTGAGCAACCTGAGGCTGCCCCAGGACTAAACACTATGATATGTGTGTGTACCCTCTGAACTTTAAAGATGTAGCAACTTTGAAATATATCAACAAGAGGTTAAAACATATAGGTTACAAATAAGGTTAAAACATAATGTCATGGAATTTTTTTACTGGCTGGACCATGTTTAAGCAAATTCCTCTGTTTTGCAAGGCAGGAATTTTCCCTTACTGAGATATGGCAGCTATTCATGCTGATAAGCACATTATGAAAGATGAGTCCTCCAGAAATGATTGCTAATTTTAGGAAGAGTTCTACAACTCTCAAGGCTAAAATATAAAATATTGTGAAATGCCTCTTTTCCTGTTCCACAGATATTTTAAAAAGTGTTTACTAAAAACTGGAGAAGACAGGAGTGGGGCGGAGGGGCACATTAATAGGTTGGTGAGGTAAGGCCAGTTAGGCTTGCACTTACTTTAAGGAAGACCACTGAAGAATCCCCACCTGGTCCAAAATAGTCCTTTTCAAACTTTTCACATAAGAGAGTGTCTTGGTCTGTCAGAACTAGATGCTTCCACCAACCACTCCTGTGAAACACCCAGCAATTGATGAAGTGTTTACAAAAGGCTAAATCATTTTCAAGGAACATTATGGCCAATGTTCCTTGAACATTGAACAACTTGAACAACTTTTCCATCTGATTTGAGCCCTACACCAAATGATGAGGCTTAAATAAATTATAATCAATTGAATTAAAAAGGAAATGAGACTTGCAAAGGTGTTTCAGATTCTTAAATTAACAAAGGGTACAATCTTGAAAGCACAACTCTGCTCTTTGTTGGCTTTGTAGCATACTATTTAAATACCTGAAATATAATTGAAATACTAACTGATATGTTTCAATTCTAAAGTAAAGAACTGGTTTGATACAGGTTGATACTGGTTTGATAATCTTTTATTATTTATCCCAGATGAAAAAAAAGTGAAAAAGTTACATTGTATTTTGACTTCTCTTTTGACTAAATGTTCACATCCTGATTTCATGTTGGATAATTCCTCTCATGTCGTATCTTACCCGCTGAGAAACAGCATAAAAGGCTGCACAGTGAAAGACATTTTCTAAATTTACAAATACCCAAAAATTTTCTAAATTTACAAAAACCCATACGGAAAAAAATTAAGTAGATGGGAAGGGAACAAGTTTTAAGACTGAGTAGTTTTTCAACATACATTTAAAATGAAGAGCAAAGAAAGTTAAGAAAACTGTGTAGTGATTATAAAGTAAAGAGCCTATCTGCCTGACTGTGCCTGTTTGAGACAAATTTGGAGTAAAGAAAAATCTGGGATAATGAACAGGTCAATGCAAAAATGGTACTACTTGATAAAACAGTGTCGGGAAGAGCAAAGAACACTCTCTGAAGAGAAGTGGCAGAGCCAGTCTCAACATAAAAGTTAATATTACTTTTGTTTCACCACTGAAATGTATGCTCCCTCCTGTCTTCAGACATATTTATCTTGGGAAAAGACCAGGAAAATTAAAACGGTCCTCGAAGAAAGATAAATATTGACCATGTAGCCATAGGTATTGTTGATTATTGTTGATTGTTTGTAAGTACAGCCTTTCTTTGAGATATATTTTTTCTTAATTTCAAAATATATATCTAGTTGGATTCACACAGTAGAAATTTCATAGATTAATATTTTCAGCTGTTATTATCCTGTTAAGTTTTGCTGTACATTTATGTGTCATCATTCCTTGGAAATAATTTTATTCAACTAAACATAAATGTTCACAATATTTTCATCCAAACTAACAACCAAACTAGTTTTAGTCAAAATTGCAGAAGTTCTGCTTCCTGCTGTTTTCTCTCTTGTTTGCAAACTAATATGAAAGATAGGCTAATATTCCCTGAAAAAGCTTGCTTCATTTATTGAGTCTCTGTATTATATTTTCTTCAATATGAGTGACAGCTTGCACGAAGTACAATGTAGCAGAGAAGACACCAAGTAAACAAGCTACTTTAGATGCCCTTGAGGACATAAGTGTCCTGTAGATTCTGCAATTAACCCTGGCCTTCCATGATGCCCTCTAGTTCTCAAGCTTAAAAATTTTTCAAAGAGAGATGGTAGGGAATGGAGGCAGGAGGTGAATGATTTTCAGCCTTTTTTCCCAACATGCTGGGACAAAGACAAACTCAGCCACTGGAGAGTACTCCCCGGACTGAGAGTCTAGATATATAGAGACACAGTCTGGGACTACAACGTTAAAAGTTGCTTATGACTTCTAGGAAACCATCATGTAGCCTTCTTCTACAAACTGCTCTGAAAAATAAGTGTCATTTTTCATGTGATAACTGTAAGGTTAGTGAGTTATTCATTATGTATTTATAGGAAAGAAGTGTAATCACCGAACAGCATACCTAAACCTTTCAGAATTTTTTTGTTGTTTTGTTGATAATTTACTAAGGGCTTGGATGAAGGAAATACACTTCTAATAATTTTACTGATGTCTCCAAATGGTATATATATCATGTGTATACACAGTACACTTTCTCTAAGGAATTATCTTTCATTCAGTATCAGACAATGGGCCAAGAGGGAGTGTACATAGTGCCTAAGCACAACTGTGTATTCTGCTTGCAAGGAGTTTAATCATCTTTCATTTACAAGTGACCTGGCTGCTCCTTGTCTAACCATATAACAGGAATTTGTTCCATGTAGTGTACTCTATTGCAGATGAGTGGTTAAACAGCAAAAGTCATTATTTTTTTTATATCTATGTTGGAGAATTTGGGTTTTGTTGGTGGTCTTAACTTTCTTCACTATCTCAAAGTTCTTCAAATACAATTTTTTGAAAGATGAGCCACAGATATTCTAAACAGCAGCTGTGGTATTAAGCTTCATTTGGTTTACTGAGTCACATGGCACTGGTTCTCTTTCTTGATTCATCAAGGCACTTACAGTTTTCACTTCAATGACAGGATTTATTTGCTTAAAGTAGTCAAGTTTTTAATTGCTAAATATCCAGGTTTCCATGTAATATAAACTACATAAATGTACATTTCTTATACATATTATACTGACATGAATAAAAGGAAGATCCCAAAAGGTGGCCCTGTTACTGAAGGAGGGTAACCACATGGAAAAGGCTGAGGTACACATTGCTTTCTTTGCCTCAGTTTTCAGTGCTACGTTTTACTCGTGTCCCCCAGGTTACTACACCAGGACACTCAGCACCAAATGTAAAAAAAAAAGTTGAGCAGGCTAGCTAACCTTTTGATGATCCTTCCCACCTAGATTATTCTGTTATTGGAAAATTCTGTCATTATAATACATAGGGTTCTAAAGTATACACCTGAACTGTGAAATGAAATCCATAACAGCAGCGGTAACCGTTTGCACATCTTCTCTTATAAATGACCACGGTATAAAGTGTAGTACTTATTATGAATTAGGAGAGTATCCTCAGTGAAAGAGCTGAGCTTTCATTAATGTCGGTCTGACATTTGCAAAATTGATTTGTTTTGACATTTAGAGCACTTCTGTTGTAGTGTGGGCTCATGTCTGACATTAAGCAAACTAAATTATGGTGGTTTTGCTTAAAAGCTTCCCATAAAACACTGTTATTTTACAATGCAGATGACATCTGTTCTAGCAGAAGCAGTCATGTTTTACAAAAACATAGCAGGTATACTGACTTATGTGGAAACAAAATCCTCAAATGAAGAATATTCAAAGCATTAAATGTTGGCCACTGAAAAGAAATAAATGTTCACAACTTGTAGATTTAATCATAAAACTTGGAATGCAATTAAAAGTTTGAGGTAAGACATCAGAAACTTTATCTGCATTTTTATCTTAAGAGATAAAATTGTTTTCCTTTTAAGAAGAAATAGGAATAATCTGAGAGGGCATGGAATAAACTACTTCAGACATTGGAACTCTTAATTTAGCAGTATGCAGGACCTTTACTCATATTGGTTTAAATTTGTAATGCATAAACAGATCAAGTTAAAAAGAGATGGCTGATTTCCTTCTGAGTGAACCACATCTAAATGCTCATCGATTATTAAATTTAATTATATTTTTATGATGCGTTATATTAATTCAAATGTTATTTTGGATTCAGTTTTCTACTGCGTAACCACAGTGTTAAACAAATCTCTGGGTTCCTCTGGGATTTATGTCTGAAAGGTACACAACATAGGATCTAAGATGGCAATACACAGTGCTACATGCATTTTTTTCACAGATTAAAACTCCATAAACTAAGCTCAAGTAATCATTATCATTAATCATAGATGCATAGGATATTCCAACAAAGAAGAAATATTCCACCATGCCTTCTCCTTTACACATTTTTATCCTCCCATGATAAAGGTGGATGATGGCATAGAAGCACAACTGCTGCTAACAGTAACCACTTGGGGAACCTCCACCCCTACTAACCACGGCAGGTTTCTGTTTACTGGGTGCCTCCGCAGGGCACACTCTCTATCCATATGAAGCAACATATTCCATCCTACCTTTCTGTCAGCTCAGGAGTGACACCAAAGCCAGATGGAGCCTTTCACCTCCTTTGCTTTCCGTATTCTCTTCCATGTTATGGTACTTGGCTTGTTTGTCAGTTACCTGGGATTTCCAGATGGTCTCCCAGGACTCTGCTAGACAGATCCAAAATTGCTTAATTTCCAAGATCAATTGAAATCAAACCAATGTGGCCAATATAGATAGTGCACGTGCAGATGTCAAATGTCTTCACTTGTTCCTTTCCTAAAGTTTTGGCTCAACAGTATCAATATCACAGAACTCCATGATGAATTGTGTCAAGATGGAAAGGCATTTTGGTCTACTTCTTTCTTTGCCAAGCTAAGCATAGCAAGTTCCTGCCTGTGTGCATGGCATTCTTTCACATGAGGATCTTTTCCACGTCTTATAACTTGTCTCTGTTACAAAGTGCACTCATTTTACATCTCAAAATGGGTTTTGACATTAACATGGTATTCAAGGTGAAGTCCTGTCATCAGCTCCATGACAGCCTTTCACAGCTGCTTTCCAAAATGTTGCCTTTAGTCTAGTATTTCTTGTCTGCGCCTTTCACTGAACTGTTGTCTGCTTTGACATACAGCTCTTTTGCATAATTATTACAATTAAATTTAAGTAACAACTTAAATATAAATATAATTAACAGAAATTATTTTTTCTGGAACAAACTGCACGCTACTTGTCAATCCTGTACACAACCACCAGCCTGTTCTCTTTCCTGGATCATCTTTTCCCCTAATCTTTTCCAAACTTAATGAAATGAATACACTTTTCTGAGAGCTGTGACTTTTTTCATCTTAGCCTATTCTCTTTTTGCTTGCAATCGCATAAAGGGATATGTAATATTAAGCTTCTGAGAACACAATGTCATGTATTTTATTCTGATAGACATTTATGGAACCTACATTATCTATAGTCTTGTACCTTTAATACTCCTGGTAAATGAAACAGAAACATCCTAACAGTATATCCTTGCCTAGCAGGCTCGCCATAGTTTCATGTCAGTTCACTTGCAGGAACGTACAGATTTTAAAAGTGCGTGTACAAAAATATAAAATTAAAAAAAAAAGAAATACCTGTCCTATTAAAAATTGAATTTAAGACCACAATTAAATTATTTTTTCCCATTAACTTTAGTTAAATAAAACCATGTTTTGATCTTTAAAATATACATTAAACAAATAATATTTTAAGCACTGTTAAACTTGAAAAATCAAACAAGCTCAATCAGATTATTCTTAGATGACTGAGTATTGGTTTTAATACCTGGCAGACTATTAAGATTTTTATTATTATTATTATTCTTTATTTTAGGGATGGAATGAAACAGCTCAAGGGCTGAAATACATGAATTTGCATTTTAATGCATTTTTGTGGATTGATATGTCAAGCCAAGGACATGGTACGTTTACTCAGGCAGAGTGAACCAACATTTATTTATGAAATTTCAGTTTTAGAGGGAAAGGACTTCTATCAAAGCTGTTTTACGTACTCTTAGTTGATATTTTTCACTACTAGTGATGTGACAATAACTGAAGTTCAGGGGCAGTTGAAAACTCAAAGTAATGTTATTAAATATCTTTAGACAACTCTATTAAATTTACAATTAACTGTGTCAACAGTAGTTTAATAAAAAATGTTGTGGTTTTTTTTTCTTTTTAACCTGCAGTTTTCATTGCACACTACTGAAGATGTAAGAAATCAGTAGTCTCAGCATCATTTTCAATAGTGCTAAATCCTTGTCCTTGAGAAGGCAATTACTGTACTAGGTAATATGTGCCTCTACTGATCTGAGAGAGTAATACCACTTATATTTTCTAATCATGCTAAGAAATCCATAAATATTTAAAATGTTCCAGATTATGCACTATTGGTTTCCTTGTCATTTTCACTTCCAGTGACTAATGAACATCAAAAGCGAACCAATAATTTGAAAGTCCACAGATAATTACTGGAAAGTAAACTGGAATATTAGTCTATGACTTTTACACTTTTACACCACTCGTGATTGCCACTGTTATTCAACATCGGTAGTTGTTTTTTCACAGAATCAATAAGAATATGCAGTCTATCAAAATAGGAAAATTTTGTTACATATTATGTACAATATATGGTATTTTCTGATACCATATAGAATGTGTATGAGTAATCTAGAACTTACATATATTTTTTTCTAGTGAAGTAGCACATT
The DNA here is from genome assembly GCA_013399195.1 of Dicrurus megarhynchus. Lineage (NCBI taxonomy): Eukaryota > Metazoa > Chordata > Aves > Passeriformes > Dicruridae > Dicrurus > Dicrurus megarhynchus. The sequence goes on from VXAD01008438.1 coordinate 234,926, forward strand.
TGCATGCTGTTTAATAAAGGCACAATATCTTCAGGTTACTGAACCTAATGTGCTGGACTGTAGTCTTAATTTTAGTGTCTATTGTCACTGATGAATTTGCACTTTGTTCTTAAAATCTTTGTTAAGAATGAAAAGTTGATGCTTCTACATCTTAAAAAAAGAACAAAGGGTCTTTTAAGTATTTAGCTTTCCCTAAACTCACACAGTTCTCAAATACAGTGGTGCAAATACATCTGAAGTGAACTTCATAAGAGCAGAATTTATAGCAAACAGCTTACCATAAATGAACATCTGTGGTACTTCCAGGAAATAAAACAAAAAAGCTGAGTTTAACCTTTGCTTATATTTGCCATCACACTGGTACTGCCTCATAGAGAAATCTTCAACACCACCAGATGCCTGCTTCAAGTGTGTGTATACACTTTCTACATCAAAACCCCCTTGGTTTAGGCTCATGTACACTGTATCTATAAGGACTAAGTGTCAGAAAGAGGTAGTGGCATTATAGTGTGTACCAAACTGCAGATCAACACCATAAGCTAGTGCGTGTTTTTGTGTTCACCCTGGTTATTGTATTAACCGCAGAAGGCTTTGCCAAGTTGCTTGAGAGCAGCTGATCTCCGTAAGCACAAAGAAGCACAAAGCAACAGCAACGGGCTGAGGGACTTCAGTAACTGCGTCACAGCTAGCAGATGTTCCTCACCTGGCTCCTTCAGGGCTATCAGAGAAGGATCAATTGGCCAATTGTCCTGCACCAACACCACTCACAATGGAAGAGGTCCTTCTCAGACCAAGTAGTGCTCCTGCCTACCAGTTTTTGAATAAACGACAGCTTTGCTAGAAATTTTCCTTTTAAATGCCAATATTACTTAATTCTAGAAAAACTGCAAATCAACTGATGGGATTTCAGTTACTTAGATAGTTAGTTATTTAGATAGTCATGATAAAATTCCACTTGAAAGTGTGTGTCTGTTGAAAAGCAGAAGTTTGACAAAATAGATTTACCAAATTCAGAATGTGGGGAAATTTCAATTAGCTTTGACACAAAGAAAAGCTTATTATTATTCCATATTATATGATCATCGTATTAATGCATTGTATTTTCATTTCTTGACTTTCCCATTACCCTTGCCAAAAGGTATACTTGGCTGTAATGGAATAACTTCCAAACTTCTAGTGATGCTAATCTTTCAGCTAAAACACATCTGTAACCAGATGCCATAATAAATATTAACTTAGTGGGATTACCACAAATTAGTAATCTCCGAATGCACACAGCAGAAGCACACATGGATCAACACAGGATCCACACATTTATCCTGCTTGAGTTCCTGGACTCTTTTTCAATTTGTTTAGAAAAGGGAAGGTAAATTGAATTATCTCCAAGTGAAGAATCTGATAAGAAAACAAGCCCCCCAAACTGCTACCAATGCCACTAGTCACAATATTGTCTCTGGAAAATGTTAATAGGTCTCTCAGCTCTTCACATCCGCTGATAGGATTCACACTAAGTTACTCCTTATCAAAACATAGGTTATTCATAAAATGTCGACTTGGTATCTAAAAGCTCATACAGTCAATAGAGCCAATTTAACATCATAAAGATGCTCCAAAAATAGTATATAAATGACTACAAACACACAGTAAGAGAGTGGAGGAAAATAAAGACAGGCAAGCTCACATTCTCACCATATGAGCAGGTCATCCACGAAATATATGTATAGATAAAACAAGAATTTTTAGTGTTATAAAAACTGAACGCAAATTATGATAGAAGTCAGAAGGATTAGTACTCTCTGTTTACATGGTTTCAAAAATATCAATTTTTCTTAATGCTACTTCTGAATGCATAAGAAGTAACCTCTTCAGTACCATGGGAGAAGATGACTACAAAAGAGGTAAGAAGATAAGAAGAGACATGATGAATCAGTAACCAGATGTACTTCATGATGGTCTATCTTGGTCTGTAGTATAAAACCTAGAGTCAGGGACTCTGCAAAATCCAAGAGAAGAAAAAAAGATTTAAAATATCTAATTAAACCCCATTTTGGAACAAAATTATATTCTATTCCATTGTGATTATTTCTTACTAGAAACAAAGGCAATGTGTTTTATTGACAACAAAACTTAGAATAAAACCACAAAACTTGATTCTCGTGTACATGGCTTTGACGGCCATGTAAACCACTAAAACTGCCACCCAAAATCTTGCAAGAAAAGCTGCCAATTATGATGACTAGGTTTTATACAAACACCAGGCATGTATAAATGAAGTTTCATGGAATAACAACAATAGACAGGAAAAGGTCTTCTGGGTTGTCCAATAGAAAAGCAGAGGCAGCAGCTATTTTCAAGAGGGCAGTTAGTACAAAGCGTAACAAGTCCTTCAATAAATGGAATGGAGAAGCCATAGTAGGCACCTTTCTGACAGCTAAAGGGTTTGGGTTCATTGTCAGCTTTACAGGACGTGTAGTCCTAAGAGAGCTCAGGTATGGCTTCTAAAAACAATTTCTTTTTCCACTGATGGGCTTCAACAACTTAAAAAACAAGCAAACAAACATAACCTGCAAAACCAAACAAAAACAAGTAAACAAAGAAACAAAAACAAACTCACAAAACCCCCAAACCCCTGCACATTACACTATTATTACATTTCTAGGAACACGTCAAAATTATTCTTTTGCATTTTGATTCCATCAGATCATTTCTGCTTCCATCTCGGCACGAGAATGGCAATCAAACAAAATAATCCTATCAACTCCATGTGACCAAAGTTCTCCTACTCTGATGTTGAACTTCAGTGTCAGCAAGATCAAAACAATGAAGTTCAAATCCCGTATTCATTTCATGCTTGTTTTCTTGCCTGAAAATTTCTGCCAAGATGCCAACGAATGAGTATCTGATCCTGAATTTTATCATGAAGATACCTTTTTTCTAGAGAGTGTCTTAAGATAACAGAGAGGTTATTTTTTGCTTGATGAAGGTGTATGGAGAGGAAAGTAATTATTTTTCCCTAGAGAAAAAAATAAGAATAAATCAATATTACAGTAGGAACAACTACTATAATGAATTATAAAATTTTTGTACAATTGTTTTGTACGAATATTTTGTACAATACTTTGTACAATTCAGTGTAAGAACTGACAGTTAAATGCTTTACTGAAAAGGAGGATATACTGATATGTACATAATGTACTGGGGGAGAATCTTGACCTATATTTAAAATGTGCACATTCAGTTTCTAGGAATCTGGAAAACCAAGTGAAGTAAAAGGTTTTCGCATTACTGTGTACATGCAGAATCAAGACCTTTGGAATAAACTGATCTGATTTAAGCCTATGGAGTTTTTCATCCTATTATGAAATAATTCATATAAATGCATTTAATTTAATACATGATATTAGAAGAGCACTAAAAATACAGGTTACTCTGTCAGAAAAACAATGACCAAAATATGTAACCAAGCAATTGATTTTAATGGGTTACTATGCACTTATACTGAAATAAAATGAGAGAGAGATGTGGAAAAAATAATACATACACAGAGAATCAGGACTGGTTGAAAGCACATGGAAACAGAGAAATTACTATTATGGGAATTCTTGTTTGCCCCATAAGAAATCCACTCTAAGTGTGATTTTTTTTTTTCTAGCACATTTCCTGAATAAATCAACCTTCTAAAAATCAGCTTTGGACTACTGCCACACTCTCACTTATTTGCTGACTTTTCATACTCAGCACTTCAGTAAGACCTAAAGCATATTTACATTACAGGAGTTTAAAAAGATGGACAGATATTTAAAAAGTCACTCAAGAAAAATAGTAAAGTCTTTAATGAAAAGTAAGTCTGCTCTAGAGTCAATGTAAAATGACTAGGGGCCAGATTCAAAGCCCACTGATGTTAAAACAAAGTTCAGTCTTTCAAATCTTGTTTTTATCTCTTAAAACCTCAAAATACAGATGTCTCATAATATATGACTGGATACATAAGATTTTAATCCACTTGGCAAAATTAAAGAGAAATGTTTTGATGAAGATAATTAAACAGCAAAAAGACATAACTTTGCTAAGATTTTTATGTATATAAATTTAAACAAATATTTATATAAACATCTGAAGCATGGATTTCTAGAGACAGAGGAATGGTTCAAAGAACCAAAGAAGCTGTAGACTAGAAGTCTAAGTGACCACTGAGTAAAACAACCAAGAAAAGACCCTGAGTCCAGCATCCCTTTTAGACCCTTCAGGGAGGGCTACAGAGCTGTCTTCTCAGACTCTTAGGAAGATTTGTTTGTTTCTCTCTGCTCACATTCCAAGCTAGCAGGAAGGACACCAGCCAATGCTCCTCTAAAAAACATGTACTCAAAGCTACTGAGACATCAAGGCACAGAAAATATAGCTTCTCTTTCAAGCGCTGTGGCATAGCTCCAGTAATCTTTCAGATCAAATAAATCTGAGCAAACATGATAGCTACTTCCATTAAGCCAATGGGTCACAAATTCCAAGTATACATGAGCAGACAGTATATATATCAGATGTAGCTGATATCTCATTATGCATCCCTTTCCTAAGCCAGTAAAAATTCTTTATTGCTAAGTGTATGACAGACAGGGTTTTTGAAAACTCATTTGATTATAAAGTGAAAATTCCTCATCACCGAAGGCAAGCATGCCCTTCACAAAAGGAAAGTTCATGCTCTCCTAATAGCTAAACACAAATCTGCTGAACTTTTCATCATGTAAGGAAGTCTTATGATGCTCCTGAAGCTCATTAAATTGAAACTCCTACAGAGAGCAACCTCTGGGTATGTTGGCTAGACTGTACAGGTTTTAACAGTGTTTCTTCCTGAAGTGTCAAAAGTTACTTATATAACACTCCTATTACTTAAAAAAACCCCACAAAACAAACTATCAGAAATCACAACCCCAAATAAGCAAACAAAAAATAAAAGCCAAAACACAAACAAAACAGAAAGCCACTGTAGCCTCAGCAGAACAGCTAGTTTTCTTTGCTTTCCCTGTATGCATCATGCATCCTCACAGAATAATGGATGCACTCAGAGCTACTCGTGTTAGGACACATTGTTAACTGTTGCCAATTATCTTCATTTCCACTAGAGGGAATGGGAGTTGAAAGCAGCTGATACTGCAAAAGACTGAAACTTTAAATTAGGCATAAATTGCAATGCAGTAGACAGAAATTGCCATCCTAACAGTCTTAATAAATACTGGCATGTATTGAGGTGCTTGCTACCCACTGCCTTCCACAACACAAACAGCCTGGCACTCCCTGGTTGTCATGGAAACCACAGGATGCTCCCATTTTAAATTCTGCTGCAGTGCTGAGGCATCATTTCCACTGCACTACAACACATGTTTATTATCGAAGAATTCTGCTACCACATCATCACATTGCAAGGTCACAAAAATAAGGAAATTTACAGCACACAAAAATTCTGTTCAATTTTCAAGTGTCTGCCTTACAGATACTAATGTTAGTCACAGAGTCTTATGAATTAAAAAAGGGCCACCAACATTCTATATGAAAAAAATCCCACATATCATTTCTTCTTTGTTTTTCTGTGGGGAAAGAAAATCTATTTTCAGCTGTTAATACATAAGATAAAATTTTATGAACCTAAATGTTCTATTATTGCCTGTACAGTGTTATTCTTGCACACTTGGAAGAAAACCAACAAGATAATTCACAAAATACTTTGTAGAAAATTGCTAAAAGTGGTATTGCAAAAAAAGAACATACACTTACTCTATGAGACCTGTGAAACCCAGATATGCAATAGCCAGCTTGTCACATATTCTGTGGTCATGAACTGCTGTGCCTGTGACTGCTTTAGCAGAAAGGTTGAGCTCCAAGCATAATATCATCCTAGCATAGCAAAACAGAGATCTGTGGTCAGTGTACACCTTCTTGCCATCGTGTGTACATCATCTTGCCAGTGTACAGCATTCATCAGCCATCTCAGAATTTATATGATTTTCTATACCAAATTTAGGCCACATCCAATTACAATAATGATTTAGCATGATAAAAGCACTCTGGAAGTATTTCTAAAATGTCATGCATTGTTATTTCTAGTCTTACATAACTATAAAACCCAGTTCTGCTACTGAGGGCTAAAATCTCCCCTGCTCTTTTAGACAAAAATATAAGTATGTGTCAGGATGTTATTATAACTTTATCAGGGTTTTAATCACTTGAATGAGTAGACTGCAATACGCAGCATGAATACAAGCTTGGATAACAAAAACACTGCAGATTTTCTTAGTCTTCCTCAACAGTTTTATTTTTCAACATTTCAACATAGAGATTAGATGCATAAAATTCTTATGTACTAAGATTCCAATATACCCCTCCACTCCTAGTGGGACTTAAATTCCCAAAAACAGTATAATTGAGCTAAAAATATCAAACATTACTAATTTTTACTAATCTGACATGTTTTGTCATCCCTGCAACTTCCAAGATACCTCAGGTGCTTGCTGCTTGACTTCTTGTGATGTCCCATGTCAGAAGCCACTTTACATTATAACTCTTTGATTATGTTCCTCAGAGATTAGGAAAAAATCCACAGACATTGTCTACTTAAACCACCTCATTGAAAAATCTAACACCAATCTTTTATACCAAAAATGCATCATGATTTAAAAGAAAATCAAGAAAAAAAATTGGCTAATTTTGATTACCTTCTTGGTGCATGAAAAGAGTTAAATTCCTCAGAACAGCAATCAAAAAATAAACAAACAAAATAAATGTTTTAAAAAGTTGGGATGCTACTTTCATATTGCTAATAAAGAATGAAGTAAATGGATCTGAGTCCTAAAACAGTCCCATCTTCAGAAGCTTGTAGCTTCCAAGCACAGATTTAAATCTTCCTATCTAAAAAAACTTTTCAAAATTCATTCAAAAGCTGTTATACAGAGGTTCATATGCTCACTCAAATGGTAAAAATTCTGGATTCAGATACATTCTTCAAAGAGATTTTAGCAAAGTAGATATTCTACCCCCACATACGAGGAAAAATTTTTAAGTTACACATGGTATTTGCTATTGTGAGAGATCTTTTTACTCTGTGATTCATTTATAATTGACAGAGATAGAATTTTTTGAGCAGCACTCACTAAACAAAGGTCTCCCAGTATTGTTACTGTTCATTTGCACAGGATTATCTGAAAATTATAGCATAATCCAAAGACAACCATCTTTACACAACCAGCGATTCAATGCAAGTTTTTTAAAAAAGTACAGTCTTACCTATCCCAGTTCTAAAAAGTCATAAATGCACAAGCAAAGAAATAAAATCTCCCATCTCCTCTGGAGGTGGCTGATAGGACAAAACACTCCATCACAAGTTCAATTATTGGATTTGCTGCTAATCCCTGCAATATATAAGGACTGCCCCAGCTCAATCAAATGCTGTTTGAAAAGTCATTGAAACTGCTTGCCATCAGAGGATGACTCACCAAATGCCAAGGCTGTGAAAAGCATTCTGCAATCAGCAAAAGATTAAGTACAAAGATTCACCTGTTACATGTACATGGGAGACAGAAGGGTCTCCTGGGATAACAGATCACTTCTCCTCTTCCCAATACACTCCCTCACACCAAAGCACTCTGGCCATTTGTCAGGTAAGTGTTAAGAAAAAGCTGGTTTTCAGAGTAGAAAATCCTCACTTGTTTCTCCAGTGTGGAAGATTGAAAATTACGGTTCTAAATTGTCCATTCCAATCACTATGAGACTGAATATTAAAGAAATAAGGACAATTTCTGGTAAAAAGTAACTTAAATAAACATGGAACAGAGATTAGCCTCCTAATGTTCTACAGCACAACGCTTTTTTGATGAATTATTATATGCTTAGTCTCTACTACATCATTTTTTATTATTAAAAGCATGCTAGAACCTGAAAATATGTTCCAACAATAGTTGTGTTCTGACACCCAAGACAAAGTATTTTCTCTGTCATTTTCTAAAGGAAACAACAGTAAGAGTGATTCTGTAATCACTGCACTTGGGATAATTTCTATAAAAAAACTACTAAAAGATTATGTTCTTCTATGACCGTAAATGTATTTGGTTATGTGTGTTCTAATTATTTTAAAGATGCTGCATAGGAATGTGGTGTTCACAGCTTTAACTGGAGAAAAACACTCAAAACTTATTATGCATGCAGTGTTGGCTATTCACCAAAACAAGAAGGTGTCCCTGCTAATCTCAACCTCCTGAATGATCTTTGACATGTTATTTAAAATACTCACTGGTACTAAACCAACATCTCAATTTATGGCTCTGTTGATCACTGTTTCTATTGTGAGATTTCAAGTGTAAATAATTCACTTAAAGGCTAACTACAGATTTCCTTTTTCTGCATGTTTTTGTCTATAAAAATAAAATACAAACAATTTCAAAAGAGAATGCATTTCAGAGTGCCTACTGAAGACCCTTATCTTCAATTATTAAATAGAATGCAAAGGCCAAAAAAAAGAACATATCTATGGAAATAAAAATGTCTGCTGAACTACTCCTCTAATGCATATATGGTTCCAGGTGTTAGAAACCAATTATCTAATTAGGTAATCACCAGTGTAGCAGTTTTTCTTAAGGTGTCTTAATTTAAAGATGCTCTTTGTCAGCCTCTTAAATTTATATACCTTCAGGAACGTCTACATATAAAGCATATCACACCTGCAAAGACTCAGCGAGTAGCTGCCCACTAGCAAGACATCAATAAGAACAATTTTGGATGTATTTCAGACTACTTGAGAAACAGCACAGTGATTTCAAAAGCTTAGGAATGCCAGAATATATATATCGAGTATTTGTAGCTGAGACAATAGGCATTGTCAAAAATTTGTAGGTTTTATTCCTTTCTTTCAAAAATATCCTCACACTAGGGTTTCTATAGCACCATCATTATCACATAGTAGAGAGCAAGTATACTCTGGTTCTTTAAATCATTCCTCCATATATTTTTCTGTAAAACAGTGTGAAAGAAGCAGACAAACCGTAGCTCTTCAGTTTATCATTAGCTTTTCTTTCAAAGGAAGAGTGTGTTTCTCTAAAGGTGCCAGATGCATGGCACCAATCCTGCTGTGAACATGGGCCACTGTGGAAGCAGAACAGCCTAAGATGGCTTTCACTTACCCTGACTGTTGGCCCTCAGAACTGTATCAAACTCAATAAGCATGTTCACAGACAGAGAGATAATCTGATGTAAATTTTAATACCTTCAACTTCTCAATTTTAATTCACCTGGACATTCAGCAAAACCCTGCGTGAGTTACCAAAATCTAGGGCATAGAGTTGGCCTGGGACTGGTCAGCTTCACAGATCCCTTCTGCCTCTGCAACCTGTGCACACTCTTGTAATGTAATATTGGCTAGCCTTACCTCCCTAATAATTTATCTGCTTTCCTCAACCAAAATGTCCTATCTCTACTGTCCAGAAAGAGGGGAAATCTAAAAAAAACCCCTCTTTTTAGAAGAACTTTGACTCCCAGAAGAAACAGATGGAGATGGAAATCTAGATGTGAGCTCTGACGATAATTGTAGCAAAGTGTTATGCTTCATTATGCAGAATCTGCACAGAATTTACAAGCCTTTATTGATCAAGTGCTTTACAGGAGCTGTATACAAATTTCCTCTCACAAAGAAAGAAAGAACCATTCAGTATCTCCTGTTTCCCAGAAAATAATTTCCCAGATAAAAGATTTCTTCCCTCAGCTGTGTAGGTCTCCTCAAAGCCAACAGCACAGGCCAAAGAGTATGAGGTCTCCACTGCATAGTCACCTCCCACCTGAAGAACTAGCTTAATTTATCCAACAGAACAAAAGTAAGTAATCAATTTTCAAATGAGACCTAGAGATTATGTACATGTATTGTACATTAACAAACACTAGTGTGCCCAAGATAAATATTTAAATATCTTATTGTGAAAATTACAACGTGGAATCAATGGTATATTATAATCCCATGGAAGAAACTGGTACTAATTAATTGCCCTATGAAATGTATTAAATCATGTCCCATCAAAACTCCAAAATCTTTTTTCAGACTGTGGCTAGCGTGAATCTCTATGTCACTCAAGCCAAAGTTATGCAAAAAGAATCCATTGCTTTATTCTTCTTCCTCCTTCTAAAACAATATTTAACTATAATGATTTATACATTTTACAAAAATTTGCCAAATATGTACTTAACTGTCCTGCATTCTTTTCTAAAAATCACTGTGAAGTAAAAGGCTGTTTAAAAGATCTTAACAATTTACCTTCCATAATTAAAATAAACATCCTGTACTTTGACAGATCTGCATACAGAGTTGTTCATAATTATTAAATAACAACTGGAAAATTTTTCTATTGCGTATAAACAATGACTGAAAAATCCCACAAAATAATGAGGTAGGTCAGTTTGGATGGCATCACAACAAAAGTTGTAATATTTATAGGAAAAATAATCCCTAGAGTTAATAAATATTTTAAGTATTCCCAATGACTTTCAAGTAATTAAGAAACAATGCAATAATTATTAATTAAGTTATAGGAAGATAAATTTTATCGACTTTTATGTCAGTCATACTAAACAGTAGTTTTTTACTAAGATTAAAACAATAATATTAAGATCTGTGCCTTGAAATTATAACAGTGTGAATTTTTGCAGAATTAAGATTTCTAATACATCAGTACAATAGCTACAATAAAAAATACGTATAAAAAGTAGGCTCTGTAACTCCAAATAGCAGACTGCTGATGAAACTAGTCTTGGATGCTGTCAACAACAAACTACATTTCTCTTTGAAAATTGCTTCCATGCTGTATCATACCCTGCATAGTAGTGGGCTGAGATTTAGGTGAGAATGCAGACATGCAGAAACGGCTTGAAGTTCTTTTCCTAACCAAAGAAATTGTGATTACTATTTCTAAGGAAGAAAACAAAAGACTGGCAGAATTCAACATTAAAAGGTGTGCTGCACTCTAAAACTGTTGCATAGTGTACAATCATTCATACATATCTATTGTTCAGAATATTTTAAAATACATATGCAAAGGGAAAATTAAAAAAATTAATCATTTTTTTTAAAATGCAACTATTGTCTCAGTCATATTGCTTTGCATCTATGCTCAGTAAAAAGAGAGACAATATTTGACTTGCAACTCTGCATATGATTAATTTTGTCCAAAAGTAGCTTATGGGGAAATGATCAATAAATACATTTTGAAAAATAGCAAAACTACCTGGGAGTATGATTGCAAAAAAATAGAATGTTTCAGATATGCATTTATGGCCAATCTCATTGGTAAAGATGTTCATCTGGTTTCCCAGCTCCTTCTCTGACATTATAAAATTCACAGTACGGCCATTTCTTCCAGTGAAAAAATGTAGGTAATAAAAATTCACCAATACACTTAAATTTTAATTTTAGCATGTTTAATTTACCATTGGGCTTGCGCTGTAATTTGTTTAAAATTAGACATCTGTGTTTCCATATACAGCATTAGATACTACAGTAAGTTTATTTACTGGAAGTTTGATGCCAAAGGTGCATTACAACATTTCAGTACCTGCTTCCCAAATATGCAAAGAAACAATGTGAATACTCTAAGTAAAACAAGACACAGGTCAGCAGTGAAATGCATGATCTAGCTAGCCAACAGAATTTTCATATTTTCCAGAAATAAAGAAAATTCCATACATTGTAGTAAAAGTATTTAAATTCTCATACTGACTGTCTTGTTCTTCTTGTCAGTCAGAGCAAGACAGATTTCTCATTTTTCTTTCTTTTGCCTTTTTACCTAAATAATAACGAAGTGCATAACTGTTGTACAGTCATTCATAGACAGCTATCTATTTTTCAAAATATTTTAAAATATATATGCAAAGGGAAAATTTAAATATTTAATCATTTTTTAAAAATGCAACTATTGCCTCAGTCATACTGTTTTGCATCTATGCTCAGTAAAAAGGGGGAGAAAGTTTGACTTGCAATTCTGCATACAATTCATTTTTTCAAAAACTAGCTTATGGGAAAATGATCAATAAATTGCATAAGTGCAATTGTGGTGCAATTGTAAGTATGACTAGAATAATATGTAAATGTACTTAAATGGCTGACATTCTATATTAAAGAAAGAAACAAAAACACTGACACACTTCATAGCTAAAAAAACAGCATCAGGTTTCAGCTGTTCGGCAAAAATATTACAGAATTCTGATGTAGTTAATTTTTTATAAGGTGGTAAGAAATTTACTTCTGTTCCTGTTATGATTTACTCTGCCCTCCTGCTGTTGTCTCCTCTTTTGCAGTTCTCTCACATCTTTACTACTGTTTCTCCTTTCCTTCCCCATGTCTTATTTCAAGCTACTAGAGCATCCTACTCCTCCTGTATCACCACCGACAGTTTTTGTAGAGTTTTCAATTAGTACATTATTTTTAAAAGTCTGAAATAGTTTAACAAGAACTTAGATTTTCTTGTTTTAATTATTTAACTATGATAAATGCAAAAATAATGCAAGACGTTATACTTCAAGAATACAATATCCTTCTATGCACTACATTTCTTATTTGGAGTTTATTTTAAAGTAAAACTGTCCTTAAGAAGCCCTTTTTACTTCTACTTATAGTGACTTAAAATTCACTAGAGATATGACTTCCAAAATCAGCAATGAATGAATGATTGACAAACTTACAGAAGTTCAAAACTGGGAGGCCGTTTTCGTCTGTTTCAGGCAGTAGCAAAAGGCATCAGCATGCTGGAAGGTGAACACAGTTGCTGAAGGGGTTTCAGTATTACAACATCAGATTCCAGTCTTCCTGAAAACTAACTTTTCATTTGGGTATTGAAAAAAGCCCCCCAAAAAAAACCCAAAAAAACCAACCCAGCATTTCATAAAAAAAAGCAAGGGGAATAAAAAAATAATCCAAAAAAAGCAAACTTAGGAAAGCACGTGATGTGCTGGGTTTGGCTGGGGTTGAGTTAATTTTCTTCACAGTAGCTTGTATGGGGTCCCATTTTGGCATTGTGCTGAACACAATGTTGATACTACAGAGGTGTTTTTGCTATTTCTGAGCAGAGCTTACACAAAGCCAAGGCCTTTTCTGCCCTTCACAGCACCCCACCAGTGAGGAGACTGGGGGACCACAAGAAGCTGGGGGAGAGACACAGCCTGGACAGGTGACCCCAACTGACCCAAGGGATATTCCAGACCACATGGTGTCATGCATGTAAAGCTAGGGAAAAGAAGGAGGAACAGGGGACTTTTGGAGTGATGGCATTTGTCTTGCCAAGACTGCTACATATGATGGGGCCCCACTTCCCTGGAGATGGTTAAGCACTGCCTGCCCATTGGAAATGGTAGCGCATGGGTTTTGATTTACTTATTAAACTGTCTATAGAAGTGGAAAAACTTGTGGGTTGAGATAGTCTTCTGATTCTCTCCCTGATCCTGCTCGTGGGGGAGTGAGTGAGCACCTGTGTGGCACTTGGTTTCTGTCTAGGGTTAAACCAGGATACCTGATCAAGTGCCTCATTATCTATTAAAGCTCCCAGCTGATCTCAGTGCAATATTTACCTTGAGTTTAACAGGGCTGCTTTTCCCCTGAAAGTCACATACAAAATTTAACACATATAAAATTTGAGAACAAGAAATCTAAATCCATTGAATCTCATAAACTTTGACCCTACACTTTTGTAGCTCACCATTTTTGTACCTTTGTAGCTCTGCACAAAAATAGTCCTTTTGTTGCCCAGGAAAGCCTCAACTAACTTAAAAAAAAAACCAAAAAACAAAAAACAAAAAACCCCAAACTTGTTGGATTTATCAAACTCTTGTAACAGAAAACAACACAATGATAAACTACATCATTTGCAATCATAACATGCTGAAAAATACCATATTCTTTTGGGAATTATTCACAAACCTACAATACAAAAAAAGGACAGGCTTATTGCAGTAAAACAATAGAACATATCCTAATGTAGTTCATAATTTATCTTAATAAAGATCCTTCTAAACTGTTTTGGGTTACAAAAATACTTACACGTTCAAAAACAATCATCTCTGGACATACATCAAACCCATTAGTGCGTGACAGCCATACAGTATCTTGCATCCAAGGCCCTCATTACTGATGCCCATGTGAAACAAACAATTTTGCTATTCCCATCCCATTACTTGATATATACAAAATCCAAAATCATCTGAGTGATGGGGGAAAATCCAGAAGCCCTGACTACCAGTTGTGGAAGTTAATCAAAAGATATTCTTCTCCCCAAATCAGTTATACTTCAAGTAGTTTCTCACATTCTTTATAAACCACGTAACAATTTTTTTTCATTTCAAAAATAAATAATTATAGATAAAAATAAAGAAACCATAAGTGGAAAAGAAATTTTTACATTTCTGTGTTTTAACTAATAAATTTAAGTTTCAAGTGTCTTTCCAACTTTTTTCTTAAACAAAATAAAAACTAGTTTTCATCTAATTACACCTCAGATATTCAAAAGAAAAAAAAAAACAACTCTGCAAACTTTAAAAAAAACCTTTTATTTTTGGTTAAAAAAAAAACAACAAAACTTGTTAGTTTAAATTACTAAAAAATTTAATGTTATATTGACAAGCTTAATTTCACACTGTAGTGGCAGAAGATCAAGTCTAATACATCTTCAGAGTCACTAATTTAAAGCAGCTAAGCTGATTTTTTACCATTCCCTTTCATTTTTTCATCTAATTTGTGAAATCTTGTAGAGACAATGCAGGGGATAGGAGGAAAAAAAGGCTGCTCCAGCTTTGGACTGCCAAGCATAACACATATGATTAACTACAAAATAGATTTCCATATTCTGATGTTCCAAAACCCACCTTTAAAGAGAAAATAATAAAAGGCAGGACAAAACCTTATTTATACAGAAAACTAAACCACTTTTCTTAAAGAACTCTCTTATGAAATGTCTTTCATAAAACTTGCTGCAGTCATCCTCAAATCACTACTGAGAGCCCTAACATGTCAAAACATGCAACCTCACAAAAAAAAAAAAAAGTGTGTATGTCGTTGATAGGGACTGTTTGACACAGCCCAGCAGATTCTCACACAGTTTAATGCAGGACACACACAAGTAACTCATACATCATCTGCAAATCTAGAGAATTTCCACACTAGGGTGTTTCTTGAGCAACTTAGATACAATCACTTATTTTTTCAGCTGGGAGGGGAGTTTCATAAACTGGAAAGCTTTTGGGTTTTAAGGGATCTCATGTTCCTCATCAATTTCAGATTTTCAAATTGTTGAACAAGCCTTTTAGAAACCTGAGGTTTTGTCTGGAGTTGCCTCTAGCTGCAAAACATCTTAAAAAGCTGTCTTATTGTTAAAATTGTTAATCGTATTTGGAAAAATTAAGTTGTGTACTTTAGAGATAGTAGTTTTATGGTAACAAATGTGATGTAGTGCACAAGTTTTACATTTATATGTCATTATTGCATAAATATGGTATAGTAATTGTTCCTTCCGTCTAAAATACCACCAGCTTTTTAAGGAAAAGATTGTTCCCTTGAACTCTGGACTATATTATTTGCTGTTAAAATTTCACTTTTATAAACAGTCACAGTGGTTACCACATAGCTGTACACATAAATATTCAATTATGCCTCTAGAGCGGACAAAATTACAAGTAAATCCTTTACAGACCTTCTGCCCTTCATCTAAATCTTCCAGGTTTAGAATAGATTTATATACTTCATCTGCTTCTGGTTAGGCAGACTCTTCACTTGAAAACACTCAGGGAAAAAAAATCACATGATGACTTGATATGTCTAAACCTTTTCCTCTATTCAGAGAATTCATACTTGACAGCATTAGTGAAACCTTTCAACAAAAACAAGCAAACCCTAATCCCTGTGCTGAATCAGTGGCTATTAATGGTTTCCAAACCCATTAGAGGACATTATGATATTTTAATGCTGTAGGGGCTGAAGCAAGTCTTTCCTGAATTGTTTTCACTGGGCAATGTTGCACTTGACCTTTTGTGTCCTACCATATAAAACTTTTATTTTTAGCCCTTCAAATCTTACAGAAAATTTTTCTTGTTCACATTATTAGAACTGTGTACTAGTAAAAATTTTTCTTGTTCATATTTTTAGAACTGTGTACTATTAAAATCCTTTTATAGTGAACTTGAGATTTTATCCTTTATGGTCACTGAATATACAGACATTCTTAAAGCACACATCTACATATGCAAGGAGTCATACTTCCCCCTTCTATTATAGTGACTTAGGAAGTGCCCCCAAGAAGTAGAGATTTTTTTTTTATTATGCAGAAACTTGCACTGCACATCCAATTGTGTAAGTAATTTCTTTTGAGCTGTCATTACATTATCAATTCTTATTTTTTCAAGAGTTCCAAAGTTATCAGTGTTGGAGTACACAATCTATTCATAAAGCAGGGAAGTTCAGAAAAACAGGGGTTCAAATTCCATGTGAGCTGGAAGAAACAGCTTTTTGTATAATACTTTCACAATTCGGAAAGATCAGGACATATGGGTTACTGTCATATACAATATCAAGAACTGGTAACAGATTATGTAGTCATTGCTTCTATGCAGAAGATACCTATTGTGATTTATCTGCATCTCTAAGCCACCATAATTCAGTTACTGCCAAAAAATATATATCCAATATCAAACACTTAACAAAATCTACTTTATACTATTTGCATAACTTGTATTTTCATGATTAAAGGCATTTGTAGTATCTTTTGCTCTGAAAATGTGACAGTCTTCTGAAACAGGTGTTTAAGAAGCAAAAGAGCAACTACTGAACTGCAGAGTTTACATGACTGAGCTCCCATGAGTCAAACACTTCTGAATACTATTTCAAATTCTGATACAGAGAGCATTCAAGTATGACAAGAACAAAAGGTTGTCAGTCATATTTAAAAGAAGCAGATTTCCAGCACACACACAGCTTCATGTATCTGTATAGATTTTCTTCACTCCTTTCTCTTTCAATCTATCCATACATATATATTTGTGCCTTGACTGACATGGAAAGGAATGGGAAAACTAGTTCTCCTTATTATTGAACAGTTTGAATTGAAGAGCAGCTTCCAAGACTCCTATGGACTAACATTGTTTTAGGCATTATACTACAAGCTGACCAATGTCTCTAAAAGATTTTCCACCTTCTTACCAAGAGATTATACCCCTTTCCTTGAAACCACACAGAAATTCTTTTCTTTCCCAATATAGAGTTTATTAGAGTCAAATTACTACACCATTTTTCACCCTCACGCTTCAGTCTTAGGCTACACAGTCAGACTGCTGTGTCTCCAAATAAATACCTGGGTACAGTGAGCTGTCATACCGGGGTTCGGCGAGCCAAAGAAGAAAGGGTGTGCACAATGACCTAAGACTTCTGCTACAGCTGGATGAGATCAATTTGTGTCAAGCTGCCATTTTGGGCTTGATGTCAGATGGCTGCTTCCACTGCTGCACTCTACATATAACACATCTGGTATCAAAACAGAACGAGGTGTAGCATTCTAGAAATACATAAAATAGAAGAACTTAAACTACAGCGTCATTCTCTGACTCATTCTAATGCTGAACCTATTTCACCATCATAACAGATGACAAGTGGTGTTGACATTGCTGCCATATTTTGTAATAAGCAGGACGAATTTTATCAAAATATTTTTTACACTGCTGATCGTTGTTTCTTGTTCTCATAACTAAATGCACCATGATTTAGAAATAGAAGATTTATGCATTTATTCAATTATGTAAAGACAAGAAGAAGTGCCTTGAAACCCAAAATACAAAATATTTTTTATATTGGGAGGACTCCAGGTGTCAAAAATTAAGCAGTGTTAGATGAGAGTTTAACACATGCCCAACAAGAACAGTTGTTTTACAATCCAAACTTCCTTCTCCATTTACCTCCCTTGATGAATAAGTTGATAAAACTATCCTTAGTAACTAAGCACCAGCCTAATGGGAAGCCTACAGGGTTAAGGAATGGCCTTCTACTTGGGTTATCATATCATAAACTCATCTAAATTCATTTTGACATTCTGACAGACCAATGGAGAGCTGATGGTGTGGGGCTTGAGGTACTGCTAAAAAAGTAGAGTTCTCATTTGACTGCAGAGAGGGATGGGTCATAATTCCAATCGAGGCACGTTGCAAAAATTTTCAGATTAGTAAAAGAAAACCAAATCCTCAAAGAGCAAACAAACAAAACCCCCACATCTCCTGATGATTCCTGGATATTCAATGAGCTTCAAAAACAGTATACTGCATTATACTTCCAGTACTTGCAATGTGGAACATCATTATCTTGAAGTAAATGTGAATTTGTTTTCATTACGTTCCTACAATTTTATATGGCATAAAAAAACCACATAGGAGAAAAACTCAGAATTCCTCCAGAAAATTTCAGGAATAAATAAAGGAAGCATTACAGTACCTAGAGACCACAATGAATACCAAATACCTAAACTATTCTTTAATTTGATAAGAAATATTAACAGGATGTACACAGACAATTTACTGTGGAGTTCTGAAAGACAACAAGATATGCAAAAAAAAAAAAGTTATTTTTTGCTAGCAGGAGATTGCTAGGGCTTCCAAAACAGTTCTGTACAGGAATAGTGTTTGATATTTAATGGGCAAAAAAAAAATTTATACTGAGTCTTCCATTTTCCTGCCTGTGAAGAGACAGGAAGGTGGCCAATGGGGAAAAAGGGTTGGGAGAAGGCAAATCACTCAGAGATGAACAGGTACAAACCAGGGATGAAGTTCATGTTTCCTGCCTACCTCTAATTAGAGCAACATTTCTTTGAAGACTTTTCTTTCTTCCTAGGACTAAACCTTTGTTTAATGTCCCTAAAGGGACATCAGTTTTGTGCTGGACTGTTATAACAGGCTTGTGGTCTCATTGCCAGCAAAAATGAAACTAAGATCCAAATAGCAGTAATGGCATCAATTTTGGAGCTGTGTCCCACCTCACATGGTAAACTAATTGCTCAGTTTGTAATTATTCAAAGCAGGGTCTTGGATTTTAAAGGACTCATATTCCTGGAAAATAATCTGGGTAAATAATTCATTCTTATTTCAAATGATGAAAAATTTATATAGAAAATTATCATTTTGTAGCTTTTCTTGCTATGTATAATAACAAAAAATACTGGACTCTTCCAGCATGATATGGACTACAGTTCTCTCATCTCTTCTTTCATTGTATTGCTCCTGCTTACAATGAAAATAACTATAATGAGACAATACCTCTGGAAACTGAAGGATGCACAAACAACTGCAATCATTTTTTTACAAGTCAAGTTTTTACAACTTTCTTGTCTTCAAGTTAATATTGTCAGTGCTTTTACTATGGAAAAGGAGATGCAGAGGAACAAACCATGCAGAAGAGTAAAAATATGATGAATTGACTGGAGAAATTAGTTTTTCATAACTTACAAAGATGACAGACATTCTTTAGCTCAGAAGAGTGCTAGTTTGCCAGTGTCATATAATTTGCAAATACTTCACAACCATTTTGAAAAAAGACATCTAATTATACATAAAATGTTATGTCTGCTGCTGCTTAAGAAGGAAAGATGTTCCAGCAGACAGAAATATGACTACTAACAGTAAAGACAAAAATAGCATCTTTGAGCAGAAAGATTGGCCAGGAGATTATTTTTTTCCATTTTGGCATATGCATGAATATGCTCTTAAAAATATAACAATGAAACAAAGAAGTGGATTACTTGGTTCTCCAAGATAGCATTGGCCAGCTAAGTCACAGAAAACATCTCACAGATACATTAGAAACCAAAGACAGTCTTAAAATTAAGCATTAAATTAGCTGGCATTGTAAGAAAGTAGAGATAAGAGTGAGAAAGACTCTAACATTGACAAATTGTCCTTGACATATTTGCTGACAAGTTTCAACAGCAAAAAAGTTTCCTTGGTTCTTGTAAAAATGTTAACTGTATTTGTATACTTCCTGCCTCCAACCCAATTAACAGTACCACCTGTGATTTATCTGTATCAGGGTAAACCCAGCCCAAAGGTTGGATTTTCTTTGTTGTGGGGTTCTGTTCTGTTTTTAAAGGGTTTTCAGTTGGACGTAAAAGGGCTTTCGGTTGGAGGGGGAGAGGGTGTTAGGGGTGGTGGTTATCAAATACCATTACCAGCACAACAGTTCTTTTAGTATTTACATGTATATTTAAGGACATATACATATTTAATGACCTATCTCTTTTTCCCTCCAATATGCAGAAAATTGCTTCTTCTAGAAGTTATGCTATTCATTGATGTAAGTTCCACATGGCAAAATAACTCTTAGGTCAAAGCTTAATTCAGTTATGTAAAGCAAATTAGAAAAATAAGAACTGCAGTCTTTCCAAATGAATGAATAACAAGAGCAGAATGGCTTCTGTCATCTAGAGAAAAGTATAAAATTCTATTTGCCTTCAAACTTATACATTACATACAAAGAATAATTTATGCAACTTAATAATTTACAGCATAATAATGATTTGTAAAACTGAATCATTAATGAAAGAATGCTAGTCTTTAAAGGAATATGAAATGAAAACATTCGTTCCTGCATGCAGAAGTTTCACCTTATTTACAGAATTAATACTAGAATCAAACCTCCTTCTTAGACAGTAATTACCCCAGGAGAAGGCTCTTCGCAATAAACAAGAGGCTGTAACTGCCTGTAAAATAATGTCTACTTACACAACAAAATATATAATGCACTATCGGTGTTTTCTTTTTCCTACTCCCCACTGTTCACCTCCTTCCATTGTTACCATTAATGCTTCTTTTTCAGATTTGCTCTTTACACTTCACTCCATGTATTCAGACAGTCTTTAATTAAAGTATAATTTACCCTACTTCAGAAAAAATAAGGTTTCCTATGGATTACTTGTGACTCAGTTCACCAAAAGATCATAAGCATCAGAAGCAGCGGAATATAAAATTTCACTTGGGAGCATGGGCAAAATGTACGTGTTGGTATACACGGTCATTGCACCATGAACTTAATCTTTGATAAACAGGCAAAAGAGTAGGAAACATGCCCTGTTCTGGGATCACCATCCCTGGGAGAGTTCAAAAAATATGTGTATATGGCAGCTGGGGATATGGTTTAGTGGTGAACAAGACTGTGCTGGGTTAATGGTTGGACTTGGTAATCTTAGAGGTCTTTTCCTCTAGAAAACCTCAGCAATTCTATGGTTCTGTGATTTGAAACCAATCTATTGGTTTGGAAATTTCTCTTAATTTTTGCTATGTATTCATTTATATGGATGAGAAAATGATAACTCAGTCATCAGTTGATACATCTCCCCATATCAAAGGAACGGAATGACATAAACAAGCAACAAACTTTTTTAGAGTAGGATCTCTCTGTGTTTCATCCTTCCTGTCCATTCTATTTGGTTTTGTTTGTTCATTTGAGGGAAGACTACAAAGAGAAACTTAAAGGCAGTTGTTGCGATCCAGTTTAAACCCAGAAGAGCAAAGAAAATTAAGTCTCTGTGTATAAACTGGAAAGAACTTTGAAGGTTCAAAATAAACCCAGAAATGAGATTAAAACCAAATGAGGTTAGATGTTGGTTCCAAACAATTGGTATGTTTTATTTAAAAGTAAAAGAGGCAAAGAGAAGGAAAGAGAAAAGAAAGAAAGAAATAGAGAAAGAAGTGTGCGTGGGAGATGAGGGGACAGGGAGAGATGACAGGGGCTAGGTGGAAGCATATCACCCATCCGAGGGTCCCAACGACGTCTCGTTGCTCCCCTCCCTCTGGTCTTCTGGTGGTGAGGGTCCCCCGTCGCCACGCCACACCGCACCAGGCTGCCACACGCGGCCACACGCCAAAGAGTATAGAATCCAGTGGATTTTTACACGCTTTGGGTCAGGTGGGAACGCCCATGTGCCTCCCTTGCAGGGGGCCAGTTTGACATTGTCCCTTGCAATGCTGAGAGTCTGTTGCATCATCTCTGATTTAGGGTTTGGGGATGCCTTTGAGGGGGGGCTTTGGTAGGCCATGACACCCCCTCTACTGTCCTTCATGCAGATGCAGCTTCTCCCCGGGTGGGGACCCCTCAGCTGGGCTCCTCTGCACAGCGGAGGATGGGCGGTCACTGCACCTCTGACCAGAGGCCTTTCCAACACACACCCAAAGCCTCTCCTCCCTCCACCCTTTGGTGCAAGGCTCTGTTCAAGCCTGGAAGCTGATAGCCCTGGGGCTGTGGCCTCCACTCCTCAGGTGTTAAGTTTGTGCTTTGTGAATGTCCCCAGCCCTGAGTCGTTACGTTATCTTATCTTCATCAGCGAGCAGTCCAGGGCCTCTCAGAGTCCCATTCAGGGTGTGGTAGTCTTCTCTGCAGCTTTTGTAATACAGTTTTGCTATAAACCCTTCATGAAAATGTTTACGTCATAAACTATAATATTTCAGTCTCTGAGAGCAGTCTTCACAGATTTCCCAACACTGTCAAGTCACAAAAAAATAAATACAGGATGTATCCATGATGATACATCTCTTGTGTGTGCAAACTTGCTTGATCCCAAGTGGTTGGGCTCACAACATGCTTGCAGAACTACATTAAAGTAAATATGCGTTGGCCATTTTTCTGAGATTTTTCAGGAAAGTATCTCTATGCTAATGAAAAGAGAAATGAGGGGGTGTGGTAGAATCTGTTTAAAAGAAGACATAAAAACATAAACCTACATACTGACTCTTGAACAAGGTTGTAGCAGAAGAGGTGTCTGAGGTCAAATATGTGCTAAATAAGACATTCAGTTAAAAAATATTCATTAGGTAGATGGAAACAAAGGATATTTACTTCCCTTCCCACATTCTATTACACACAGTAAATAAAAATAAACCAGATTGCTGAATTCTATTTTATGACAGCACTGAATTTTAATTTATCCTCTCACCCTTCTTATTGAGCAAAGATAGTCCATCTAAAGAAAAGATATGATAAAATAATCCCCATGTAATCAAAACTTATAGTTAACTACAGCAGTCATTCTGAAATGTTTTATATTTATATAACTCCTCCATTTCCGCTTTTAAATAAATGCATTAATTTCATCTTTAACACAGCTGGATAAGGATGTTAGCTCCAAACGACTCCTGATTTAGTTTTTTTCTCCCCTGGAGTGAAAATCCTTGGCAACTGGGCCAGTGGAACATAAACTATTGCTCAGGTCCCCAGTAAAGTATTTGAGTATCCAGAGAATACACAGCATAGCCCACTAAAAATCAGATTACTTTGAAAACTGACATCAAGCAGGCCCCAAAAGGAAGAATTTTTCAGGAAGCTATCACTTGGAGTGACTTGTCCTTCACCATTTCTGTTACCCAGCTGCTACCTGGGATTGAAGAACTGAGTAGGAATGAAACAGAATTAACGTTTAAAAGAGTAGCTGATATAGTCATTATATTCATCATAAACATCATCCTGAAGTGTCAATGTTAAAACACATCTCCACAAAATTGTACTTTCAAACGCATTTTTTTTACCAAATATTTTCCCACAAAGAATTCTTCACTGAATCAACCAGTTACAGCCAGCTCTAAAAAGGGTGAAGTTACAGCCTTCCTTTATGCTCTCACAACTGATTTTCCCCCAAAGCATGCATCCCTGAGTGCATCGAGCCCAGGGAAGCAGCACCACACAGCAGGCTATCATATCATGCAAACATAAGAAAGCTAATGATTAAACAGCATGCCCTCTCACCATACAAATACATGAAAGAGTAGAATAAGCATAATATTTTCTCTGCCTGAACAATTTATAATTGGAAGCAAAAGAAAAAGAAACTTCATTGTGTAACCATTATTTGGTAGTTTACAGAAATGTTGCACTACACTGGCAAACTTATTTCACAATTTTCTATGAAAAGACATCTTCCCTAGTGGTTCTGAGCAAGGTAATAATACACAATATAATGAGGAACAACTGATTTCATGTAGTTCTGAAAGAGGCATTCTTCTCCCCCTTCCTAAGTCAGTTTTTACCATTCAAAGAATATTCAAACCAAAATGGTATAAGCTGCTGGTTTCACCTTGGAGATGGAGGGTTTACTAGAAGTTACTGGTGAATATTAACACATTGATCTGTTATATAGTTTTTAAAAAAAGTGTAGTCCCTATGAGAACATAAACTGTGAGCAACATGTCTCAACTCTACAACACAAATTCAAAAGTAAAAGGAACTAATCTATACTGAATACCTTTGCAGATTTCACAGTATTGTAGAATCATAGAAAAGCTTGGTTTGGAAGGGATCTTAAAGATCATCTTGTTCTAATCCTGATGCTAGATCAGTTAGCTCAGGGTGGCATCTCTGCTGGATGACATAATTGGATTTTGAAAGAAAATGATGACATAAAAGAGACACAGACATAGCTGACACCTCTGATGGCGTTGTTCGGTATAATACATTTACTTAGTGTATAATTTAGCAACTAATCATTTACATACAGAATTAGATTATAGGTATTTTTGGGAAAGATAATAAACTGAAGTTGCACAGAAAACCATTTGGTAAAGCACATGGTTTACAAATCTGACACATTATAAGATATTTTAAAACCCTGTTCTTAAAATTATCACATCAAAATCTGATCAAGCTGAACAACCAGAAAATAGACCAGAAGCTGAGAATTGCATATTTTGAAACCTGAATCTGACAGACACATATTACAACTATTCTGTCAATTCAGCTGCAACCAGGCTTTTTATTTAAGCAATCTTTATAATCTACACACAATAATGTCTATAATTTTCTTAATAGCATTTCCAACATACAAATGAAGACTCACAGTGACAGGCTAGAGAACTGGGCTGACATGAACCAAATGACATCCAACAAAAGAAAGTTCAACAAGACATTCATCTGGAGAAGAACCCTATACACCAGCATAAGCTGGGGGACATCCAAATGGAAACTAGCTTGGCAGAAAGAAGGACCTGAAGGTGCCTTTGTACATACAGGTTGAACAAGAGCTAGCACTATGTCCTTTTGGCAAAGTGGCTTCCTGGGCTGCAGTAGGAGGAATGTTGCTCCTAGGCTGAGGAAGTTGATACTTCACCTCTACTCTGCACTGATGAGGCTGCATCTGGAGTACTGTGTCCACTTCATAGAATCACAGACTCTTCTGGGTTAGAAGGGACCCCCAGGCTCTCCCTAGTACAGCAAGGACATGTACAAACTGGAAAGAATCAAATGAAGGTTCACAGACAACAAAGGGACTGGAACATCTCACTTGAAAAGCATGTAGTGGTTAGGCCTAGTAACTTTGTAGACTTAAGACTACTGAAAATCATAATACTACATATTTTAATATTAAAATTAAACATTAACTACAATACAAATATATGTAATAGATGTTCATGCAATTGCAGATATTTACATCTTGATAATGTACTCAAAACTTGTATTAAATGCCAGATAATCTTCAAATGTAGCATAAGCTGCCAAAAAATGGAAAGAAACAGTGGTATTGATCCTGTTTCAAACTACAAGTGACTTGCTATTTTGCTCAAAAATAGCTTGCCTTTTCTAAAAACACATCAGGTATTCCAGATGCAAACAGCAAGACTGAGTTGATACATTTTGAGGATACATTCTTAATACACTTCTTTATCTTGAGAAAAGGTGCTGTCATTTTGCAATCTATGACTAGCCAAGAGCTTCCATGTCTGCAGCAGAAAAAAAGACTTTCCTAGTGCTTCATAGAGAATTGTCTAAATTGTTTTCACATTTCATCCTTTTCCTTTAAGATTTGAAACATGAAAAACAATTGATCATGGTATGCAGCTTATGTAAGTAATTTGACATGTTCTTAATAGATACTCTGATGTTCCTGAAGTTGCTTGTTAAACAAAGTCACAGACTCCTAATTTATAAGACTTCTTTCCCTAAAAGATTCCTTCATAATTCAGGTCCTACTTAGGCAAATTTTACTCTGTCCAATACCACAAATTTCAGTAACCCAAAGCTGCAATGAAAATCAGAATTTATAAGCACTCTTTTTTTATTTCTCCCCTCAGGGGGCAGCCATATAACTATGGCATTCCCTGTGTGGTCTTTGATCACAGGATAACAGAAACTGCATACTGTGCTAAGAAAATGCATCAGAAAGTACCAGTATGCTGTTTCCTCCAGCTCTTTGATCATATCGATAGATTGCAGAATTAAAAAATATTGTTTGAACAGTCATTGCTAACTCCAAACACAATTAACTGACTTCGTTAGCCAAATAATGACTATTTAAGGAAACACATTAGAAATATAAACAGCAGCAAACGAGGAAGAAAAATTCTACTAAAAATAAGTTATAAAACCTAGGAAAGACAAAAGAAAATTCCTGTTTGCTTGGGTTTTGGGGTGGTTTTTCTTTTTGGTGTTGTTTGGTCAGGGTTTTTGCTTGTTTAACTTAGACTATGATTTACTACCTTTATTACCTAAGATTATTGCAATTCATTATTTCTATTCCTGGTTAAATTTAATGAATAAAATATACTGCTATACAGGGAGAAACAAGACTTAACACTACATTAAGATAGTCATCCTTAAGTATTTCTCTTAAGAATTGTTCTTTACATGTTTTCTTTAATCTACTTCAAATGGAAAGACAAACAAAAAGAAACCAAGATCACATATATTCCTTTCTTTAACGCTAAGGATCCTATTCTTCACATGTTCTATCCTGAAACACGTCAGGTCCCAATATATGAGGAACTTGCAATTAATTCATCCAAACATTTGTTTAATCTATTTGTACCTATACTTTGAGACAACACATTATTTTATCAGAGACATACATACACACACACACACACATAAAATATCAAAAGGGTTTTGCTGGATATATATGTTTTAAATGCAGAAATACGCACTGCTGCAATTTTTGAAAACAGCAACTTATTTCTAGGTATGTTCACAGTCAACATCTTCATGCAATTCCCTAAATATTTTATCAAAAACTCTTTTGCTATTACTCTTACCTGCCTGAGAGACTTCTGAGCTTTTTCTTTTTCAGCTTCTTGATTACGGATGAGCTCAAAGAAACAGATTGTTATTCATGCTCTAGATAAGGGCCAGGTATGGTTCAACTGTTTACAAAATGCACGCAATCTTGTGAAAAGCAGTATTTTCTTTTCCATACTTTTTTTTTTTTCCTGTTTCCTAAAGGGATTGCTATTTCTTTCTGGGACATAATGTACAGCAGTTACAGCAGCTGTATTTCAGATGCTACTGAAGAAAATATGTGTTCTAATATTTCCCATATTCAAATTAGTACTTACAGAGTTTAAATCATTTATTTGAGATTCATTGGAGCCTTTGTATTGAAGCAGTGCACCTTTCATTTCACTGGTCTGAAACACGAGAAATCCGGATTTGTACATGAGTTAAGAATATCTTCTTACATAGAAGTCTACCTATATGAATGCCTTATAAAACAGTTTAGTGTGAATTCACAATTCTACTCTGCAATATGGACTAAGCCAATTGATTTTCACCAACATTAATATAAAATTATTTAGACTTTATACCTTTCATGCTTGCATCTCACAACAGGCTTGGGAAGTCACTGAAACAATCATATACACATAACCTTAGGTGATGGCACATTTTCTTCTGAGTACAGAGTATTGCATTTCCTCTACTCTATGTCAACCCATTACTACATGTTCAAATATCATAGCCTTTGGTTCTTTATTTGCTTTCTAGACACCTTCATAATGTGTCAACTGGCATTCCTGGGTTTGGTGTTTCTCTTTTCAGCAATAGGAAAACCTGCTCCCTTGCCTTATGCCAGGAGTGTAGGTGACCTGTAAGTTTTGGTATTCCTTGTCTAAGTAAATTTGGTTTTGGGTAAAACAGAAATTAACCCAGACTCCTACAATAAAATTCCACAGTGTAAATGTTGAATTGCTTAATGTTCTGTAGAAGCAATCTAGTGTTTCCACACTACCCTATCTCTTAACTCCCTTAGGAAGTTCTCCCACAATATAATCAAATTAAACTTCAATTTAGTTTTAATATTGGCTCCTATAACATTTGCTACCAAATTTAGTATTTATTTAGATGATGTAAAAACAAAGAAAAGATGACTGCCTTTTACTAAAGGCTTTTTACTTCCCTAATTATGTTTATTCAATTACTGGTAATAGGAAAAAAAAAATCTCTTTTAAACTAACAAAAAAAAGCTCCAGAACTTTCAGTTAGAGTTTGTGCACTGAGTTGCAATACTGTAACAAGAAAATTAGGCATTTTTGACACCATGACTCTGAGTACATGCCACATTTCTTTAATAATAAATTACTACAGCTTGTCAACATACAAAATTCATTCTTTGTAGTCAATTTCACAGCCTATTCTCACCATCATAGAAATCACTAGATTGGGCTTAAGACACCCTAGACAGACAGAAGAGTGGGAGATGAAGAAAATGAAAGTTGAAGGTGGGAAAAGAAGAAAAACATAAGACCAGGGAGGGGAAGGAAAAAAAAAGTGTGGGGGAGATGAAGAAATAAGGCTATGCTCATTTGTGATCTCCATTCTTGTACTTTACCTTGAAAACTTTTATTTATTTAATTTTATAAAAAATGGGTAGGTTGGATTGATTTGATCCATCTATCCCATGTTAAGTAATCTAGTGTGAACCTCAAGTTCGGTTGTTCTATGGGGGTTTTTTGGGGTTTTGTTTGTTTGTTTGTTTGTTTTGTTTGGCTTTTTTCCCTATTTTTTTGGGGCAAAACATGTAGCTTTCAGGGAAAGTTTTGTTATAGTCAACATAAATTCAAGAGGAACAAAGCAGGAGAAATATTTTAGCAAACAGCCACTCACCAAGTACTCAGGGTATTCACACAGTTCACAGAACTGGTGTTGTCTCAAGAAAAAATTAGAACAGCACAGGTGCCAATTAATAATTTTGAGCAAATAAAGTACCAGTAAGCCAACACTTTACCTTTCTTCCCTGAAAAACATGAAAAGTTGTACCATCCTAATAGTTTGCAAGACATCTGGAAATTCACAGAACTTCCGTAAAGTGGAAGAAACATTTTCCATCTTGAAACATTTTTATTCCTCAAGACCAGCTCAATCAAGTACACCTAAGAGATGCAAATGGACTTGGAATGTAAAGGTGTAGCTTTATCCCTAGTTTTCTTTGCTGTCATGTCCACTGACATTCACTGTGTCTTTCTTAGTAAGTAGTTTATCAAACACAATCAAAATTGAAAACAAAAAAGGAAAATCAAACTACTTTCACTGACTTTGAGCAGTCTACAGGTTCTGAGGGGTGTAAATGATAGTATCATTTAAATTCATTTTACAGAGTAACAGCAGATTGATAGTATTGCAATTCAAAACTGAGAAATTCTACACTATCAATTTTTTTCTTCATATTAAATACTTTATCTTTCCTGCCATGCTTAATATGTGGGGTGTTGCAAATATGAAACCTTTCCCAATCATCACTGAAAACCCTGGCTCATCCGCTTTTTTTAGTCATAAATAATGAACCAGTTTGCATGATTAATACAGGAAGAAGACTTTGTACAAGCTGCATAGTTTAATTGAAGCATAAATCATGCAGCTGGTTATAACTTAGAACTATTATAATAATAAATGATTATATTTTCTCTACTTGTTTTGCATGCTTAATATAAAACTAAATTAATGCTCATCTGGTAGCCACTACATACCGGTGGTTGTAATCAGCTGCCAAGATGCTATTAATCTAGCTGACAGGTGGTTCAGAAAGTTGAAGTACCTGTGCTTTTTAGAAGTAATTATTAGTGAAAATCCACAGAGAATCCCATGTTCAGTGAATAATTTCAAGTCTGTGGTTAATTCTAAGCATAAAGGTACTCCTACTGTTTCAGCATTGACCCAGACACATGGCTAACTCCCTCCCTCCATATACTTGGAACTGTTATTTAATGATTTGGCCAAAAAACCACTGACTTACTCTTGAAATTTTGTTCTTGGAATCAGCTATATTTGATTCCAATCCATATTCTTGATCCAAAAATTACCACAAGGTATATTTCAAAATAGGCCCTACTTTGTTTCATGAGGCTTTTTTAGCAATTAAAAAAAACCAAAAACCAAACCACGAATAAACCCATACCAAATTGTCTGCTCTTGGAATTGTTAAAGGAGGAAATTCTTGAAATTCACCCACTGTATTGCCCAGTCACTTGGTAACTTTTCTTCTAAATGCAAACATCTCATGCAGAGGAAAAATCACTACATTTACAGAATGACAAGTTCCTTTTTACCACAAATAAGCATCTATAACCATGTAAAAATCTTGCTTAGAAAAATGTTAAGAACAATTTGAAATTTTTTTTTAATAATTACATTCACATGTTTCACACTTAAAAACCCCAAACCAACAAAATTTTTTCTCCAAAGCATTTCAAATTTTTATACATGTTTATTAGTGTGTGCTTACTGGTGCTACCATATTGTCTGTAAGACTGCAGCCAATCTTTCAAGTTAATTTTTTGCCTTCATCAAAGTAATGCCAAAAGTCTTGGACAGGAAAAAAATGAGAATTTTAGAAGAATTCCCCAAATTTTGCTCTTTCAAGAGGACAGGTAAGTGAAATAACAACTGCAGTATGTTAACCTTGACAGGACACAAAATGCCCAACATGCCACCCTATCTCTCACTTCCTCCGCAGGACGTTGGGTGGGAAGTGGGAGAAAACAAGATGGAAAAAACCTCTTGTGGACCAAGTTAAAGGCAGTTTACTAAACAATGGTCACATATATGCAAAAAAACCGAAAAGAAAAGTTTTTCGCTGTTTCCCACTAGCAAGCAATGCTCGTCCACTTCCCAGGAAGCAGGCTTCAGAATGTGTAGCAGTTGATCTGGAAGGTAAATATTATAAATACGGAATGCCCCACTTCCCCCTTCTTTTTCTTAACTTTTGTTTTTGAGCTGACATCATATGGTATGGAATATCTGGTCTGACTGGGTCAGCTAACCTGGTCGTATCCTTGCCCAAGATCTTGTCCATCCCCCAGACTACTAGTGAAGAGACAGCGCTGGTGCTGTGCCAACACTGCTCAGAAGAAGACAAAACAGTGGCATTCATCAAAGCATTTCTAGCTATTAACACACAGCATTGTGAGGGATGCCATGGGAAAAATAACTCCGAAGTCATATACCTGTGTTAGTAACAATACTCAATTAAATTAAAGTCTTAAGTCTTATTTTAATGGCAAAGGAAGAAATTTAAAATTCTATAACTGCTAAAACACAGAAACTCATGTTACATTAATTTTGAGGACTTGCTCTCCTTTTTTAAGATTCAAGTTAGGTTGCACTGCAAAGATTAAGTAAAACCAATTCAAGCTTAAACACCATGACTTATTAATTGCATGACAATAACACCACAAATAACACCTATCTTGATCAGCTTGGCAATATTTTGCATGATTTCTGCAAAGCTCATTCCTCAGTTTTCGCCCAGTCCCATCAAAATAAGCTGAGAAAGAGTGGGTGGCTACCCCTACTTTCTAGCTTTTTGCTTAAGGTACTTCAGACAAAAGCCTGCTCCTTTAAAGAGACCAGCCTTTTTTTTTTTTCAAGAAGCATTAAGAAATGTCAGGAGTTCACCTCAGGATGTCTTGCAAGGATACCACTGCTAGCTAGCGCTGAGTTGTCAAATAATGTGCTACATATACCCCTCCTTTCAAGGAAAAGAAAATAAAAATTAAGCTCCCAAAACATAAAAAATCTAGAGTATATCTACTTCACCACACAAATCTTATTAAGTCAGAGGTGAAAAAGAGTTTCCTTCCAATATTTTTAGCATCAAACACAAGCTTCCCAGTGACATTTCTCACATTTCTGTCAGGGGTAAGAGCTTATGTTACTATCCCTTTTACAGGATCACTACGGACCATTCATAGGGCAACCGTCCACACAGAGCAAGCAAACCTCATAACTCTCACTTGGAGCCTTCTTTCCTCATAAACCTAAGGCACACAGATCTTAAATAAAACAGATTTCATTGACCTTTTCAAGTCCTTTCTAACCTCATCTCCAGATTATTATTACATGAGAAGTGCTATTGAGTAAAAGAACTACCTAACTTAAGCTTAGTGATTCAAGACTATTAAAAAATCCCCAGCAATAAAAACAAACAAACAAACAAACAAACAAACAAACAGAGCTGTTTTCCAAACCTTCCTATGACTACAGTTCCTTTTATGAAGGTTTCTTTGGTGAACTATAAGGAGTTCATTCTACTGATTTTTATTCTTTTTTTTATCAAAGTTGAATGAAATAGTAACATGAAATTGCTAAAATAAACTAAGGTTCAAGCATGGGACAAATAACACTCTACATATAGGCCAAAAATGTGTACTAAATGATAACACAGCAATTAGATAGAACTAAAATTCCTTTGTTAAAGTCACATCCTTCAGATATCAGGATGATAATGTTGCCTACAATCCACTTTCTAGATTATTACATCATTTAAATATAAGAGACATAAGGGAATATTTGGTGAGTGGATTGAAATACTAATAGAAATACTACAGACTTTTTAATGTACTTGTAAAATATAGCCAACAACCAAAGGGATGATTTCACAAATTAAGTCACTATCATGACTAACTTGCTAACTTCTAGAAACACTGAAAGACTACCATAATTGATGAATGTGGGAAGTTTCCAGAACATATTTCCAGAATATGTTTCTATAACTACCTTCAGTCACAGGGGCAAGAAAATCTAGGACGATCACTTTCAATTTTCATCTAATTTTGTCCAAACTTCCTCATGTCATATATCTATTGACAATAATATCGAAATGGTAATTACAAATTTTCAGGCTTCAATGCCAACTTTTCCACAACATTTACTGGCATAATATCAACTAAAAATATATATATATTTAACCATACTTTCTTCAAAAAGCTAAAAATATCCCTGCAAGTCTTTAAAATTATCTGTGACTAGAATAAACTTATTACCAGTTTATGTGCATGAAGTTGCCTACAGTGCATAATAAACAATGTCCCCATATTCTCAAAACCTAATTTATTGTGCTATGGATAAAATTTATTGAACTTGCAAGTTAATGTTGCATATGTAAACCTTCATATCAGAGTTTGTGTGCATGAACTTTTGCATGTATTGTCACTTGATACATCCTTTGTAAGCATCATTCACAGGGAATATGGCAACATTTTCATAGCACCTATCATCTGATCAACGTGCATATATAGTACAGATAAGTAAGATTTCTCCAAATTAGCTATTGATCAAGTTGTAATATATCTAGAATATCCCCTCAGAAAGTAATAAATTTGGTTTTACTATTTCCAGAGCAACAGCATACAGTGTAAGTTGTCCCAGTCTTTATTAACTCATGTAGTCCAGATGAATCCCAGGGGCACTGAATGTTATATTGTGAACTACCAAGTGCATTAAACAGACCAAGGCAGGGTCCAACACAGTTCAGATTATATTCTAAACCTCACAGCAATGTGAAACATGCATTAATTATGTCATGCATTAGTTGTATTGATTGTCTAATCACTTAACACTGTAAACCTGTGCCAAATTCATGTTAACAAATTATTGTCAAAAAGGTCAATCTTGTATAGCAAATTAGCTGATAACTCCCTGTAAGTGGCACTACTTAACCAAAATAATTTGGATGGATATATATTTACAGGCTCCTGTATTAGGAAACTAAGTGGTCTAATTTTTACTGAGAGTCCCTAAAAGATGATGATTTGTGCAATCAGACTGCTTCTTTGGGCAATTAAACTTGAACTTGGATATTAACTTTTGGAATGTCACTTTGAAACACCCTGATTTGCATGCAACACCTTGTTGGGCTTAGTCAGATTGACAGGTCATCAGATAGTGAGAAGAAATGGAATTTTAGATACAGACTTTACCTTTTCAAGAGTTTAGCAGTGCTCTCAGATCTTTTTCTGAGAATGCCAGCATTGGCAACAACCTCTTTTTCTTGTGGGTAACAAAGCCTGAGTAATTTTCTGCCATGTAAGGCTCTGCAAACAGTGAATGGTGCTCCTAACATCCAAGAAGAAAAAAAAGGGGAGCCAGAATTGCTCAAAAAGTATTTGCAAAATCTTAGCAAGATGCAGTAGAATTCACTAACATGAAAAATCTGGGGGGAGGTAGGAGGAGAAAAAAAGTTTCTCTTGTACTATAGAGAAAAAGGAAACAACAACAAAAGTCAATACAACACAAAATGTTTTCACTTCCTTATAAAAATTAAGTTCCTCTGAAGAATGTTGCATGCAGTTATGCTGATTAATGAAAGTTATGAAGCCCTAAGGACATATTTTAAAAACAAATTTCTACTGGAGGATGAAATCTGCATTCACTGACACAACAGTTTTTATAAAATGTCTTCTATAAGTGAGTCTATTAAAAAAAGTAGGAGTTATAATAAAAATTATACAGTTAGATAATACCTTTATTCCATTCATTTAAATATTAAAAGTCTTAATCAATACTACATGAAGAGAAATATAGTTTCAAAAACATTTTTTTTAGTTCAAGAGACAAGGCTGTACCAAAAAGTTACCACTCCCGAACCCTGTTTTTTCTGAGAAATGGCGGCTGCAATATGTTGGAAATAAGGATAGTTCAGGGTATCCAGGAAGAGCTTGATAACCTGATTAAAAGTACATGAAATCATCTTTTTGAAGTGCAAAAAATCAATGTTTACTTTTCAAGGAAAGAGTCTACTTCAGCATAAATCCAAATTTTGTGAAGCAGTAGCTGTAATAGACAATACGTTTTTTATGGAATTGTGAATTATTTCCCAAAATTTATCCAGGTATCTACATCATTATTATTTGTGTAATTAAAAGTTCTCTTTGTTTTGTAATAAAAGCTGCAGAAAAAACAGGGTATTAGTAAAATAAAATAATGGAATAATCATAATAACATTGCAAAGAAGGACAAGAACAAATTTTCCCCATAATTTGATTGTGTAAGTAAATTAAATTAGCATATAGAATGTACTTGCAGGGAGAACAATTCTATACCAAAGAAACCAAGGTATTTGGTTGTTGGCTGGTGCAATTCTCCTATGAAGAAAGGCTGAGAGAGGTGGAAAAGTTCAGTTTGGAGACCTTACTGTGACCTTTCAGTACATATAAGTGGGGCTTATGACAAAGACACCGACACCTTTTGTCAAGGTCTGTTGTGACAGTACAAAAGGCAGCAGTCCTAATCAATTTATATTGGACAGGAGGAATAAAATCTTTTAAGATAAAGGTGGTGATAACCCGGGCGCTGCCCAGAGAAACTGTGTTCAAGAGCAGGGTGGATGGGGCTTTGAGCAAACTGGTGTAGCAGAGGGTATCCTTGCTCATGGCAGGGAGTTGGAACTGAGTGCTCTTTACAGGCCCATTCTCACTCAAATCCTTCAACTGTTCTATGACTTCTTGCAGTAAAGAAGTGATTTATTTGATTTTCGTAGCTAAAGACTAAAAGAATATGAAAAATGAGTTTGTTTAAACAAAACTTAAGAGTAACTTAAACAGATATCCTTTTAATGAATTCCCTGTTAAGGAAGCATGAAGGAAATTTGTAACGTATATAGGGTTACACAGAAGACTTCAGATATTTTTTCTTCTTTAGTCCTAAAACATGATTAATTAAAAAAAAGTCATAAACATTCTCTAGACACATTCTGCAGTAATTGGTATGTGAATCACAGTTCTGTTTTTCCTGTTAATATACACTCCAATTGATTTTTAAAAATTAGAAATGTAATAAGCTATAATCAAGCTAAAAGGTTTTATTTCTATTTATGTCTGAGGTGGATTGACTTTGGCAGACCACCAGGCCCAACCCAGCTACTCTCTTGTTCTTCCACCTCAACAAAGGAGGGGAGAAAATAAAACCAAAGAGCTTGGTTTATTTTATTGGCTCGCAATAA
The DNA here is from genome assembly GCA_013399195.1 of Dicrurus megarhynchus. NCBI lineage: Eukaryota > Metazoa > Chordata > Aves > Passeriformes > Dicruridae > Dicrurus > Dicrurus megarhynchus. The sequence continues at coordinate 270,928 of VXAD01008438.1, forward strand.
AAACAGAAAGATCACTCACTGATTACCATCACAACCAAAACCAAAGCAACTTGAGGCAAAATAATTTAATTTACTGGCAACTAAAAAGAAAGTAGGATGCTGAGAAACAAAAGAAAAACGAAACCACATTTTCTCTCCTTCCCCCCCACCAAGCAGCACAAGGAGATGGGGAAACCCCTGGATGATTGAGGTTGGAAGGGACTTCCTGAGGTCCTCTGGTACAGCCCTACTCTGCTCAGACAGGGACACCTATAGATGGTTGCACAGGATCATGTCTAGGCAGCTTTGAAGATGTCTAGTGATCGACTCCACACAACCCCTGTGGGAAACCTGTGCTCAGTCATCCTCACAGTAAAAAGTGTTTCCTGATGTTCAGAGAAAACATTCTGTGTTGTATATAGGGCACATTGCCTCTGGTCACCACTAAAGAGAGAACCAATCTCCACTGCCTTTGTACCTTCACTTCAGGTATTTTATGCACATTGATGAGGTCTCATGGAGTCTTCTCTTCTTCAGCCTCAACAGTCCTTGCTCTCTCAACCTTTCTTTGTAGGCAAGATGCTCCAGTACTTTTCTCAACCTTGTGACCTTTCCCTGCCACTCTTCCCAATTTTTATCATGTCCTTGCTGCTCTCAGGAGCACTGAAGAGAACAAAGAACTCCAGGTGCAGCCTCACCAATGCTGTGTAGAGGGGAAAGATCACCTCCTTCAACCCAGGGACAACAGCCCTCTTACTGCAGCCCAGGATGCACAAGTTGCACATTCAGCATTGAAACTGCATTTGTAAAAAATACAAAGACAAAGGTCAACCTCTAGGTTTTTATCAAGCCGTATGGATGAGGGCATATGTGCTTAATGTACCATCTTATCCAGAGTAATGACAGAAGAATCATTGGGGCACAAAGCCATAACCTGTAGAGAGTTAATCACAATCATTAATCACTGCACCACATTCTTTTTTTTGTTTTGTTCTTTCCAAGATGGAAGTGCTGACAGAAACAAATTCCTTTGTTTGTTGACTGCATAAATTAAGTTCAAAATACCATCACACCTTGTTGGTGATTGGGGAAGAAAAGCTAAATAATTGATTTTACTTAAAGAGCAAATGTCTCGTGAATCCGTGTGTTTCACAAGATAAAAGAGCATCTCAACTCAAGGTTGCTGGTTGACAGACAGATTAGACCAGCTAGCACCCAAATTTATCATTATACCATACTTCTAAAGTAAGACTGGTGATGAATAACCAGGTCATAACAGAAAGATGTTCTAGTTGACAAACACATTCTTTAACTTCCTTAGTATTCTTGCAATCAACAGCAGAGGACAAGGAAGAATAAAAATGGAAGTCTCAACATTCTCCTTGACAGGGGTGAACTGACTGTACAGAGACACTAAATTGTCATTACTCTTGTTATCCTGTTTCCTGAATAACAATAGGAATAAACTGCATGCTATCTTTGCATGGCAAAAAACCCAAAAAAACAAAAAAACAAAAAAAACCCAAACTTGCAATTTCTCATCTCTGCCAATCATCTCCGCCAATCATCTCCTAGAAACAAAATTTATTTTAAAAAATAAATTATGCATAATTCAAAGTAGTAAGAAGGTCTTTTTACAAATAATTTTAAAAAGAGATAATGTAATATTGTAATGATCATGCAGTTTTAAAAATATGTTCCCTTTTAATTTCAACTTTAAATGTTTTTATTTTATGCAGCATGCAGTGGAACTTACAAAAAAGAAGAAGGGGTGATTTCTTTTCTTCTATGCATAAAGATGATTGGTAATTGCATTCCATGAATGGTACTGTGAACACCTTCAGAAAAGGAGTGTGGGGGGGTGTGTGCATGAACTATGGGGTTTGCTTATTTTTTGGTTTCTGGGGCTTTTTTCCCAGGCAGTGCACAGAGCTAAATAACCAAATAACAATCTAGATACATTTTATAAGCTAGGAAAATATGTTTGGATAATGGCGTTGCCTAGAAGCATCTCCTCAGTCTGCTATTGTGACTGTGTTTCAGATAAACAAATGAATTTCAGGTCAGGCCTACGAATCAGCAGCATTGCTGTTTTTAAGTGAAGAATGAGATACTGCAATACCAGTTAGAACAATTTTCTTCCTCTCAAAATGTCACAAATATTTCACTCCCAAATTCCACTTACCTTGATAGAGCCATCTGTCTTTATGTTCCTAAAGTTACAGCACACTTTCTTAGTAGATCAGCTTGGTCTGACTATTGTTTTCTAACTAAGCATCCTTAAGAAAATAGCTGAAGGAGGATTAAAAAGAATTTTCCAAAGTGAATTTTAGCATTAGTGCTTCTGTAGACAACTAGCTAGGAAGTAAAAACTCCAGTGTTTAGATGTTCAAAAGTGGACCTAAATTTTTGCCTTTTGTGAAAGTAAACTACAGTGAATTATGGCAGCAGACACTCATCACTACTTCTTTAATATGGTTTAGCAGCCTTTTAGCACTGAACAGCGTTTTTTTTCTCCCAGTACATAGCGGTCATTCATGAATTGGCTCAAGGCACTGCGAGACTGAGATGACTGCAGCCCTCTTCTCTTTGTTAGATCTTTCTAAAAGGTCAACTATAAACAGAAAAAGGACAAAACAACACTTAGATCTATAGTTTCTATGGAGTTTAAGCCATCATATAAATCAATAAAGATTTATACAGCTTAGTATCAAAAGTCATGCATTAATTATGACATCTTCAATATATTTAGCTTTTTGCAATGTTTATATGAGGTCCGAAGAGAGATTAAAATTGTGCAAACACATTACATCTATGGCTAATTTGTCACTAAATATTTAGAATAAAAAAAATATTCTCCCAAAATCTAACAGCATGTTTTAAGCATTTTTAACTTTCATCTGTACCACAAATTTCCTGCAATTACCTAAGATTTTTATCCAAGACAGGGGCATGCTATGTTTGAGCTCTGCTACACGGTACTAGAGCTTCCCTTTACAGTATCTTTCTTTTGACTTCTACATTGCTACAGAGCATTCCACAGTATTCAGTGATTGTTCAACCCAATTCAGTGATCATTCATTAACTCTGTTAGGCTAAGCATCTCTTGCATTCTCGCTTGTGGTACCACAGGACAGGGTGGGACAGCAAGGTCCATATGACAGCTAAGATGTGATTAGAAACTCCAGAGGACTAGTTCATAACAAAGGGAACAAGCCATCTGATGATTTCCCAGTTTTCTGTTCCTTGTTTCTTCCTGTGTCAGATCTATGTCAAGCTCTAAGTGTTAGGTTTTTGAGAGAAACTGAAGCAGTATCTTGTAATTGTTCATGTTTATATGCTAACTGAGGCAGAAGTGTAAACAGGAAATTATTACAGAACTCCTTGTCACTAGAACACTATTAATTGATATTCACATTAGCCACTTTTAACCATCCAGACACCACAGTGTTCACAGTGACTCGCTCTGAAAAATGAACCCCCAGCACCACAATACTGATTTTGCAACAAAGAAATTATTTTCAGGAAATTTGTTAATTAAGCACAAGTAGGAAATTTTATTTGGTTTTAGGGAGTTACATTTCTTATTTTAGTGTCCATCTTCTGCTTTTCTCAGTATATAGAAGGAGAGGAAGAAACTGCACAGGGTCTGCAAGTGAAAGCTGAAAAAGTAGGTTATAAGATACAGGTCTACAACAATTTTCATACCTCCTCCCTTTTATTCTCATCTCCTAGCCATGCTAGTCCCTTTCCACACTATTGCTCTGACACCACAAGTCACCTTTCCACACATGTACATGTGCATGAAGCATTTATCAAGCTCTTCCTAGAAAAAATTCCGCCTTTAACAAGGGAGGTCAAAATTCACAAACACATGGGAGTATTGCAGCTGGTTCTCTGCAGCAATAGGACTATTTATTTTTTATATCTTCTTTTGTCTTCCAATTTCCTTTTGTCACCTGGGGCCAACTTTCCTCCTACAATTTTCTGCTTTTCCAGAATTTTGATATCTCAAGACTTGTCCCTATGAAAAGAAAACTGTCCAGGGAATATGTAATCCCAGACTTGTAAAAGCAGCAACTGTTACTTTATGGTGTAGATACAATTTGCTGTACAAAAGTAGTAAAATGTCTTTGAAATGGAAGCAAATAAAACCTGTGGAATGAGTCAGGGATCATAAACGCAGGGACAGCTTTACTCACCCACCACGTGTGATTCATTTTGTCGAGAGCTGACAACATAACCTGAAAAGAAACCTTTTGCCTTGCAACAGTTGCTGTAGCATACGTGTTGCATTCCTAAAATATACAAATGATTGGTTATATACTTACAACAGTTACAGCACAAAGCTGTACAGATAATTTAAAGCTTTTGTTTCTTTGTGCACAGCTCTTTTGTTTGCTCTTAATTACTCCTGATGGTACAAGTCTCCACAACAGTAAAAAATATCAGGCATGAAACACACAGCATCACATTTATGAACAGGCTGCTGCACTCGAATGCATCTTGCAGGTTTTCCTCCATGTGTTGTCAGTTCTGGTGGCAGAGAGAGAGGGAGAAGTGCTTCAAAGAAAGCCTACTGAGTCTACCGAGGGCATCTGGCACAACTGATGTTCTTCTTCGCCCTAAAGGTAAATATAGGGCATCCTCCTGTGTTCCTTCTACATAATTATAAATATACTTTTCTGCCTTCCCCTTAATGATCACCTTAAATTTAGAACACTCAGGCAAAATTCATGTCTAGCTTAGTAGCAGAAATCCCCTCATACTTTTCTTATTGAAATCCTATCGAAACCAGCTACTTCAATGATACATGTCATACAAAGATAATTATTTTATGGTGCACTCTCAGAACTTTTCTAGATTTGAAAAACTCCTGAAAGACAAATCAGCTCAATATATTTTTTCTAGGCAAAATACTTTTTTTCCCATGGCAAAAAAAGAGTATTTTTTCCTGTCAAATACTTGATCTCTGCTAATGTTAAACTGCACTGAAGTATCTTTTTAAATTACAGTTTTCACAAGAAGTCCTTCAAACACCAAGAGACAGTATTTCTCAAATATTTTCATTATTTAGAAGAAAATCTGAACAAAAATTTTGCACATTGCATCAAATAATTCTTTTAAAGCACAAACAAGCACAAGTCTACTTTCAGAAAGGACTCAGTGATCCTTGTGAGACCCTTCCAACTCAGAATATTCTGTGATTCTGTGAAGGTAGCTTTGCACGTCTTCAGTTGCACTCCACCTTCAAGATAATGGTATGACATAATAATATTGCAGGTACATTGCATTACCTACCTTCTATGAAAACAGAACTCATGGGGAACTGAGGAGTAACAGATGTGTTTTTGCTGTCTACAGAGATATTCAAAGGCTTGTACATTCTAGAAAAGTGTTTTAAGGCTTTGCTAAGTTAGAACATTTATCTTCACGTCTTATACCCCAAAATTTTGGGGTGTTAAATGCACAGTGTAGACACTTATGTTTATTTTTCTCACCCAGAAAAACAGACATGATAAAAAAAATATCAATGTTTGAAAAATGCTCTAAGCTACCTATCAATTTGGAATCCCCACTCAAGCATCCTGATTTGAAAGGTGTACTTCATTTGTTGATAATATATCTTGTTCCTTTCTTCAGGCAGTAAAGCACTGATACAAGGAGCTGAACAGTATTAAAATATCTTCAAAATTTTTATCTGATCCAATGATGTTTAAGAAAAATCCTGACTGACAAAGGGCTGAGATATGGCATTAAAAAAAGCATTAAAAAACCATCACGGGATCTGATCTATAAAGACATGAGAGTAAGTATTATTTCCTAAAAAAATTAGTGAGTCGAGAGGAAGAAAGAGAAGATCATCATGATTAAGTTGACTGATCCTCTCGCATAGCATAGAACAAAAAACCCCAAACAAACAAATAAATAAACAATCAGAGGACTTCTATTCTTTCTGTACACATCACTCAATATTTACTTAAACTGGAATATTAAACTTTAAAGGTACCCAGTCTTCATATATAATTGTCATGTGATTAATAATCCTTCATCTTATAAAAGTGGCTTAATTTTAATTAATAGTAATTAGTGTTATAGTTTCAGCATCAATACGTGTTTCCATATTTGTATTCCGCCCACAACTCAGACAAGGTTTGTGCCTAAGGAGTAATGTGGCTATACATGTCATTTATGCTGATACCAGTGACACAATAGTACAGTTTTGCCTCAGAATCAGTGTTAATTTGTCAAATTTTCAATCCTTTCTGATAAAGGGAAATTTTGCAATGCAAACTGGCAAATGTTAAAATCTTACCAAATAAACATTAATTCAAAAAACAGCATCTACTCAAGATCCCCTAATTCATGTAGCATAACTCATTAATTATATTATACTCTGATATAGATTAGAATTTAAAAACTAGGTCTGCACCATCTTGTCATTTGTACTATATCAGAATAACTCCATTAGATGTAGGAAATCGTAGGCTATTATCTGATGGATGTACAATAGACTATTCCACCAGCACAGACAGAAAGTTTTAAGAGCATGTTAAAAAAAAAAAAAAACAGATTCACTGAGGGAATTTTTCTAAATAACAACCGCTCTTCCTTACTGTTCCTACATGTTCATGCTTCCTACAAACTTGCAAAGAAATCCTTTTTTCATCTTCCACAAAGATTTCTAGGCATGCAATTCAGAATTCTCTTTTGTTGACTGCCATACGTATCCCAGAAAGGAAAACAACACCTGGGGTGTAGTCTTACCAAAATATGCTGCGATTTAGCTGGAAAAAAAAGAGAAAGTATTCTACGACAAGACAAATGTATGGACAAGAGTTCAGGCCAGAAGAAAATTATAACAACAAGCAGCTGTATAAAATAAGACATAATACGCATAAGTAACAGCTCCAACATTGGCCATGCCCCACTTGCAATTTTTATGGCAGAGCTCTACGTATTTCACCTCAATTTGGAAATAATTCACAAGGTAATTTAAAAAATTATCATTTGAGTGCTTGGTTATTATATTAAAATCCAGTAGGAAAATTAAATGCTCTTAAGAATAAAGTCCTTTATCATTTGGCTCACAGAAACCTCCTAGACTTATTTGATTTTTGAATTCAATGAATGGCTGTATATAATAGCACTTGTTAGTGAAAAAATACCAAATCCATGCAAATATTTTGACACCCTGTAAACAACACCACAATGCAGTAAAAGCTCTGCTCTCACTTGTCATATAAAAACCTGAGAGTCACAATTTATATTTAAGTTACGGACCCTTTGATATAAGAAGTTGAACTGAAGAAGTATCTTCAGATAGTGGACTTTTCATTTGGTCCAAGGTAAGAGATGACACAAGCTCTGAAATTTCAGCTGATTGTTGGTTTGGGGTATTCTTTTTTTAGGTTTGGATTTTTGTCTTTAGAACAAAGCAAGGAATTTATCTTCTTTGATTTACCTAAATTATGCTGCTTTCTACTAATTTAAAATAAAACAATTATAGAAAGTCATCCATTTGCATGTATACTTGAAGAAACCTACAAAACATACATCTCAATGGCAGCAGAGTGAAGAGATTGTGCTTTTTCTAGAAACCACCTACATCTTCTTTCACAGTCCCATCACAAAAAGCCAGATACATTCTTCTTTTTTTTTTTTAACAGATTGCTTTATAAGGCCTTTCTGAAAAAAGATGGAGAACTTCAGTGAGCCAGAAAATAATGTAGAGATTTTAAATCTTACATATATCTATGACTCAATAAAGACAGAGAGCAAGGAGAACTGGAATACATTTTGTGTATGTTTTAAGTGGTTTCATCACCAGTTCATAAATTCTAGTCAGAGGGAAACATGACAAAACTGTATTTTCCCACTGAAATAATCTTAAATTCCACTGAAAACCATCACTGGATATTTTTTTTTCAGTGTAACATTTGATAAAGAAAAGGGCAGAATTTGTACCATGAGTGGAAGCTTATGTCTAATATAGGTTTCTTTGTTTTTCCAGTTATCACAGTTTAGCTGATGTCACTTGGTATTATTAAGCAATCATTTTAATAAAATACAGAAGTTAACTAATCACTTAAATGTGAGTCTTAGGCACTAGACTTAGGGAGTGAGAACATAAAGAATGTTGTTTTCATTCCCATTATAAAATTTAGTAAAGAGTATTTTCACAACAGTTCAAATGGCACCAGTAAATTCACCTTCCTGGATCCTTCCCCATGAACCTGGGAATTGCAGGAAAGCTCTTTCTCTAGTACAGTATAATGTTTTATGTGATCACTATGACATATTGTGCTTGAGAGATGGGGCAAAAGTAATATCTGAATGTGAGCCTATGCCACAAAGTCATAGTCATTTCATGAACTGCCCATAATTTTTCTACATATTTGTAAGAGACTGACAGCTTGAATAAAAAAACAATTTTGGAAAACCAAAGACTTCTGAAACAAGAAGGTCATGGATAGTTACCAAAGTGCTATGGGAATTGCTGACAATGGGTCTGGCAGCAATGAGGAATGACAGCTTGTTCAAGGGCTACTCTGACCACTGTCAATGGGATGGCAAGATTAAGTAAGGCAAAGGCCAGAGACTGCCTCCATCTGCCAGCAGCCTGGCTGAATTAACTCAGCACACGAGTCCGTGAAACACGTCAGCTGCACATCTCTTGACGTTGTTTCATTTGGATTTGCACACTGAACAAACAGCACTCCAAGTCTGAAACACTCAGATTAGACTGGTTTACGGGCAACATAGGACAGTGTCATTCAACATGATTTGGTATTTTGGTAAAAAGAGGAAAGTGAAACTAAACACAACCCACACAACCCCAGTCTTCAGAGCTGAATACTTCTTACTTCCTTATCTTACCATCATCCAGAAGTGTCCAAGATATAATACAGCCCTCAAGCCAAGGACCCACAACATGGCCCTATTTTGCAAATAGTACTGCCATCTACAACTCTTACACTACAAGTCTGGTCCTCTAGCACTCCTGCATTCACCACCTCCAGGGTCTGCCCCTACCTCTTCCTCTTTTCTCCTAAACCACTTCTTGTCTAAAAGAATTTAGCCTTAGTGACTGGCACCTCATCCACCACAAGCAGGTCTTGGTTGCAGTTTCTCACATGAGTTTCCCTGAGATTTAACTCCCTGGTTCTGCAAAAACCTCACTCTTGGCCCCTCCAAGCCTGGCTGCCTCCTCAGCAAATGCAGCCAGGACCACCAAAATACTCCTCCTACAGCAAACCCAGCAGCAAACGGAGCCCCCCACTCCGGCACCAGGGCAGGTGATACAAACAAGAAGGTACATGGCCACAGCACAGGCCTCTAAAGGGAGGGCCCCACAAAAGAGTGGGAAGCAAAACAGGTGACTCAAAGGGCTCGTCCCACCTCCCCACAGCCCACTCCTTGCCACTCCCTTCCCCCATGGGCCAGGAGATGTCTCCCACAGCCACACCACAAGGAGGGTACAAGACTGCCCTCCATCACCCCAGCCCCTGCCCAGCTGTACTCCCTGGCCCCCAGCTGTCCTGTGGGTGGCACAAGTAGCTCCTTCCCACACTAGCAGCAATTTTCCAGAAGGTTCTATAGGCAGCACCAGCCTCGACCTCCAGCCCCATCCTCCAGTCCCAGACCTGGCCCCGGCCATCAGCCATGTCAGGGTGTTACTCACCCCGCAGAGGGAGCCTTGGCAGGGGGCTGAAACAAAGCAACCCTTTGTTTGTTTGCCTGCAAGGGACATTCAGCTACAGTCAGTAGAAACGTGAGACACGTATTTCACTCTCTGCTTCAGTGGAATGGTGGCCATCAGTTTGTGCATTGCATCCAACACATTTAAGGGAAGTTGTTTTCCTTTACTTGAAGCCACCCAACATCAGCTTCTTGTATCATTAAACCAATTATGTTATTGATGAACACATCTATCAGAGTCTCGTAGGTTAAAAAGAGATGCTTCTTCTTATTAAGCTGTATTCAAGCACAATCAGTTTCAACTACAGCCTCTCACATCTCTGTAAGAAGAAAATGTTAGAGAGGCTGGTGGATTTTCTGTTTGTTTGGTGAATATTTATCAACAAGGGAACAGATTTCCTCAGCTAGAAGAAAGCAGTAATGACTAGTTCATCCCCTGCTTTGCCCAGAAGGGTGATCATTATAAATTACTGACTGATAGTTCTGCTCAGCACCCTGTGCTTCAGTGGACTGAGTAATCAACATGCTAAATGCAGGTAAGGGCGTCATTCACTGCAAAATATTGCTGCTGGACAAGCAAACTGATTCATCCCTATGCACAGTTTTTTTCCATTTCAGTTTTCTTGCTGGATAAATTTTAATTTTTGGAATCCTGGGGCATTGGGACTTTTCAATGTTCAAACAGAAGCTTCTGAGTTGTGGTTATATGGTTATATACACTGATATCTACAACTGTAGATATCTATATGCTCTTGTTTGTATGTGATTACTTGTAAACAAGTTGTAGCTATAATTCCCATGGAGGTTACATCTTTGTGTGTCAAATGCAATTCTCAGGCTAGATAATGCATAAGAAAATAGGCAAAGTCTAAATTAAGGCACCTAGAAAACTTATTTGAATTCGATTAATATTTTTATTCTCGCAATACATTAAGGGGACTATTATCCAGGTAATTCTAAAAGTACCCTTGAATCATTCTTCTGTAATTGGCAAAATCACCAATATTCAAAGGAAATTTAGAACGAGTCTTCCGGTTTTACTCTTAGTAATTTTTAATGTAAGTCACTACATTGAGAAACCAATGCTGAATGATAAAACGGGAGCATAGTTATCCCTACATTATTCCAAAGTTCAAATTTAGACCTTGAATGATTTTTTGGTTGATTTAATCCATACTTGGTAGTATGAAATAAATCATTCATCTCTGATGACATAGATACATTAAAGTTTATTTCACATCCTGAAAGTTTTATGGTGTTGTAGAACATTTTCAACAGTGTTTCAGGTCTTCCTGAATTTTATTAATTATATCAAGAAGAATTATGTTTACACCTTTTCTCTAAAAGCATAATACCTCTAGGAATATTTTGTTCCAGATGAGAGAATGAGAGAAAGACAGCAGAAATGTCCATTAAGGCAAAAGAATAACATGTAGATTTGTCAGAAAATATAACACGGATTGAAAGGTGGTGTATTTCTTTGGTCCTTGTCAAGATTAACAATCCTATGTGTATGGTTTGTGTTAAAGAATTGATTTATTGTTTGAGAAAGAATTGTAAGATCAAACAACAATAAAAATAAGGGCCTTCTTTACATCTTGCTTTTCATTTCCTAAACAAGGAACTTTATAGAGAAAATTTTTTTTCATTATTTGTTTAAAACTTGTTCAAAATTATTAAGAATATATATCTTTTTGTACCTAATATTGTGAATGCTGCATAGTGTTATGAACACAAGAACCAGCACTTGTGTTCACAATGATAAAAAGTCATTGCAACCACCGCAGTGTGGTACAAAATTATAAAATTAAATTACTGCTGGCTTCAATACTTTAAAATATAATGAAATAAGAATAATTAAAAATCATGGAAATTACTATGACAACATATCATCTGACATATGGGACATTAGCCAAAATTTATATGCTTCTTTATGCCAGAAGAGTTTTCTAGCTCAGAGGAAATAACCATCCTGATTCTTGGAACATTGGAGGGAAATGATGTTTAAGATCTGATTTCAAGAGTAGACTGCCTGTGAGAATTAGTGACTTAAACTTAAGTTATTTAATCAATGACTCTGATTATCCATGCTGTTTTTTGGTGGATAGGGATGAAATTTCCAGCATACTCTGCATTTTGTCTGAAATAAAACTAAGAGTAGTGGATCTAACAATTGTTTGAGATCTCAAAAGGAAATTATGTAGTGACTCAGTTGTGCATACATATGCACATATAAAGAGAGATTTTAAAAAGTGTCATGTAAAACAACAGCCCTATATGTTATTTAGGTACAAGATAATACTACCAAGACAACATTATTTGTTAAATATGTTATAGTTTTGCTTACTGTTGTTTTTTTTAAAACGTAATTTAATATTATAAATAGAATGCCATAACCTCCCAGTTCAATCACTAACTATAGTTTGAACTTAGTTGGGTTTTTTTATTCCCTAAAGATTATACTTTAATGTCCATAAAACTTCACATACTGTATTTCCAGGTACATATTAGTAGGGCACCTTATATTATGTTGAATTTTCCTAGTTGACACATATTGAGAAAGGGCAAAAGTGCAGCTAAATCCAGAGTGGTTCACACATCATCTACAAAGAAAGCATGCTACAGGGTGACCTAATTATATTTAATTTCATACCCAAGTAGATGTTTTATTGAAGGATGTGGAAATTAAACAAATTCATTAATAAAGTAAAACTTTTTCAAAAGGCAGAACAGCATATTCTGCCCACATGAGATATTTATCTAATCAAAGTGTAGAGCACCTATCACTTTAGTGACTAGAGATTCATCAGCTAAAAAACCAACCAAAACAACCCCCCTCAAACAAATAAAACCAAACCCCTCAAATTCTTCAACATTCTTATCCCCCAAAAAAATGAAATTCCTAATTGCGACAGGCTTTAATGGCTGACCTTATGTTCTTTTCCTAATAAAAGATACTACCTGTTACTTGCTCTGCCCACTCTATCCCACCACCTTTCCCCAAAACAAGAATGAAAAAAAAAGAAAAAAAAGTCCATTGAAAAGAAGGGAAAACCTGAGAAAAGTGGTACATACTTTGATGTAGACTTGGATAAATAAAATTTAAAAAGGAAAGGAAAGGAAGAGAAAGGAAAAAAAAGGAAAAGGAAAAGGAAAAGGAAAAGGAAAAGGAAAAGGAAAAGGAAAAGGAAAAGGAAAAGGAAAAGGAAAAGGAAAAAAGGAAGTAATGTTACACAGATTTCTGGATACAGGACACTTTCAAAGAAATTTTAGTTTTAATATGGGTATCTTCAGCACAAAACACTCGAAATTGTGCCATCTAAGAAAATGCCAATTCTTTTCAGCACAAGTTCTAGACTTGCAAAATTGTGTAAAATCAATGGCAAAAGTATCAGGGACCCATAACCTCTCCAAATACCATGCAGACTGAAATAGTTGATGCTGTCAGTGTCAGGTAGTTTTTTTTTTATTTTCAGATACATACACATTTGCTACATGTAATACTTTCACATACTGTACAGCATTTCTCTCTGGATTTTAGCATAAATCTAAAACATCTGCAGGTATCTTATGGAAATGAAGATGATGAATAGTTATAGAAGTAGGAAAGACTGTAATAATATTCCTCAGATATGGATAGATAGTAAGAGTGGTCTACAAATCACTGTCTGGAAAATGTTCATGGCTAAAGTATTCTTTGATTCCTCTTGAGAAAGTTAACCTACGACAGAGTCAAAGAAAATACATGATGGTAAACCAGAATGGAGATTCACAGTATATAATTTATTCTTTGGTGAATGTCTATATGCATACTCTGATGCCAAGGTTTATACAAAGTACAGAAAGATACCTCTCCTCGATGAAAGGAGTTTAAACTGTTTTGCATGATAAAAGCTTGTGGATGAGTTAATCTTGACGTCCTGTAAATCTTGACATTTACTCCTCCAACACACTAGTGTGTATCAACCACACAAAGTGACAGCAGTCCTTGCAGTAGGGCTTCTCCAAAATTTTTAGGCAGGAACACTTAGTTATAAAAACAGGTGAAGAAGTTAATTAGTTTCAGATACTTGTGTATATATATATGAATAAATATTGGTAGAAATCTAGAACAAAAATTGGTAGAAATCTAGATGCCTAAGAGAATTATAGAATCATCAGACAAAGGATTTTGGTTTAGATTGATATGTAATATAGTTGGACAGGTTTTATGCATATTTTTCTGTCTGTGTAACATAATTTCATTTAATTCTTTAAAGTTATTAAGAAGTTTGATATGTCCCAGGCATGTTGCATTTGCTGTACTAGGGCAAGACACCGAAAATATGAGCTAGAGTAGGGAGGAGATTGCACCTCACATTGGAAGCAGGCATGTATAACTATTTAGTTGTTTTCCTGGAAAGCAAAGTCACTAAACTGTGCCATTTTAGAGTAAGGTACAACTCCACTTCGAATGATTTTCTTAAACAGTACAAAAATTGTGACAAAACTACTAATTGTATATCTGCATCATTTCACTGATGTTGTCTTCCTGATCCCATGAACCTGAGAGTTAGTCAGGTCAAAGAGCTGTACGCCTTTTTTCCAAGGTCTTAGAGATGTTGTGATAGTCAAACTACATATGGATACAGGGTGCAAAAGAAACAACTTTTCCCAGTGTTCTCTCTGATCTTCAGAATAATGTCCGCATGACACATCTGCTTGATCGTGCTCCTGGTCATGCAATTCAGGGATGATTTTCCACTTTTGATGGACACTTTCACACTTTGCTCCAGCTTTGCTGGTGATAAACCACCTCATAACAGCTGTAATCCTGGGCACTGATATATTTTTTTTGGCATAAATTAATAAAGAGCACATACTGATGACATTGATGTAATTTTGCTATTTAGATTTTGTACATATATACTGGTGTAAGACAGTACCTAGAATTGATGGACAAACATCCAAGAATGAGGCCCTTAAATATTATCCAAGCTTACCTGAAGGTGCTTTGAATTCCCTGTGTCTTAAAAGAGGGCAAGAAATTTGAAACTATGTTTCCCCATCAGAAGTTGATTATGATTTCATTTAAGAAGATGCATTCAAATTCTGGTTCCACGCACAGTATTAAGAAGGTATACTCTGTTATAAATTAAATTAAAAAAAAAAATGAAGGATATGTTTATATTATTTAATCCAGTTCAATAAAATGCACCAGTAGCAGGAATTGTCAGATGAGTTTGTTCTTATTTACACTTGAAAGTTGCAACATTAATCTCAGAACTGTCCTTCCACATATCAGTACAGCTGTGTTGCATAGAATTAAGAACTATTAAAGCGTCTTAAGAAGCCAGGAAGAGCAAAACACTATAATTTATATTCACTAGTTTTTAGAAGTTGGCAAAGTCTATGTGCCCCTAAGAAAACAGACTTCTAGAACTAAAGTTTATAGTATTTAAAGGAATAACATGTATTTTTCCTTTCTGGTGTACATAATTTCCACATGCTGCAAAACATTCATACTGTCATCGATGAGTATTCTGGGCCACAAAGAGCTTCTACCATCTGGTTATTACGTAGTATTAAAAACAAAACTAATGCTTCACTATGTTCGAGGAAAAATTTTATCATAATTTACTAATTTTTGAATTTTAATTTTGTTCACCTTTAACAGCTTGCCCAAAGGTGAATTTGAAAGGGGTTTGGTGTGGGATATTTTTTGGTGTTTTTGTTTGTTTGTTTGTTTAGTTGGTTGGTTGGTTGGTTTGTATTGTTCTTCTTTTCAATATCTGATAAGTGGAGGGTAGAAAAACATATTTCATTCGTATATCCTAAATCAGTCACTATAAGTTCTGAGAGAAAAAACAAGGTGTATAAATAGTCAAGGTGTTACCATGGCTTTGTCACTGCTGTAAGCACATTAATTCTCAGTGTTACAGATATCCTGATGCCAGAGGATAATGAATTACTTCTCACTATCAGCTGCTCTGCAGAACTTTGTTCCCTCACTTTATACTCCACAGACCAGTGTTAATAGTCACTGATCAGAGCAGGACTCATCCATGTCTTGTTCCAGAGCCAAACATAATCAGTGTTTTGCAAAGCAATGAAGCTTTTGACTCATTTCTAAGTATTTTGAAATTCAAGCCAAACCAAAAATTTAAAGAGCTTTTCTCAAAACTGTACTGTGTGTTTTAATGGTAGTTAGTTGCACGCTGCTATCATGTCACAGCGCTAAAGCAGATTATGTGAACAAACTGTTTTCAATATCAGGGAAAACAGTATTTTTTTAGGATCTGGGCATCTAATGATCTGCTGATCTGCATTTCTTGGTGGCACCTGTCTTTTAACTTGGACCCTCAAGTGGCTTCACAACCCAAAAATTCTTTCCTTTTATGGAACTCAGGGAACATTTTTGGGTTCTACGTGGCTGTATTCCTAAAAATTGCAAATTTTCCAGAACAGGGATATATACTTCTGTGTGGAATACAGACAGTAAAAGATAAGCTCAAATATAGGTATATGCACACATATATGCACATATACAATAGCCTCTAATCATAGAATGGCTTGGGTTGGAAGCGACCCTAAAGATCATCTAGTTCCAACACCCCTGCCATCAGCAGGGATGACACCATATGTGTGTGTATCTATATATGTATATAGATACACAAACATATATATTTAGGTTTGTATGCAAATTTGAGGAAGCTGCAGGCTGCTGTTTCAATGCAATTTCATTTGCTATGTAATTTTTTTCCAGTAAAAATAAAAACTAAAAAAAATTTAAAACATGATGTGTATTTTAGATTACATTATTACTTCTCTTTAAAATATTTCGACAGCACATATATTAATTATTTTTGCAAACTCCTCTACTTCTAATATCTAGTCATTTGAATTATTTCCTCATATATTATAGAAAACATGAAATAGGAAAAAGAAATTAAGTATTTCTTATTTGAGTACATGTCTGAAGAACTGTTTTTTCAGCCTTTAACATTCATCAGAGATTAATTATTTATTCATGCTTAATAAAGCACCCCAGACTGTTGCAGTTTTCATTAGCTGAAGTGACTTCTGTCAACTCTGAGTGACTTCTGTTTGCCATAATAATACTTTACATTTACACAACAGTTTTTATTCAAAAGTATTTCAAAGTGCTTTGCATAGTGTGTTTATATAAGGGATGAATTAACCAACCAGTAAATTATAGTTACCTCTGGAGTGAAGCTCTTCAGAAACTTTGTGCCAGAATCATATATGGGTTTAATTTTTATCTTTTACATAAAATTTTGTTGATTTCAAGGAAGCAGAGCATACAATTGAATTAAACTGTGTTTTATAGAGGAGAAAAGAGTCTTATTGCTAGGGTGCTTGACTCCAACCAAGAAGTGGTCTCTGTTCCTTGCTTCTGCTACACACTTCCTGTCATTCTTCCAGCAATTTGCTTGGGCCTTAAAGAAAGTCGTAGTATCATAGAATATCTTGAGTTGGAAGGAAACCAAAAGGATCATCAAATTCCAACTCCTGGCCCTGCACAGGACAACCTAAGAATCACACCATGTACCTGAGAACATTGTCAAAACTCTTGAACTCTGTCCAGCTTGGTGCTGTGACCACTTCCCTTGAACGTGTTCCAGTGCCTGACCATCCTCTGGATGAAGAATATTTTCCTAATATCCAACCTAAACTTCCCCTGACAAGACTTCATGTCATTCTCTCAGGTCTTGTCACAGGTCACGACAGAGAAGAGATCAGTGCCTGCCCCTCCTCTTCCCCTCATGAGGAAGTTGTGACTGCAATGAGGTCTCCCCTCAGCCTCCTCTTTTCCAGGCAGAACAAACCAGGTGACCTCAGCTGCTCCTCATATGACCTGCCCTCCCCTCCACCTTACGTCATCTTTGTGGCCCTCCTTTGGATGCTCTCTAATGGCTTTATACCTTTTTTATATTGTGGCACCCAAAACTGCACACAACACTCCAGGTAAGACCACCCCAGTGCAGAGCAGAGCAGGAAAATCCCCTTCTTTGACTGGCTGGTGGTGCTATGCCTCGTGAATTACTAATACTAATGCCATCTCAGCTTTGGTGACTGTTCACATGTCCATAATTAATTACTTGAAAAGCAAGCAAGTCATAGTTAACTTTAGCCACCTTTTATCAATGAAAAAGCCCTCTTCTACTAACAGGAAGATAATTTGTATGATGTTGAATTTGCAATGTACTAATAATATAGCTAATGAAGACCATCTTCTCTGAGTTTGAAGCATTAATTATCTGTCTCAGAAATAATACTTCATTTATTCCATATTTTTGACAATTTCATTATATTGCATGAACCCCTATCTACGCAGAGCGGTGAACAAAGTGTTCTGCTAAAGAGCATCTAGAAATTCCAAAGAGGATCTCAATACAAAGTTCTTCATTGAGATGTCATATGATAGTTGCTACAATAGGATGCAAAAATAGAGAGATTATTCAAATGTGTAGTAAAACCAACAAATAGCATAATTTTTTATCTTGATTTTTTTTTTTTTATTCCAACTTGGCTAGATTATACTCCTTTGTAGTGAATGTCAAGTATCACAAAGAGTGTCAGTCACTTTTATTTTCTTTTCTTTTCTTGAATGGAGTTGGTAGTATTGGAATCTCTCCAAGCTAAACAATATAAAGTAGCAAGTTGTTTCAGGGTGGGTAAAATCATTTACCAACTTGGGATTTTTTTCTTTCAAGTATGGCAGGAATAAAACTGGAACAGGTGGACAATTATTTTGCTTGTCTTTTGATACTCATGTTTCTCCTGGCCTCACCTCAGCATGATACTGCAGTGTTTGCAACTTCCTTGCTGTGCTTTACAGCAAATTAAATTCTTTTCCTTAGCCTGCCTTAGACTATTCTACAGTTCTTACCAAGGAATCCCACAAGTATCTGTACAAAGTTCACAACCCCACAACAAATAGTACAAACCTCACAACTGATTTCAGGTACAGTGGTGCAATGAATTTACAGAAACTAAAGGGTCATAGGCAGAACAAAGGTGTTGTAATTTGGTCCACAGTAACTTCGGTGTAGCTGCTTATACGAGTAAACGTTTTCAGAATTGAAACTTTCTCGTTTCGTGAAAGAAGGAGTGATCCACAAATCCTGGTCACATACTTAGCCCTTCTAAAAGCAAGCTGTGCAAGGGAAGAGTATGTCACTTCTAGATACTCTAAGTTATTTTCAGTACAATGTAACAGTACTCAACAGATTTTTTTTTTTTAGTGGTAGTTGCACCATTGTTCACAGTTATTGGAATAAATAAACGCTAGCTTCCTGGACAGAAGTGATGCCTCATAATCAGGCTGTTAATTAGATTTAGTAATTCCAGGGATTGCTTCAAAGTTTTTGCTGAATGTGCTCCCTGTTTCTCCATTATGGGACATAAAGTAACTTCTAGACATAACCATTAATTCACAGTAAAAGTTTTTAATTATGTGCAATTAAAAAAAAACCCAAAACAAACAGAACCCTCTCCAACAAACATACAAAATTAGAGAGATTTTTAGTTGTTCTGTATTATTAAAATGGTCTACACCAGAATAAATAATTCAAGTAGAATTTTTTTTGGTAGCAAGTCTAGTAACTAGCTTTATCTTTTTATTGCAGCTTGCTGTGTGATATTATAGGAGGAAAGAGCCCCCTAATGGCTTTAAGTTAGCTACGAAAATAAAAAAAAAAAT
Source organism: Dicrurus megarhynchus (assembly GCA_013399195.1). Lineage (NCBI taxonomy): Eukaryota > Metazoa > Chordata > Aves > Passeriformes > Dicruridae > Dicrurus > Dicrurus megarhynchus. Next base: position 290,315 of record VXAD01008438.1, read on the forward strand.
TCACATTCTGTGAGTTCAAGCTGGAAAGGAATGCACCATTATTTTGAAAAAGGTCAAATTAATCTTTTGAGAAAAAGATGATATAACTGAATCAGTTTAAAGTGTCACAAAAAGTCCAGATTAACATTAACAACATCAAAGACTTGGAAGAAAATGCACAGTTTGTACTATGTAAACTCTTAACTCTTTCTGATTTGAGTTTTTTCCTCTATTTTTTTTTCTGAATCTGACAAAAGAAGATGCTTACAATATTTAATGTGGAAATGAATAACATATGAGTAAAAACACACCTTATGAGTGTAAGCTGAACTAATTGTTTGGGTTTCTGATTCTCTTTTGCACTTAAAAAAAAATTAAGGTTCAAATGAAATATTCCCATTGCAAAAATAAACACTTTTTAGTGTTATTCGGAGTTTCATGACTTGGATGTAACCTGACTAGTAACAGACATTAATTGGAGGGAACAATATTGCTGTCTTTGAAATCACAGAACTACCATGATTTTTTTTCCTAATCAGAAAATTATAAGGTATATTTAAAGAGCACAAGTGTAGTGAACAAGACTTTTCAGAGAGAAAAGAGAGATATTAATAAGAGCTGTAGGAAAGCTCTTGAGCATGCATAAAGGAATATTTTTTGCTAGTCAAACTGCACATGAGATATACTGAGGCAGGCCTTAAGCTTTGTAAGAATACAAAGTGAATTAGGCATTCAATTATCTTAGCTCCTTATAAAATACAGTCTATGCTTGGTAGCTCTAGCCCTCAATACACGTCTTTGTCTTACTGTTAAAATTTTCAGTCAGGTAATTAATATGTAAAGGGTTTCTTTCCATTATTTATGGTCAGATTCTGCACTCTGACTCCATGGTCAATGTATGCAGTGCTCACCTTTGGCAATATTTTATGGAGTAAAATACCACTCAATAAAGCTATGGTGGCAAAATGTGCCCCCAGGAGAATATCTGGCTACCTGGAAAGAGTTTCAGAAGGAAACATTGAAATTGCTGACATTTGTGTATATAAGAAACAACATAAACACTACTCATAGAGAAGAGATAAGGTATTAAAACAGCACAGATGCTGTACTTTAAGTAAGCCTTTAGTTTGGGCTCATTAGTTTAGTTCCTGTTTTGCCAGTGCTTATTCATATGATACTTTATAGAAGATGAAGCTTTCTCTTAAGCATTGCATATTTTATTCACGGGGTTACTTAGATATCCCCTTAAAATTACTGTTAGTTTTTTAAAAAAAACCTCTATATATACCTAAGGTCCTCAATTTTTATAATTTCTTTTACAAATTATAAATAATCATTTTGGCAACTCCACTTCTCATTTGGGTTTTTGAGAAGTCATTTAGTATTTAAGTATGGTGTTTTATGGAAATTTATTAAAAATTTCTTGGTAAAGGAAGAGAAGAAAGTGCTTTTCTGCAGTTGTGATTCTTTTGTCATTGGATAAATTGGGTTACGCGTAGGTGCACATTCTAGCAGCAAGACCTTGCTATAGACAGTTTCTTAACTGGCCAAAACATTGGAACACTGTACTTGGCTGGGTCAAAGTCTACTTAAATGCTTGCATTAATAGATTGCTGCCTCTACTTCACCCAGAGGGAATAATTACAATAGCTGGCATATGAAAAACTCTGCAGTGTGGAGCAAGGAGCAGAGAGCACAAACTGATGAGGAAGGTGGTGCATGTTGTCACAGCTGGAAGGAATGTGCCGCGAATGAAGGAGCTGTTTTAGCGTTATGCTCCCATGGCCTGTAAACGCCCAGTCAATCAACTTCCTGACTTAGTTCAAATCCAAAAGCTGGGTTATTTCACATATAGTCTATCACCTTCAGGATCACAGTAATCTATCACAACCTATCACCTATCATAGCAAAACCACTTACAAGACAGCTGAAGGAAATACACAGAAACTTTATGTAAAGCTCTGCAGTTAGGAGACAGTAGTGTCAATGTCATATCAAAACAGGCAGTCAGTCCATGGGATGGTTGCTTCAAACATGCAGCACAGTGTAACAGAACATCCTAGGTTTCACATTTCAGGTCATAATCCTTGATCTTCACTTTGCAGGCAGAATGCTAGCAATAACTACTATATCTATAAAAAATGGCAGTCTAATGATATATTATTTACGGCTGACTATATTTGCTCAGCAGTGGTAAGCTTGCAGTCAAAAGACAGATACTATTTCAAACTACTGACAAGCACTGAGAAATCCTTCAGGTAGATATTCTCTCTACCTGGCTTCACAATATGTACACTAATGAATTAATAATATGGGAGAGCTTGTGTGCCATTATTACTTCAGACTGTTTAGCATTTGTGGGACAAGTTACATTAAAACATCATCCAAGTAGTTAGAAATAATCTTTTCTGATTTTTTCATTCCATTCATCTATAGGGTTAAGCATGATAAATGCAATGCACAAACCACATCCTTTTAAATTTCTTCAGGTGCACATAATAATTCATACATATAATCTGTGAGTGAAAGAAATACAAGTGCAAAAAATGCATTCTGAGAACAAATGCCAAAGCTTGTATTTAACATGCAAGATACAAAAAGAATAATTCCTTTTTTAGCTGCTCAGAAAAGCAAATGATAATTTCCTTACCTGAAAGATCAAACTCTGTATATCATCAATATTATGTTAGGTAAGGAGAGAGGATGAATTTTTGTCTTCTGTAATAAGCCTTTCTTCAGAGATGCAGAACATGAGAGATATAATTGTAAGTAAAACGAACTATTCCAAGATCCAGTCTGCAGTCAGTTGCACTGGCTTAGAGCTGGCATCGTCTTGAAAATGAAAAAAAGGGGTAGCTCAGCAAGTTCTCCACTGAAGGAGCTCAATATCAGTGTTACCAGGCACCAGCTGTCACATACTGATGCTATAGCGGGTACAGTCTCCCTCTATTGCACGCTTTCTTTCACTTGCTCTCCCTCTCTCTCACCCTGACGTTCACTCAGCTCTGAATCTGAGCTCCTTCTGCTGCTGTATAATCAATCTAGCCTGTCTCAATCTAATAGGCCTCTCTTTAACCAGCCAATCAATAGCACAGATTCCACTGCTGCTCCCCAGGGTCTTTTCCAGGAGTGGTACAAACAATAAGAGTTTGGCCAGCAGTTTAACTAAGTATTTTTCATTATTTTATCTCTGTTGAAGACAATTTGTTTAGGAGAGCCCAGGTTCAAAGCGATATTTCTCTGTGTTTTTCATGATAGTCATATAAACACACATTGCACTGCAGTAACATTCTGAACACTTTAAAATTTTTACCCATTCTACATGTTTTAGAATGCATATTATAAAAGAAAGAAAATAAAAACACGCACACTCCCCCCACATCCCAGTCTAGAAATGAACCTTCATGACAAGCCTCAGGTTTTGTGTTCTGAAAAATCCAATGGTGTGTTTTGTAACTGGAATTGTTTATGGCTATTGTGGAAATTAAACATAAACCAAGAATCAGGAGAATTGTTCTTCACAGGCTGTGCTCCTAACCCCTGTCAGCTTGAGCTAACTTCTTTCCTACACTGTCTGTGTTTCACCTTGTGTGTCTTGTGGGAGGTTATGTGGGTTTTGTTTCTTTATTTGTTAGGGTTTTTTTTTATTTCTTTGTTAGCTTGGGGGATTTTGTTGTTGTTTGGGTTTTTTCTTTAAGAATTTGTATCAAAACATCATAGATTCAGATAGAAGAGGTGAAATTACAATATCTGTTTAGCAGATTCATGTGGGACAGCTAGAATAGTGGCCAGAATTAACTGATAGCAACAAATATCTGCAGTATGCTACAAGCACACCTTATCTTACCCTGCACTGCACTCCCCACATATGCAAGAAATAGATTGCACAATATCCTTCCTGAAATTTTGTTTTTACCTAGTAAAGGACAAAGTAAGTATTTTTACTGCAAAAGACTGGCATTCTTTTTTCCATTTTTTAAAATAGAATTTTATTTTATAATTTAGGGACACTAAATCATAAGGATGTTGATTTGAGACCTGTTCATTCTGGTTGTAGGTGAAAATTATGAACCAAATCTCATGCTCATGCAAACTGGGGAAAGTGCCTACCCTCCTCCTAAGTCCAGAAGGTAGGTTGCATCAATCACAGGTGTTTCTACATGGCAAGATATTGACACTATTGTATTTCTCTTCTTGATTCAAAACAGCAACTGTAGCTAAAAAGCATCATGAGTCCTATGCATTCAGTGGTTTTCTAGAGAACATAATGTCCCATTCTTGCTGGTTCCCTCATACATGATTCTTGCAGATATTCAATCTGAATCCAGAAACAAAATGAGGGCTTTGATTTTCTACCTCTTCAGTGTTTGGACTATCCATCCGTCTAAGGGTCTCTCAATACTTTTATTGCATTAAGACCTTGCGAATGAGATACTCTCCTGAGAACTGAAACTTGCAGTCCAGCTGTTTATTCCATGGCTGAAATTGCCTCCTTAGAGAGTTAGCATAGGTCAAACCTTTTACCAAAGTATGAGCACTGTAGTCTCACGAGCACCAGAGTCTGGCATAAGCATAAGCAAGTAAATATACTGATAATTAAATGAAATTTTTTGGGACAACCTGGTTGATCGGGATTTCTACTTGACTCATGTGATTTATTGTGTAATCTCTTAGGAGTGATCAAAAAGGGTGCTCCTTTCCAATCCCTTTATTGAAAAATCTCCCACTAAACACGTTTACAAACTCATGTCAAATAGTTTCTGCCTTATACAGCCTACCTAGCAATACAGACTTATTGGATAAACATGAACCAGTGATAGTAAGTCATCAATTTTATGTTAAGTGTCTTGAATTACTATCTTGAAAATTCTAGTCAAAGACTGAAGGGAAAAGACAGCAAGAAAAAAGAGACCAGCTATTAAACTGGAGTTTGCAATAAAAGAAGGAAATATATGGTGTTCATAAACAATAAGAGGTACCTGTAAGTCTATCCAGAGAAACAGAGCTATCAGGAAAAAATTCTGTTTACTCTGAGTGTTTACACAAGAGTATGTGTAAGGTCATGTGATGGCAGAAAATAACAACACATTTATGCACTTCTATTTCTTTCAATGCACATACAAAAAAAAAAAAAGGAAAAAAACCAATGAAGTCACAGTATTCACAGCAAGTTCAGCTCATCCATTCTTCATGTGAAATATCACAGTATCAACTAACAATCTCTGATTTCCCAGATGTGTACGGAATACCTCATTAATTCCAGCCTACAAAACACATTTAACAGATGTCTCAAGTGTTTTGAGTGGTCTGGATCAGCTAAGTGATTTTCACAGAAAAAGATTAATATGAGAAAATAAAAGTGAAGATCAATAGAATTATGGTCACACAATTGTATGAATGTAGATCTGGTGGTGAAAGTGTGAAAGTCTCTAGAGGCCTGTATGATGGGAAAAGGGTAATTAGAGTGTTCTGCCCTTGAGGGGAGGGTGGGAGCAGGGAAGTGTAGGGTGGTGTAAAGGTTTTTGTGGGTCTCTGTGAAAAAGGCCCAATAACACAATGTGCAATAAAATAGCTGTTTAAATAGAACATTTGAAAGAGGACTATAGGTAGAGAGTACACTTTGCATCCCTTGTATCCTGACAACCCTTCCTTCATGCAGCACAGACCAAGGGTAGACTTTCCTACAGCACCCTGTGTGGATCCCATTCATGGAGAGGTCCTTTTCTCCCTCCCATGCTGTTGTACCTTTTATTTTCCATAACAAAGACAACCACATGCCATCTCCTGACATTTTGTAATGTTATCTCTGTCATAACACCCACCAGCACAGCACAGACTGATGTGGGACATGCCAACAGGTTCCCTTAAAGCAGCTGCTCACACTAACATTTGGGCTGCTCAAGCCCTAAGCCTGGGGCCCAACAGAGTAGGATCCCAGGATCCCAGGCATGGACTATCCAGAGCCACTGTGTAGAACACAGTGTTTTCCACAGGGCTCCCAATACAGATGGGAGGAGCACTGTTGCATATATCAGAGCAGGAGCTCACTTTCTGAGTACCCTTCTGATATTTTTCTTCCTGACTGCTTTCTACATCTAATCTAATCTACCCCATGCAACCCAAACAGTAGTTACATGTGAGGCACTATCACAAAATTGTGCATTGTGCAGTTTGATATTTTAGTGCCTGGTTTTTGCTTTTCAGGCAAAGGCAGTATTGTCAGGGTCACATTTTTAAAAAGAGGATGACTGTGAATCTCAGCAACTGGACTTTTATGTAAACACTAAATTAATGATTAAAAAACTACTTACTGAAATATTAATTGTATTTTAAGAATACAAATGTTATCACAGTTGTCTAAAGGTAGCTTTAGATTCTACATACCTTTTGTGGAACTTGAGTTTGTATTGAATGTATGTGGAAATATCTCTTTGGCCTTCGTGTCTGTAATGAAGTATGATAAATTTTTTCAGGAATGTATTGATAAAACATATCACAGCATGATGATTTAGAACTGCACTTATTTATTTTCAGTAGATAAAAGAAAGGGTTGTTATCTAGTAAACAGATGTTTAATACTGAAGGCATTAATGTAGACACCAGCATTCAGACTTGAAACATTGAGCTTAAACAATGTTAAAGTAGTCTGTTAAAAGGTGTACTGTATAAACTCTGTTAAGAAGTTCTGGGCATCCATCTACTTTTCATTTTATTTTGCTTGGTTTGGGGAAAATTAGGAAGCAATTATGTCACAGAACATTTCTCTTTGCAAGCACTGTGTTTTTATATGTTACTAACTGTAATTCTCTATGAGAAATTTTTTCTTCAATATTTCAGATTTAATTAACAAAGAGGAAATATATGTGGTTCCTACCCTGTGATTCCAAAAATAATCAAGGTAGTTCTTCTGTATCCAATGATCAAAGGAAAGTCAGAATATGGAATATGCAGCTCTGAGAGACTATATCTTGTGAACATCTAATAATGAATAGCAGATGTGCCTATTCATAGAGGTGCCTTGATAGATTCCCTCAATGAAAATAAAAAGTCAGAATTCAACATTTTACGCCTTTCCCAGGAAAGAAATAATTAAATGGGCTTTCTACATTGCACCTAAACACTGATTCTAATAATTGTATTATTGCTGAGTGCATCATTCAGGTTTCACGTTCTGCCAAGTCTTACCACATTCTTAAAATGCTCAGGCTACTCACACGCTTGAAATTAATCAGTGCATATTCAGCTGTTCAATGTAGAAACCTATTATTTAGTTTTACTGATCCTTAAGAAAAGTCTTTTTCCACGGATGGGGGAAAAAACTGTGTATAAACTTGTTTTAAACTCTCAAATATAAATACAAGAATACTGAGGATAGATTTTGTCAATTTTATTTCATATTCCCTTAGAAAACTTCCCTTTCAGATCTGGAAGGGCATGCTTAGGAAAGAAGCCAAGGTACAAGCTCTGAGAGATAAAGAAGATAATGATACATAATTTCTTGTGTTCTATATAGCATTTGTCATTACTCCTCAGTGGTTCTAAGCAATAGGACAAGAGACAACGGGCAGAAACTCATGAACATGAAGTTGCACCTGAACATGAGGAAAAACTTCTTCATTGTGACGGTGACTGAACACTGGAACAGATTGCCCAGAGAGGTTGGAGAGTCTCCCTCACTGGAGATATTCAAAAACCCTCTGGATCCAATTCTGTGCAATATGCTCTAGGAATGACCCTGCCTGAGCAGGGAGGTTTGATCAGATGACCCATTGTGGTCCTTTCCAACTTTCTTCAGAGAATAGGAAAATATGTTACCTTTTAAGTAGATTTTGTTTTTTTCTATTTCAAGATATAGAAGGTAGTATTTAAGTTTTGTAGATACTCAGTTCAGTTTTGGTAAACACACTGGAGAATAAGAGAAGGTACTTATCCATTTATTAAAGACTTTGACTTTAGCCATGAAAATTATGTATACGAACATGATATAATGGAATACATGTCCATAAATCACAATATACCTTATTTTCTATCTGAATGCTTTAGTGAACTTCAGGGTGAACATTGTTATGGAAACGCAAACCAATATAAATGAAATTATTTATTGTCATCACTGTTAATATTTATAGTATTATTGTTTTCTAGGTCAGACAATTCATTAGAAAATGTTGCAAAACTAAATATGTAGCATTTCTAGGATTATATTTGTCTTCCCTGTGCAAAGATCCTCCACTCCAAATTTATAAACAACTTTCTTGGAATTTACCAGATCTACTTTAAATTAATGTCTGTCTATGATCTATTTAAGACAACAGGAATTGGTATTTTTCACAGAATTCAAAACCTTCAAAGGGCCACACTCATGTCAGTGAATGAAATGGAAAAGCTCATATCCAAACACCTAGACATTTTTTCTTCCTCAGCAAACACCTAAGTATTTTTCTTCCTCAGAACATCATGGCCACATCTCAGCTACTTCTTGGAATGTTTGTTTTAATTTCTGAATCTTGCATAAGCATTTTTTGGTAGAGTTAACCTAAATCAAGACTTGCTCAGACATTTTAAAATACAGGCAATTACTGAATTCACCTGTGTAAAATTCCTGAGTCCCAGTACAGTAAAATTAAATTTCTTTAAGCTTTTCAGTAAAACACAGAAAAACTAATGACTGTATTTAAAAATAAAAGCATCTTCATGAAAATTCACAGTTGCTGTAGGGCCTGTAGCTTCAAAAATTAAATATTTGCATGGAGACCAAATTCTCATTGGAAGTAGTTTATATTCCCTAAAACACTGATAACAGCGAAGTCTGAAAGTGACTTTTATATATATATATCTATCTCTATATATCTCTCTCTATATATATATATATATCTATATATATATATCTATATATATCTCTAAAAACCCCATATATATATATAGAGTAACCTATATACATGACTAAGATACTTTTAATCCACCAGTATGACCTTCAGGCACTGACTGCAGTTGCCAGCATGACAGCTGGTTTTTGTTTGTTTGTTACTTTTTTTTCAAGTTCAGAACATTGTTAAAGGGCAAAAAATTAAATTGTCTCTCTCCATGTCAGTCTTTGCCCCATCTCTTGTCATCCCATGCCTGTATTTTGGAGCCTGCTAGGTGTCCACTTCTCTAGGCTCTCTTGAGCTATCATATGTCATTATGGCATGGTCATAAATACCTAAGTCTAAACAAAAACTCTTTGAGGCTACTATGCCTATAAAACTAAGGTTGGCTTATAAAACCAAGGTTGTCCTATAAAAAGGTAAGTCAAAGAAATTAGCTGGGGAAAAAAAATTGTTCAGTAGTTAACCAAGTTAAAACAAAGCTGAGGTTTAAAGTCCAACAAACCTCAGTTCTGAGGAGCAGCACTTTGATACAAAGTCTGAGATCTGCCTCTAGCAATAGCCACAGTATATGATGAGACTGCCAGTTACAGAATTTTTCTCATAACCCATATTCTGTAATTTTATTGTTCTTGATACTGAAGTCTTCAAAACATAGGTAAATTAAATGTGCTGTTATTGTCTTCCACACCAGCTCCCCAGTACAAGAGACACAACGTGAAATATCTTTTTCTGACAGAAAGCATAGTGCAGCCGCCTCAGAAAGTTGTAAACTTCTGGTGGGGAGTAAAGTGTATTTTCATTAAGGATCAAAAGATGGAGAGTCCTTCAGTGGCATTATGATAAACAACATTGCCTTGCAAGTCTTAGAAGGACCAAACTGGGAACGACTTCAAAAGAAGGAACACAATAGTACAAATGTTGAATTTGCTGGGAATTTCGAAACTTGCTTTTCCCGCATTAGTATTCCCTGCTGGACTGTGTCCTACATCATCTTGAGCCATTGATGATGATTGTCCGCACACACTCTATTCTCCCCTGTTATGGGTTTTGTTGTACAAGAGGTTTATGTATTGTGATTGAATTAATGTTATTTGGAGCTTGATAAGTACTAATTTGTTTTGAGTAGTGTATTATGTACATTTTCATACCTTTACACAACAAATTCTTAATAACAATGTATTTATAGACTACCTGGCTGCCAGTGTTCAACTTTTTCTGCTTTTAAAATGGATATCATTCTTTATTCTGGGTAATGTATAAAGATTAAATTTCAGAAGAAAATCTACATGGAGGAAAAATTTACTTTAAATTTCTTTATCTTTTATTATTATTAGTAGAACAACAGTAATGGTAGTCAAGATACTATGCACAGTACAACAATACTTACAATACACAGTACGATCTAAATGACGATTTTAAGTTGAAAATGTGTTTGCTGCACAATGAGGAGCAAAATGTAATTATTGTTATAGCACAAATAATATCTCTCCCTACGCTTCTATGAAATATTTCTTGCAATTTGTCATTGAATTAGGCCTGCAGAATTTTCCCCATGTGCATTGAAAAAAGAGATACCCTACAAGTTTTTTTCAGGGTTTCAAATTCTGGCAAACAGGACTATCAAAAAGATTTAGCTTTAGCCTGTGAGATTCCCGTCATCCAATATTTAAACTTACGACATCCAAATATTTTTCTACTGAACAATGGAGACAATAGGAAATGCTCCAGGTACAAAAGCTAGAGAAGCTGATAAAACACAGCTAATACTCAGAACTGAGCTCCATATTATATCATCAATTTTAATAGGATATATGATTTTTTTGATGTAAGCCAAAAAAAATTCAGGGACCTAAATATAAACTATAAACCAATGTAATTCTTTAAAATAGATTTTGAGCTTATTTCTCTAGCTTGCACGGAGAAAATACCATGAATTGCTAATGGATGGCAGAGTTACACTACTGTTGAAGACAGGGTTTAACATGTGAATGCCACATTTGTAGTGGAGCAAAAAATAATGTACACAGTGTCCCAGTGCATTTCCTAGTGCAGGAAATTATGTGTCCTATGTAGCAGAGAAGGCAGTAACCAAATACAAGAGAAACTCGTCCTCAGTCATGCTTCATTGCAAGTACTCACTTTTTTACTTCTTGGAGTCATATTCATAATCTTTCTGATTTAAGGTAGTTTAAGTTTTCCTTGGAAGTTTACTGGCAAAAAACCCCCAAAACTAAAACAAATAAAAATCCCTAAAAAACCCAAACCAAATCAAAAAATAGAAAAAAAAGCCCCAAACAAATGTAACATCCCAGTCGTCTTTTAAATACAACCACCTGACAAACAGAGTAAAAATTACCCAACAAACAGGTGAGGTGATAACATATTACAATATATTTGCAAACACTTATTTTAAATGTACTTTGATGCCTTAAGAGGCCTCCTAGAAACAGAGACTAAAAAGAGTAAGGGAATAAGGTAGGTGTTTATTTGAAAGGCTTTCAAAGGTACACCCTGGGGAGCCAGAGGCTGCTGCCAAGATGGACCCCAAGATGGATGACAGGTCATGAGTCCTTCACACTTTCATAGGTTTGGTTCATTTGCATATCAGGGTTTATTCTCCAATTAAAGCTTCAGTTTAATGATGTAATTCCCCTCCACTTGCGCCCCTTTAGAGGCTTTTGGTTTACACATTTTGGGCCTAGGACAGTCTGGGTGTCCTTGGAGAGCAGGCCTGGAGAGGCTTTGTTATGGCTACCTAGGACGAGAGAGCAGAAGTTAACAGGCTACAAGAAACTTCAGTTATACACTAAGCAGTACAGAATTTGAAAAATTTGAAAGTTAAAACCCAAGGCATCAACTTAATACTGAGAAACTTAACAAATGTAATGTTGCAAATATTTCTGAACCATATCCAGTGACTGCTGTCATTGAACCTGAAACACAATTAATTGCAGTGAGAATAACAGGTTAGAATAACAGTTAACAGGATTTTGATTAATAGACTAATTTTCAATCTTAATTAGTCACCATGTATATTTATTGTCAAAAATACCTATTTTTACATAATCAGAAATATGCAGCACAAGATTAACAACTGCCCATCAAGAAAATTGATTGAAGTTTGGTAGAGTTTCTAGGCTGCCTAGAAGTCTCTTCAGGATCTAAATCCTAATCAGTTATGATGGATTTAGATTTTGAAGTAATCAGAAAAAAAATTCTTCTTCTTGTGCAGTGAACGGCAGACTAGTAATTAACCTACATGAATAATAAGGAATAAATAAAAAATTAAGAGCAATGCAAAATATGTGAACATTTCTATTTCTTCCTCAGAGACAAAGAAAATAAATGAACTTGCTTTTATTTGATTTTGAGTCTGTCTCACCAAATTCTACTCAACTGTCTACATTTCGCCCTCAGAAGGTTATGGTATGTTTTCTAGGAGAGTTCTTTCCTTGACTGAAGAATCATTATATTAATGGGAATTCCTATGTTATGTGTCAGGACCTGGAGTTCACTTCCGTCCTTCTAGGAATTTAGCTTACTGCTAAGCTGTCAAGTAGAAAGAGCTGCTGTGAAGAGCCAGAAAAAGCCTCAGCAGATGTTCCCTTCCACCCCCTTAGCTAGGGACCTGCCTGCAGGACCTCCTGTAAGCTGCACTGTGCCTGCTCTGGCACTTCTGATGCTTTTATACTTCCCTGATCCTATCCTGTAGGCTTGACCTAGTTTTCAGTCTTGACTTTTTCTTACTGTGTTCTTACCGAGTGATATGCTGATCCTGCATATTATGTCAGAACCATTCTCCTTGCTCAGGCATTATGGATTGTGTCCATGTTGGTGAGGTCACTGCCCTGCTGGCTGTGAGGGGGTTCTCTGTGCCTGGCTCACCTTGCTCTGCAGATCAGACCCTTATAATTGCTCTGTGACAGATAGTTCAGGTGGGAGCCAGGAAAAAAAGACATCAGCTTAAAAACAACTCCAAAAAAACCGGACATGAGCCCCCATTGAGGTACGTTCTGGCTTTTTGCAACAACTTTAATAAGCAAGCTGACCCTGAGTCCAGCAAGGTAATCTTGTGGTAGGGGAAAGTGCACTTCTGGAACTGGCAGTATGTGTTACCTCATCATTTTACTGGAGACAGTAGCAAACTAATACTTTGTTTGCCAAGATAATACTTAATTTTCCTTTTTTTTTTTTTCTATATTCATCTTTCCCTACAGTTTCAAAGGGCATGTCGTTCCAGTTTGATTTTTTATTTATTTTCCTTCATGGAGATAGTTAAAAGGCTTCTTCTGTTTTCCTAGTGAGGATCACCTTAAAGGTATTAAGGTGCCATCCTTGGTGCGGTTCTTTTGTTTGTTAGTTTGGTTTGTTGGGTTTGGGTTTTATGTTTATTCCCAAAAAGACAAAAACAGAAAAAAAAAGGAAAAAAGTTACTGCAATAGCCTTATAATCTCCTTATTTCCTTCTTCTCCCTCCCCTGCCCTCCAAGGAACATCTTCCGCAGGCGGAGCAGTCCCGTCTCTTTCAGCCTCTCATACGACAGATTCTGCTGCCCTTTAGTAATTTTTATGGTCCCTTACCAGACATGCTCCAGTGTGTCCATGTCTTTTTTCATAATGAGAAGTCCAGGAATGTACCCAGAACTCTAGGTGTGACCTCACCAGTAAAGTGGAATGGTCACCTCCCATTGACCTGCTGACAATACTCCTGTAATGCAGCTCCAAATGTTGTTGACCTTCTTTCTACTGGAGACATCACTGGAACATGTCAAATTTGTAGTCTTCCAGGATCACAATGTCATTTTCTTCAAGGCTGATTTCCAGCCTATTATTCTCCAGTATGTACGGCTGCAGGGGCTGAATTGTCCATCTGAATGGCAGCACAACCATGGTGTATGAACAGCTCCCTAAAGTTTTGAATCATCCACAGAGTTGATCATCTCCCAGGTCATGAATAAGGATCTTAAATGCTATTGTTCCCTTTATTAAACCCTGAGCCACACTGTCTCTCCTAACCTCATCTCTGCAAGCTTTGACAATGTCTTTATATTCATCCTAACTCATGTCCCTGCTTCCATCTCTTGTATGCTTTATTTTTGCATTTGTGTTTTGTTGAGAGTCCCTTATTTATCCATGTAGGCATTTACTTTACATAATTGTCGTGAAGGTAAAATCTTGGCCTGCCATTTGTGTCTTGTATTTATTTTTCATGTCTCTGCTGATGGAAATGGTACTGGTAGGAAAGGGGCATTTGAGAGTGCTGAAGTGCATCTTATCCTAGGGAGAAGCAGTTGATCCCTGGGCAAGAGGCAATGTAGTCATTTGGAATTCATTGAGCAGGATATAGTGCAAAACATGAATTTACTACTTTGCCTGGAGTTTGGAGATAAAAAGTCAGTTAGTGTCTTAACACTAAAAAAAGCTTAGCAAGCTTCAGGGGGGATGGGGGAAAGAGTGCTTGAGGTTCACTTGTAAGAGCATCTCCTTTTGCTAAATTGTGATTCTGCAGGACTCCATAAAAAAGTGCCGTTAGTTCACTCTGACAGATAACCTGGTCTGTTAGAGAGGGAAAGGGCATGTCTTTGTCTGATATATGCTCAATCCCACAGAATAGTCCCTTTTCTTTACTGCCAATGGTAACTTAATGATTTCCCTTTTCCTTGTCTCACTGCAAAAAACAAACCACACATTTCTTGCCCTTCTCCCATCTCTCTACTTAGATTTCAAGATGATATACCAAAGCAGGGTTAAATGTCTCCTATGTGACCTCCATGACAGTACATTTTTGTTTCAAAAGGGAAATCTTTCTTCACAGAATTACAAAAAATATGAAGCATTGCTAAAAGAAATAGGACACTTCAAAAAAAAAATTTTTTTTTTTAGCTAAAGCACCGATACTCTGCAGTGACTAGTATGGTTTGATGCAGATACAGTTGTGAAGTACAAAAATTGGCAGTAGGTCTGCACTGTGAAAGAATTATCAGTCACAGTAGGCCTGATGGCTACACTGCATTGTTCTCTAATTCTGTCACAGAGTTCCTTGGAACATTTCTGTCAAACATTTCCCTGCGTTGTATCAGGTCATATAATACTGAACCCCAACATTCGAGAGCACAGTCTCAGTTCGGAGACAAATTTAGGAGAAGACATTCTGGAATGAGTTGTCTCTTCTAAAAAGGTTCCAACAACCCCTTTTCACCAATAGGAAATGAATATTAATGGATGAACATGAAAAAAAACCCAACAGTTAATTAACAAACATAATGCCCTCATGGCAAGGGAAAAAGCGTAAATAAATCCAAGGTATTAAATTGTGAGATATTAAACTTTACTCCCCCACGCACACTGGAAAAAAACCCCAAAATTCCAGGGAAAAAATACTGGCTTATGCCACATGGTGGATGATGGCACTGGCGTCTGTCTCAGGGAAAAAAAAAATATCAAACAGGAGCTTCACGCAGCAATTCAGGCAGCAGATGAAAATTTGGTGATCTGGTGTCGACCTCCTCTCTGCAGATGAAGCAGCTGGGCTAGGACTTCTGGGTGTGCTTTCTCTCCCTGGCTCAACTTCCTGAGGTTTGGAGCCAAAATGGAGCAGCCCCTCTCCCACCGATCCTGACCGACCCCTCTCCCGCAGGTCCCATTTTCTCTGGTCTCGGACTAACAAGCTGTCACCTCAAAAAAGTTGCCAAAGGATTGTTGCTGCAGATTCTCCAGAGCCAGGGAAGGGAAAAACTCCTTGCTGGGGCTAACAAAACCAAGCTAGCCAAGCAATACCCAGACGAGGGCATCCCAGATGCCTGGGAACTGAGGCTTTGGAAAAGCCCGAAGTTCCCCCCTCCCCGGCTACACTGTAAAGATACAGCAACCATTTCTGGGCATAGAGCAGAGGATCAGGGAATAGACTAATCATCATAAATCACCCCAAGACAAGCACCTAGACAAACTTGACATCCACAAGTCCGTAGGCCTTGGGGCGATGCATCCATAACTGCAGAGAGAGCTGGTGGACGTCATAGATGACTGACAGTGGTCTTGCAATGTCACCAGCCAGCTTCTTCAGCACTCGTAGCTGCATCCCATGGGGCCGCACAGACTTATGTGTGTCAAATATGCCTAACTATTCCCTGATGTGATCTTCCACCAAGGGTTCATCTTAGGTTTGGGTGAGAAAGATGTATGATTTTTACCTCTTTTATATTTAAGCAATTCTGGCAGGGTTTTTTGTATGGATATACTTTAGATAATGAAATTCTACCTGCAGCTTCGTATTGTCTAGGTATTGGATGCAAAATTCCCTCCAGAACCCAGAGAATTATTGGAAAAATGGGAACATTTTGATCTCTTTAGGAAAATTCCTATTTACTTGAGAACCTTGAAGACCAGGATTGAAAACTTTAATATTATAAAATATACACCACTGTTTCTCTTGGGTATATCTCTTGAAATAGAGCTGCATTGTTCAAGATAATTTTTGGAAGTATGTCTGCTATTTAAACTTACTGAAAAAAAGCTTGTTAGAGAAGGGATTCTGTTGCTGTTTACCATAAATGAAGACGTAGCAAGAGTATTTATGGTATTATTCACAATTTATGGTATTATCTCTCTATACACTTGACAAAAATAGCATCTCTGTACCATTAAAAACCTTTCACTGGCTTTCATGCTCCAGTGTTCATACAGCTATTTTTATGCTGATGTCATTAGATCAGCTTTTTTGCAACTCAGTTTCAGCTAGTCAAAACGACTCTTCCTTATTGTCCTTTACTGCAATAATTACTTTCCCCTTTGGGTCATTTACTTTAGACACATGTCATATGGCTGATGACTTAAAGCAGGCATCCAACAACATCCCAAGTGTTGTTTATTTATTTATTTATTACATTACATTCATTAACATTACTCTGCCCTACCATTGTGTTGTAATTACTGTACAGTATATTTTAGAGAACAAGCAGGAGGCTTTTTCCCAGGTTCTCTCCATGCATTGCCACTGAAGTTTGTATTTTGCAAACATATGCGAACACTTCATATGAGAAGATTTATGTTCTCCACTCTACATTACAAAAAAAATCCTATTTCTGAAATCAAAGGAAGCAACAAAAGTATAAAGTGTCTGAACATTTTAGCAGAGATGAGAAAAAAAAGTGATGTCATTTTCGCTTAAAAAAATCCAGAATACTTTATCTTTGAACACTGTTTTTCAAGGATTATTGAAAATATCAGAACTTGTTATAAATAAAGTTTAGAATTTTTTTTTTTAATTCAAAATAACCTTCACACATTAGAAAGATACCAGTTCTTTACAGGAACAAGGAGACTGAGTGAGGAAGAAGGAGGGAGAGAGCAATTAATACCAGAACAATGAAAGAATTCTCTGTGTTCAATTTATACAATGAAAGGGAAAGAAAGTGAAAGTTTGTGCTATTGAGATGATGAGACTTGTGTATAGTATTACACTAATGACAGTTTACAATAATTTGATTAGAGTTAGGCAGATGGTGCTTCAAGTGTCAGGTGAAAGAACCACATATTGCTCAGGTTGGGAAGGACAGAAATAATAACATGCTTATAAGAATATTTGAACTATTTCTGTGGCTGTGTATCTTTGAAATTACTTAGTATTCCCTGTATTCTCAGAAAAAAAAAAAAAATTCTGTCAAGAGTTCATCTTCAAATTGAATCAGAATAGCAGCCTTAGAATTGAGCCCTGTTAAATGTTTGCCCAATGCTTTACACATAAGGCAATAATATTGTGCCAGTTTTCAGAGGAGACAAAGATGAGACAGTAGCAATGCATAAACTCAAACTGCAGAATTCTATTCTTATAGAAAAAAGTTTATGCATTTTAATGTGTTTCAACGGCAAATGTTGCAAAAGTAGTGATAGAAATCGATCTCTTTTTTCTGAAGAATGTGTGACATGGCAACATTGACAAGAACTCTTGAAAAAAAATATGTCTGTGTGAGTGGTATGAAGAAAGAAGGAAAGGTGGAAAAGCACAGCAGGGAAAGATACTCTAAAGACTGAAAATAATTTTGAAGACTGTCTCTAAGGTGTGGTTAGGATAGTAAGACTTACTAAGGTTTTTTAAGTTTCTTGAGAAGTTATTGGATGAGCATAATTCACATATTTTTATCAGGCAATTTTTTGCACTACCTACTACAGGAAGAGGGAATAGCACAGTCTGTAATGAAAAGACCTCGAGGATATAAAGGATTCTCTCTTAAAATAATAGACACAGAAGGCAGAGTGCTGCTGACATTCCTCACCGGAGTTAAGTTATCAAAGGACGAGGCACTGTAGAACTTGTACACATCCTCAAAAGTAACAGTAGTGTCAGGATCCACAGCTGGAGAGTAAGAAATGTTCACAGGTTTTTTAAGAAAAAGAATGTGAATGCATTTTGTTGTGGTTGTTGTTTAAGAAAAACTTCAGCATGTTGTTTTCCTAATGGCTTCTCTGAGAGAATGATGAACACAATAGCAATGCTGAGGTACTCCAGCCTGAAAAGGAAGAGGTACTTGATATTTCAAAAGAGCATTCTTCTGTATCAAGGAGGATAAAGAAATACCCCTTCAGTCTTCCAAGAGAAAAAAAAAAAAAGAGGAAAAATAAACAAATTCTCAGTTCAAAGCGAATGCTTGTAAGAATTACCATATGAACACATTTACGATTTTGTTACTGTATGGCCACTCTACGTTTCTAAAGATTCTGTGCTAAATTGAACTTCTCCCTAAGGAACATATAAAGACTCAGTTGCCAGAACTGCCCAGAAGATGTGAGATACATACGTCCAGAATTCTAAGTCAGCTAACAGGGTAGGTTTATTTAATTTATCTATTCTGGAGCATATTAGGCCTTTATTTCCTGAACTATCGCATCTTCATTAAAATGAGTTTTTATTGTCCAGCTTTTCCTGGCCATCTTATTAAATACTAACTCTTAGAAGCAAAACACACTTTCATGACCTATCTCCTAGGCATCCTCTTATACATAGCACCCCTCCAGGTTACTGAACTGTGGAAATCATGGACTCCACAATTCAGGAGTCAGTACTTCATCATGTTCTTCTCAGTAAGCAAAAAGTAAGTCAGTTATAGAAGTGGGTTTGTTACAGATTGAACAGCAAAACCCATTCAATAAAAATCTGACTTACATATTTGATTAACACCATGCAACCTGTTCTGGGGGTAATATTAAATGTAGGCCTGTGTGAACTATGCAGTATAATTTCCTTTGATGTGGCAATGGAACTTATCATCTCTCTCTGAATTAAAGTTGCATTTGCACATTTTTAGTTTTGAATTAATTCTTTTAGTAACTGTGAACACAGGAAACATCTTTCACTTCATACTGTCTCATAGAACTTGCTTCAGGAGTTTAGCAAAATTTAGCAAAGCCTTTTGAATATATTGCATAGTATCTAGATATAGTGTATCCTTTCCCTGGCTCACTTCAATTGGATTACTTTTCACAGTATGCCTGTTCTTGATGGGACAGTATTGACACAATAATTTATTGATAAATATGTTGATGTTGATTGATAGAACAGTGGAGCTGGAGAGAGAAGCAGTAACCCATTTTCATAAAAAGACACTGAAACAGTTTCTCACATTCTTTGATTTAAGTGTTGCAGGAAAGGTACGTGAAGAAGAAAATGGGAGCAGCAAAAGTTTTAAGTATTTATAACATATTTGTCCTCAAAAGGAGCCAGGCAGAGGTTCTGCAGTACAAAGTTGGCTGAACCCCAGGGTACAGCTGCTGCACTGCAGAGAGAGGAGTGCAGCAACAACAGAGCCTGTAAAAATAAACACGTGTGAAGCCTAAACTGCTGAGTGCAAGTTTTATGCAGCAGATATAACCTTCACCTTGAAGCTGTTCAAAAGAGGAATGTCTAGCAACATCACATGTCATTTCAAGTTATTTGGAAGGCCAGAGATGGAAATACAAATAGCAATTTAGATAAATTCTTTCCTAATTCAAATGAATGGTGGTAAAATGCATAATTAGTACATCCTCCTGAGACACAATGTGATCAGAACGCATTGAGACAACTAAAAGCTCTTTTCCTGTCAAATGAAAAACATTGACTTTGATTACAAGTGTTATTTTCATATTTGTGTACTAAGTCAGTACTATTTAGCATTTTTTCCTATTTGCTTTTGTCTGGATTCCCAAGTACTGGAATGGAAGAATGGCCCTGGAACCCCTTTTTCCTGATAAAAGTACTGAGTGGTTGTGTGTAGTCTCTTGATCTGTTGTGTGATACAAATTTCTGACAGAACAGTGGAAAGACATAGGCTTTCAAGAAGATATCAAGTGAAAAGACACACTTGTTTTTTTTCCTCAAATCATTATTTATTCCTTTTTTATGTTACCTTGTAGTATTCACGCAGATTTAGTTTTCTATTTATCAGGTTTATTTACAAGACCAGAATAGGAAAGAAGAAAATTTAAATATGTATATATCGGTAGTACTTCACTATTTACATTTTTACCACTTACCTCTCTAGCTGTCTTGATTTCAAATCACTACACCCCCAAAATCACAGTACTATGCACATTAAAGAAAATGTCTTTGAAACAACAATTTCAGATGCATTCTAAAAGACTCATTTATGTATACTAATAGATTTTAAAGGGGTTTTTATGTCTTTTTTTTTTTTTTGAGGGCTTTATTGAACTGTGAGACAATTTAAAAATTAGTCATAATTCTTCATTTTAATCAGAAAAAGTTGCAGGAATTTGGCATCTACATGACCAGATATAGTCAGATCATTTAGTCTTTGAAGTCTTTTAGGAGTAAGAGCAAAGGTATTTAGTTACATGGATAGAAATCCTGATTATTCTTTCCATCTTCTTGAGGAACAGAGTTTAAATATTGTTGACAGTCTACTCATCAAATATGGTATGACTGCAAAAGACATGGCTTTAAGAGGAAAAGAGACAAACAAAGTAGTAATTTACATTTAATGTAAGGAACTTATGAGGGGTTTGTTACAAAATACAGATCAAAGCAGGAACATGTCTAATTTAAGTAGTCTTTTTAGTTTATAACTTGAAAAATCTGAGTTTAATATTTTCTGTAGTGATGCAAATCTAAGCAGATTGTTTACTTTTCCGAGACTTCCACTTCAGAGTAGAATCCTCCACTACTCTTAAGATCTTTTTCAATGTGAACTTTTTCTGCTTAACAGTGAGCATGTGTTTGAGGATAACATGAATTCAATGCGAATTTCTCTCTCTCTGTTTCTGGTAATTGAATGAATATTTTGTGAATTTTAATGCATATCAGGATATCAACATAATAACCAGAGTGATTAACAACAACAACTTTTAAGCAGGTTTTAAAGAAATCACCAAGCTTTAGAGTACTGCCAAATTTATGATTATAAGATATAGGAGATTTTATCTGGAAAAAAATAGTAGCAAATATAAACCTTTTTTTTTAACTCACTCTGTATCAGACAAGATGAGCATCATAGGATTGGAAATGAGTCGTTTTTTCAACTGAGAGAAAAAAGTACAAATCATCATCCATTTTCTAGTTACAATCTGAGACTCTATAGTAAATTTTTAGATGGAGGAAGACATCCTAAAAAGTCAAAAATACTCTTTCATATTTGAGGACTATATTTTGAAATTGCAGGCAGTGGATTTTGGTCAATAGCCTATTCTACAAAAATTGCAATGGATTAAATTACAGTTTAAATTTAAAACAAGAGAGAGATGGGCAAGGCTAACATTTGTGGATGTTTATAAGACATCATCTTATAAACATCAGTGTTTATAAGACATCAATTTCATCAACAATAGATTAAAAACCTGGTCATCTAAAACAGCATCACGCTTTGGGTTCAAGTTCCCAGAGTATTTAATTGCAGTTGAACTAGAATTCTTTTTTGTTGTTATCAACCATCATTGTGAAAAAAAGTCTAAAAAACATGACTATGAAAAAACTGAGGCTCTCTGCTTGCAGACACACTAAGAATTTTTGTCCCCATGTTGAAGGCAGCCAGCAGTGTGCTGAGCAGCCTGTAGAAGAGTTTTGCCAGCAGGTTGAAGGGAGTACTCAGCACTTGTGAAACATGTCTGGAGTACAGGGTCCAGTTCTCATCTCCCCAGCGCAAGATACGGACATATTGGAGCAAAGCCATAAAAGGGCATAAAAAATTAAGGGCCAGGAGCATCTGTCAAACTCAGAGAGGCTGAGAGAGCTGGAGCTGATCAGCCTGCAGAAAAATAGGGCATGGAAGGAGCAGGATATCAGTGTGTATAATACATAAATCCATGAAGGGAGGAAGGAACAGGAAGTCCAACTCTTCTCACTGATATCCTGTAGGCATAGTTAGGCATAAATTAAAATAAGAGGAATTCCACTTAATTTTTTTTTTTTTTTTTTTTTACCTTATCGGTGACCCAGCAGTAGAATAGGATGCAGAATGACTGTGATTCAGGGCTATGAACAGTTTAAGCCGTAGTTTGAAGACCCGAATACGCTGATAGTGGGAGGGTATTTCTCCAACTTGACCAGTGTTGTGATGTGGCTGCTGACATTTTCTGTTCCTGTTTTCCTGACGTATTTTACTTTTCCTATTAATGACTTTTTGCAGTCAGACCTGGACAGAGCAATCTCTTAAATTCTATTCCCAAGTAAAATTCCTTCAGTAAGAGATGCAGTGTGGTATTGAATTTTAAATACATGTTTATGGTATTTAATAACCTTATTTCCAGCCAAAATAAAGCATGGAAGACAACAATAGTTTACACAATATTTAGACATATTCATGGTTTTATTGGACCTTATCGGACTATTTGTATCCTCAAGTACTCAGCTGGTATTAATGTTTCCAGCATCAAGAACGTATACGGGAAAAAACTCCAATGATACCTCTCATTATTGAGGTAAGGAGATATAGGAGAACCTGCAGGTTTGGAGTCCTGCAAAACAGTGGCTCTACAGTCGTCCTTGAGTCACTAAAGGGAGGGGCCTTCTGCCTCAAAACTCTATGAAAGTTTCAATGTCTTTCATTACTTGGAAATGTTATACAAAAAATATTTTAAAAGTTAAACAATCAAAAGAAATTGATTCTGCGGTTACTCTTGGGCACTCACTGGTGACTGCAGCCTGATAAAGTACATGTTAAATGTCAACTATTAAAATGAAATAGCTGTGTGTTTTAGTTTGGTACAATGCCTAAATAAATAAAAAGTTTACATTCAGCTGTGCTTTTCAGAGTAATTGTTTTATATTCTCTGATGATGTGTTGAAACATCATGAACACAGAAAACTTACTTAAAAATCATTGTAAAATTAAAAGCAAAAGAAGCAGTGAAAAAATTTAAAAGAAAAGGGAAATGAATTCTAAATAATATCGAGTGATACTAATTTTCTCACAGGTACATACAGTGCAAGTTGGGATTTGTATTCTTTTTTTTTTCACTTGCCCTGCCAGTGGAGTCAAGAGCAAAGGACAAAAACTGAGAGCAGTTGACATCAGTTTCCTGCTCTGTACTGTTTAAGAAGCTTCATATTTTTAATTACATTCACAGATTTTCCTTGCTGCAAATATTTATTTTCTGTGATGCACATAAGCATGAAATAACGAGCATGTCTTACAAACAAAATATGAAATAGGACTATGTGGAAGACGTTTGTTAGATCTACTTCCCATCATACTTTATTCTTGCAGATGTCATTCCAACAGCTGATTATCTACTAGAGGGGAAACCATTAACATCTCATTTTCTAATTCATTTCCTGATTTGGATAATTTCTTTCATTTTCATCCACCTCCTGTTTATCTTCCTTGTTAATTTCTGTTTCAAATCAACTTCTGCTGAAGTCAGCATCTTTCTAAATAAATACATTTCTTTTAACAATTGTATTCCCTCTAGAATCAATTCTGATTTTCCTGAAATGTTAACAGAGTTAATTTCTTTGTCTATGTATTTTCTATTGCATTTTTCATGTAAGACTTTTGCTTCAATGTATTGGCAGTATGGTAGGGTCATTGCTATCCAAAAACAAGAGAAAATTTATCTGTATCTATTGATACATGTTTTCCCTTTAAGATTTTCAAAGTTGTTCTAGAGAATCTAAACTAGGATGATTTTTTTTGTTATATTGGATTTCTTTTCTTTGTACAAAGATTGCTAACATAATATTTATTTCTTTTTGGTAACCCAAAAGTCATAATTCAAACTCCCTTTGTAGTGAAGACAGGAAATGTGCCTACACTAATTTTTTCTTGATACAACAATGTTTTTCATTAAATTGTTAAAAGATATTCTTAGTTCAATATAGGATCCCAAAAGCATGTGAACATATCTTTCTTAGTAGTATTAGTCAGCAAAATTCTATTTATGGCAAACTTGGATTTTGATAAACATAAATTACATTTGAGTGGATGTTTCAGATTCCAGGCTTGATTCTTATTTGTTTTTTTCTTTTTCTTTTTCTCATCATTAATAATGACATCTGAAACTACTCATCCAAGGCTTAATTTCATATGTGTCTGGATGTTTTTCCCTTTTCGCTTTTTGGTGCTTATTTAAAATGCTTATCACGTTGCAGAGAAGTTGCAAAAGGAAATGTTTGTTCCTTAAAGCTTTATGTTTTACTATGAAGAAAAATTAATCTGCTTTTTTTTTTTTTCAGCACTCTGATAATGGCTTTATAGAAGGAAAACCATGCAAAACCAGATTTTGAGATTAATCCCTATAGATCCACAGTGTTGAAACACCATACCCTGTAGTCTGACTCCCTAAAATTAAATGGCATGCTGTCAGCAAATTCAGACCTGTGTGCTTTGTAATTTTTGACATTCTGGTATATAACATACCCTTCCAAAATAAGGTTTAAATGTACATAAATCCTGTATTTGTCTTCAGCTGCCAATAGCTATTGCTCCTCAAATTTATCCTCATCCTTTTTGGCAAACTGTTAATTTTGTAGTCTTTAAGATGATCGTCGTACTGTGTTACTTCGAGAAATAATTTCAGTGCCTCTAACTATTTGTACACATCTCAGGCTGGTTTTCATTTGCCAGGTGTTTCAGTTTCTATAAATGGTAAATGAACATTCACACATTGTGTTCTTATTAGGACAAACAGCTGTCATTTTCAAAACCTCTTAATGCTACTTTCTCAGAGTCTATGTTTTTTACTTTTTGCATTGTGGTTTTTGTCTGGAGTGTCTTGCAATATTTCACAGGGCAAACACAGGCTAACTGGAATAGCTGAAAAGTGTATAAATTTGCAGATTATGCTTGTTTTTCCTGATAAAAATGTAATTCAACAATTTTTTTTTATTAGACATTCTTTGTTTCTCTGTAGCAAGGTAATATGTCTTTGATTCCTTGTGGTCTTCATGTCTTCCTCCTCAGTCTGCATATAATAAAAGTAAAGCAGTCATAGATTTTAAAGAGAGTAATATATATATATTTCTAATGGATCTAGCATGTTCTAAATTAATACCAAGAACATTGAAATATTTATATATTATTCCTTTCTCACATTTCCAAAATACATTTCAACTTTACCATGAGAAATTTAATCTGTCTTCAAACCATCCCCACAAGTTTTCTTGACTCAATCAGACATTTTTTCTCTTTTTTTGGCCAACATGTATATTCAGTAAATCCAAGTCAAATTCTTGAGAAAGTTTTGAAACAACAGCAATGGGTGAAGATAAACACTGGGGTTTTGTTCATGGTCAAGGAAAACAGAGAGAAAAAAATAGAAAGAGCAACAAAACTGGTAGAAAGTGTATACACAAAAGATTGTTCTTCATATGTGAAATCAGACATAGGTCGGAACTGCACTGCTCGCATCCAGATTAGAACTATATCAAATAATATTGAAGGCTGGTTCTGCATTAGTATGTACAAGTTTCTGGTTTTATCAAGCATTTTGATTCAGACAGATTATCTTGGGATTTTTAACATTCATATTATTTCAACAACAGACAATTTTTAAAAAGTAGGTATTTCAGTGAATAGATGTATTTTCTCTAGTTTAATAAAGAATTTTTTTTAAGACAACTGCTTACCAGATATCTAAGTCCACTTCCTTGAATTTTTCACAGAAAAAAAAAATAAAATGACACATAATTCAGCTTTGCACACTCACTGCATATAGTGCCTAATGCTAAAGACGTTTAGCATAGGAAGAGAGTTTCAGGTTTTTCTCCTGAACCCACAAAACTGTCAAAACCAATCATGTACATAATGGGATTGCCCTGCAGTATTTCAAGGCACTACTACTTTCTCCTGGTAACCTAGCATTGATTTTTAAGGCATACGGTATTATTTTATTACTTAAAGCAGTGGCAGTAATGGGCTACCAGCCAAGGTTTCACCAGTTGAAGCACAAGATTCATTAATGAGGTTGTACTAGTCTCTAATCCTCTAAGATATTTATACTACTCCCATTTCCTTACACCTCAATTTATTTGCAGTATTAATGAAATAATTCTCAAAATATCCACAATGTTAAGAAATAAGTTACAATGATAAGGAGCAAAAGAGGATCCAAGATGCAAAGAAATCAATACTTCCAAAAGTCTTTCAGGCCTAAATAAACAGCCAGATCTTTACTGGCTTTTTTTTTCTTTTTTCTTTTTTTTTTTTT